>PVJD01001034.1:0-314185 GCA_004026545.1 Mormoops blainvillei
AGAATTAGACAATATGTAGCCTTTTGGATATGGCTTCTTTCATTTAACAAAATGCATTTGAAGTTCATCTGTGTTGTTGTGTTAATAGTATTTCATTGTGTGGTTGCTGTACCCCCTTCTTATGACATAATTTGTGACACTTGTCCATGCATCTAATGTTTATATTCATAAAATTGCCACCAGGATTGATGCTCCTTGGGACTCTGAAACTGTGACTTTGAAAGTATGTTTTTTATCTTTCTTTAGGACAAAGTTTCCTTGTCTTGTATTTACTGTGGTTATTTTCTATAACCGTCAATCACTTTAACATTCCAAGGAGGATTAGAGCCAACCCTTAATTATTTTTGGTACGATTGACAGGGAGAGTATGGATAATTGAAATCTTCACGTAAAATACAAGCCTTGTAATAGCTATTTCTTCTTCCCCCAACTATTTAAAGGTAGCAGAATTGACTCATTTTAAGTTTTATATCCTTTTTCTTCCTCTACTCATCCTCTGGTAGAAGCACTAATGAGTCCTCGGGTGACCATAAAAATGGAAAGACAGAGAAAAAGGGAAAGTCCAGGCCGCAGGTAATCTATATAGTAGATAAAAAGCCTCTGTGTCACTGAGAATTGATAGCACTCCAGTAAAACAGGTCTGAGTAGGGATTATGTATCTTTGACACATTTTAGATTTCTGTTTAATGCTTGGTACTTGTTGATTCACTGATAGGCTTATAGTCCATCTTAAACGTCTGCGTAAAAGGATATGTTCCTACTCAGAAAATACCAGCCTCCTAGCTCTGTTGTCTCGTGCGGCTACCTCTGAGCTCTTCACTACGAAGCATGGCATTAATTTGTGGTGCTGGGAGAATCTTAATTGCACTAAAGCAGATTATTTGTAACTTACATCCATGGATAGGCACACATGGATAGTCTTTTAGGAATCTGTGATCTTCTGCAAATTACATATGCTAGTGTGTGTACATTTCCTGGGAAGAAGGGCCCTTCTCAGGGAAGGACCCTTTGACTCAGATTTTCAAAACTGCAAAACAAATGACGTTAAGATCATTAACCAGAAACATCACCTCTCCAGCTCCTCTAATACTGATGTGGTAACTCCGAAAGCCCTTGCTCATATCCTGTCTTTTTATTCAGGGAACTATCCATTCAGGCTCAAGAAGCATTCACTACAGTAAATCCTTAAGAGATAGCATTGAACCTCCAGCCCCTAGGACAGAGCCTAGTATATAATAGGTGTTTGATAAATACTTTCTGAATGAATTCCATATTTTTAGGCTATTGATAGGACATTTTAGTCCATTGATATAAGAAATCTGATTAGCCTGTATTTTGTGAGACATATAATTTAATTAGTTTGCAGGAATCCATAAGGTGTTGTCATATACCAGTTAATCAACTAGCAGTAAATCACTAATGTTAGTGAGTATAATCACTACTTTTTTCTGGTACTTTTTGTATTTGCATTATGTGCCTTCCTTTTCCAAATCCCTGTGGTTTGCATTGAAGAGAAATCAGTATATCTCCTACTCTCTATTTTGCTGCCTAAGGGAGGGCAGGTTTACCAAATACCTTGAAAAGATCACCCTGTAGTGTGAAACCTTGGAGGAGAAAGGTTTTATTTTAGTTTTTTAACTTTGGATACAAGGTCTAAACTGCAAAACTGTGTTATTAGGCAGAATTTACTGTTCTAGCTCTATTGATTTATGAATTCCTATAGCGGGCTTTCTAAAGAAAACATTGATAATTCATGTGTTTTGTTATTCCAAAATGTATTTGGGCTGAGTTGTGGAAACCTAGGTGATCCTCCCCCATCTACGGGGTGGTCACCGATAATTTCAATCCACAATAATCTTTCCTTTTGGTCACATGATGGTACCATTGAAAAGTAACACATCCTTGCTTTGAGTATGTCAGTTCAGACTCCCCTGCTTCTACATCAGCTAAGAGCTGAGCAGTAGGCATCCATCAGTGAAAAACTCAATGAATTATACTTATGTAAGGTGACTACAGTCATTAAGATGCATGTTTACGTACATAGATATAAATACATAGGTGCTTAGATATACCAAAGTTTCCAAACTGGGATACCACCGCCTGAATCCGGCTCACAGATAACTTATGTTTGGACCATAGGCCTTTGTTTTTTAATTAAAAATGATCCAATATCTAGAAATCTAGATATTTTACAAAGATGGACCAAATTTGCTAGCTTTCTAAAAGGCCGGTAGAAATCATTGGCTCATGTTTAAAACCTGTCCTGTAAATCTCAAACGCTTGCTTGAATTTAAGTTTCACCATAGGCTTTCCTGTTTTCCAAAAATTTCTTTTAAAACACTAGGTTGGCAATTCTATGGCGTTACAAAACCTGGAAGCATATTCTGTCTTTCACCTGTGAAAATGTTACTATTAATCTGTGTATGTGCAACAGAACTGGCACTGAGCTGCTGTTTGGGAGAATTGATGGATTTATGCTGCTCCATCCACACATTCTTGGCGAGTGCCCTTTTGACCACTGGCACATGTTTGTAAGACTGTCTGTGTTGGTGGTAGAGCCTGTGGTTATGGAATAGGTCCAAGTTAACTGGCCCACACAGGGGAGCCAACCCATGACCTTGACCCTATCACCACAGTGTTCTAGCCAATTGAGCTAAATAATAAGTAATTGTTTCTTAGCAATCTGGTCAAATCAGCTGGCATATATTAAGGGTCTGTCTGTAGACAAGGGTAAGGATGTCAGTGAACAAGGGAGCTTAAGATAATGGGAAAGTCATCAAGACCTCACATTGGTTGGCATGCTGTATTTGGCCAAGTAGTTACTAAATTGGACCTTGTCATTACAACTAATTGCATTTCTGGGCAACTGGAACTTAGAAAAAAAAAACCACTAAATTTTATTGAATAGGGTTTTTTTAAGGATTTGGAATTTTTGGTGAATAATTAATAACATATGTACAAAAATTGGGGAACGTCATGAGATGGAAAGACTTTGTAATGAATTGAATGATTCAACTTCCTGTTTGGTCCCAACTACCAGTGTGGCTTTAGGCAATTCGCTTGCCTTTCTGAGCTTTGAGAGGGGCTGGGTAAGTGTGATGGCAAAGATCCCTCCAACCTTAAGTGACTTTGTGTAACTCCACAATTTTTGAACCAATAAGAACACTTTAAATACAAATCTCTTTATAACGAAAAATGTAAATAGAATGTTTCCCACAGATAGATGATTAACTAAGTGATGTTTCAAAAATATTTATTGAACAAATTTATTTTTAAAATATATTGGTGCTTATAAAAAATCAGTATGTAATATGCATATTTTATAAAGCAATCCAATGTAAATCCAATAAACAAATAAACCATGGCTTTATATATTACATGGTAGATTCTTAGTGGCATTTTATATTTCAAAGTACTTATGAATAACCTTAAAAATTTTATTATATCAAATAATCATTATTTTATTTTTTCTAAGTATTTTGTTTATGCTGTGACAGTTGTCCCGCTTTTTCCTCCTTTGTCCCCCTCTACTCAGCCCACCCCCCACTTCTATAATCATTATCTTCATCATCGTCCATGTCCATAGGTCATGCATAGATGTTCTTTGACTAATCATTTCACCTTCTTTCAATCAGTCCCCTTCTCTGCTCTTTCCTCATATCGCTGTCAATCTGTGCCATGATTCTTTGCCTCTGGTTCTATTTTGCCCATTAGTTTATTTTTTCATTAGATTCCTCTTTTAAGTGAGATCATATGGTATTTGTCTTTCACTGACTGGCTTATTTCACTTAACATAAAAGTCTCCAGCTGTATCCATGCTGTCACAAAAGGTAGGAATTCCTTCCTTCTTTCTGCTGCATAGTATTCTTTTGTGTAGGTGTACCACAGTTTTTATTGTGTGTGTGTATACATATACACATACACAAACATATATATAGTGTATACACAATATATAGATATATATTCAATATGCCCAAAAAATCCTGAAACACCAGTTCAAAAGAATTTATGCACCCCTGTGTTCATAACAGTGCTATTTACAATAGCCAAGATTTGGAAGCAGCCTAAGTGCCCATCAGTAGATGAGTGGACAGATAATCATTACTTTGGTTGCAACATATTAATGAATTGCTTATTATTCATGAATCTCCTGAGCTGGGGTCCATTAATCTGACCCTTTCAGAACTGCCTCTCTTCCCCCAACTTACTAAACATACTAAACATACTAAGTTCAGACTTGTCTTCACCCAATTGTGCATTATTCTAGTTAATGTTTTTCTTTGTTACTAATGCCCTCAAATATTACTCTTGTAGAACTGAGATAATGGTCGGATTTATTGTTCCTGCATCACTGGATTGACTAGATTCCTGAGCCCACAGAGCTTGGTACAGTGGGTCCTAGAAAGAGTTAGGGTTGGTATAAAATGAATGACAACCGCTTAGTCACACTTGAAATACTATATTGGCCTGGGTTTCCAAATAACCTTCCAAAATGAAAAACACAAATACCGTGGGTTTCTACCGAATCAAATAGGACTGCAGTGTTTACAAAAAGGATGAGTTATTGGAAGTTGCTTCAATATTAGGTTGTGGAGTTTAGAAATACTAAAGCTGAAGAGAACAGAAGCATTAAATCCAAAACTAAATACAGGTTGCAGATGTGCTGGGTGGTGACCGCCAGCCCAGCCATCACCTGAGCGATGCTGCTGGTGTACCCTGCACCAGCTATCCGGGCCTTTCTGAAGACAGGCTGCCAGGGACGTGTGGCAGATTAGAAGGCACTTCTGTCATCTGAGTAAACATATAGCTGGGCAAAAGTAAAGTTTCCAATATCATTCCTTTTACGTGAGGTGATCTAAAATTGATTTAGTATTTAAAAATAGCCCCAGAGATAAGGAAACACCCTCAGGCTCATTCAGTTGGTTGATTCATCTATATCTATATCTATATCTATATCTATATCTATATCTATATCTGTATCTATATCTATATCTATATCTATATATTTCTTTTTTTTTGAAGATATGCTCACCAAAAATCCCATCTGGAATATTCTATTCAGAGGCTTAGACGTCTAATTTACTTAATCATGCGCTTTATTGAATAGAGCATTTAATTACATACATACAACATTCCTAGTTTTGGTTTCTTTTATGATTCGGTGAGAACAGTGGCTGCCATTTTGAACTGTACAACAATATCAGGAACTGGGGGGGAATTATTCATCTGTGATATTAAAGAAAAGAAAAGTTAGCCATTGGTACAGGAAAGAGAGGAACAAGAAAATATACTTACATAGCAGAATAGTAGTTTCACAGCCTAGTGGACAAGCAAATAAGAGCCCGACGCTTTGGACAGACTATAAATCAATTTCTGATTTCTTTGGTCAAATGGTAAATCATCACTGTGCTAAGCTACTATACATTCCCAGGTGAAAGCATACTTTTATGATTGTGTGTTACTAGTAATAGTGCTTTCTGAATTATAGGTGATTAGGAAACCTTGTCAGAAATGAAATTGTTGTCACTTAATGCTGGATGTACTTTCTTTAGTGGTGTTATATTGCTGGAGAATAAGATTATATCCATTTTTATAAAATAATATTAAAATCCCACAGGAAACCTATTCCAATGAAAAAGATTAGTCTTCTGTCCCAGCCCCTCTGGACAAAGGAAGGTGTCAATTGCTCAATAGCCCTTGAGTGACCGTCACTTCGGCAGAGCTCCTTTAAGATAAGGTGTTCTGTGACCTGGAAGGTGCCTACAATGTTTACTGTGTGGTTTAATGAATCAACAGAAATTCTACTTAAGATGGTAAATTACACCTCATTTTATATTTGGCAACTCTATCTTATGCATGGGTCTCAAATTTTCTAACTCGAGTAAAGCCAAGGAAAGGGAGTTTCTAGACTTTTAAACACCGAGCAGAGACTGCAAGAGCAGGCAACATGGGTTTGAAAAATTTCATTAGATTTGTGACTCTTTGGCCCAAATAAGTCAAAGTGTGACGTACAATTTCACTTGAGACATTCGGGATAGATATTTATTTTTCTTATCAGCCCATTCATAGTTGACAATCAGTTCAGCATTATGACATACCCCTGAGGGACTTATAGAATAAAAGAGATATTAGTTAACTTTACTCCAGTCTAACATAAAAATATTGAAATCTGATCTTTTGCCTTATAAACTAAGTTAGGGCTCAAATCTTTAAAATTATCTCCCTTTCCTAAAAGAACTCTTCTCTTAAGGAATGCAGATGGAGGTGTTACTATTTGGAATTCTATTAAGGACAGGATGAACTAATGACAAAGATGAGCAGTGTCAAAAGTCTCGAGAACCCAGCAACTACCTCACACATATCTCTGTCTGAAATCTAAGATTAAAAAGGCCATAATTTCTGAAACTCTGAAATTAAAGGTCTAAGTGTGAGATAGACATCATGATTTTATAGATGACATCTTGCAGATTAATCATCTTTAATGATGGCTTTGGGTTTAAATATCATTCTAGAACTTAGCCTGGTGTTTTTAAACAGGGTGTTTCTACAACATGAAAGAAATGGTCCTCATGATAGCAGCACCTAAGGCAACTCAGTGCCCCTGCGACACTTGGATAGCCAAGTGTTCATTGCCTTTACTAGGTGAGTAACAGTCTGTCCCCTGTTTGATCTTGCTGTGGCTATAGACATCCAGGCTGTGACAAGCTTGTAGCTCTCATACCTAGATTAAGCTAGCATGGTGATTTGTGTGTTTAGAGGGAAAGCATCTTCTAGCTTGGGTGCTTTTGGGGAGGATAACATGCTGAATTATGAGGAACCATTGGGCCCCTCTTCTAGGATAGAGACTATGTAAAAAGGAGACAAGTGATATATTCCCTGAAATCCAGACTTCATCTGTAATTCAGCTCAGCAATAGTTGTTGAATTTTTACTGTGTATTAGGCACTAAAAATGAGCGTAGAGACCATGCTTGACTAATTTACTTATATTCCACTAGAGAACCTGGCACAAAGTAGGTGCTCAGCAAGTATTCATTGAATGAATGTATGAATGTGTAAACAACAAAACATACAGAGATGCAGCCCTAGCCTGGAGGCGCTCACACTTGAGCAATGGTTCAAATAATGCCCTACCCCAAATACAGCTAGTGACATGAGCACAAGCCCCCGTCTTCTCTGTACTCCTTCCCTGAATCCTCTCTCCATCCCATCCTGACTGAAGGTAAATATGCCCACCCCAGTTTGTTTTGTTTAGTAAAAATGTTTTCACATCAAAAAAATTTAAAACCATTAAATATGAGTTCTAGTAAATAGAGACATCCCAGACATTAACCCCCAACAATTCTTATTCAAAATTGCTTCTTCTTCTACAGGGAAAAAAATAAAAGCCCAGTTCAGAGAGCTTCCACCTTTTAAGAACAGTTTCCAACTTAGTATCACTTATCGAGAATCAATATAACTCTTTTCTATTGTTTAAGGTTCTCTTACCAGCCCTAATATGCATTAATTATTTTGCTTCTTTTGTACTTGTACAATAAATGCTTGACAAAAAAAAAAAAAAGCCACATAATTTAAGACTTTTATGGCACAATGGAAAAGTTTCCCACCCCCAGGAAAAAAAAATTCTGTGATCTCCTCATTGTCTTTTTAGGGATGATTTTATATATTAAAAAGAAAATAAAGGAGTATTTTAAAAAGCCCAAGTTATACTTTATGTGACATGTAGAAGGTTTAGAATACATAGAACCTGAAAGAATATTACATGAGCCGTACAGGGTTAAAGCTGTGTTCTTAATTTTAAATTTCAGATAAATATGATTTCAGCTTTGATCCTACATGGACTAATTCTTTTGTCACTCAACTAATTAATTCAGTATGCTAGAGAAAAGATGCTAATTTGGGCATCAAAGAAGTGATAATTTTTTTTTTTAATCAGAGTTATAAAGATAAGTTTTACTCCCATTAGACTGGAGCTGGAGCTCAATCATTTTATTCTTATTTAGTGCGGATGAATTCCAGAAAAAAAAAATGAGGTCTGTTTTCTCTTAACTTCTGAAGATGGAGCAGTAACATCCAGGATTTCCTTTAAAATGGTCCTTTGAATAGTAATTGTACATCACCACCACCCCAAAATATCAGTCATTTCTTAATATTGTCCTTTTGTTCTTTACACATAACAAGTTAGAGCACCCTCACTTGTTTTTCTGGTTTTATACAAATTACATATTTGTTAATTTGTGATATTGGACTATAAGAGGTGTTTGATGTTTTATTTAGAGACTAGAACTGAGGTCTCCCGTTTCTACAGAACGTTTGGTTAGCCTTCCCTGGATTTAATTTTGTTGACATAAGTCAGTTTTTCCCTTCCCAGGCATTTTGCTGAAATGACCCCACCTGCCGATGAATGAACCTCAGAGCTGTTTCCTGTAGTGGTAGGGCCAGAGGTGGCAGTTATTTCCTTCTGCAGGATGAGTCTTTGGTCAGTATGGGGGGAGCCCAGCAGTTTGATCGTAGGAAAGCCCTAGCATTTGGGGAACCTCCCACAGTTGGTAGGAAAATAGTTTAGACATGAGGTGTGATTTGGTCTCAGAACACTCTTTCCTTTCCTTGTTTTTGGGTTTCTGGGGCCTATAGGTAGAGAAAACAGGAGGAAAAAGGAAGAAGGGATGTCATCAGTGCACGGAGGAGAAGGGAACATCTGGCTATTGGCCAAAGGTGGGATTCCCGCCATGTGATCTGTTTGAATCAGCACTAGGGTTTTATACCCAGGCCTTTGGTTGTGCCTTTGCTCTCCAGTAGCCTCCAGAGATGCTCCAAGACCCACTTAAAAGTAATAAAAATAAAAAGGAAGAAGCCACATGTTCTCCTGCTTTGAAATAAGTAAACATTTAATCAAAAGAAAAAGCCTTTCTAACTAAGAGTACGTAAAAATGAAACAAGATCCATTTCTTTAATGCTCCTGTTAAATATATTTCCCAGAAATCATAAGCATTTAGTCTGAATCTCTAAGGCTCTTGCCTACAATGTCTCAAAGCCAGTGAGTGCGTATGAAAGCAATTAATCAAAGTTCACTGTGCTCCTGAAGAGTATTTCTTCTCCTGGAAAGCAGAGGGATAGAATAACTTCAAACCCAGTGTGGCAGTGACAGTTAATAAGGTTTTTATAGTCCCTGTGTGGATCTGAAAATCATACCTTATTAGTATCTTTATCATTCTTGCTCACTCATTCAGGCCTATTTTCATTTAATTCTAATTTCTGGCCTCTTTTTCATATTTTTCCCTCTTTTTCCTAACAGAGTGATGCTTTAATAATCTCAGAATAGAGTTTTCATTTGCTACAAAAGAGAAAAAAATAAAAAACTCAGCAAAAGTAACTGTCCAGTGTCTCCCAAATTCCTTAACTGATCCTTACAAGTTGGTCTTCCAAAGAGCTTTTTTACTTGTTTATTTTTAGGAAGATAGAGTGTTAGTGATGTGTGTTTGGCTTACTGTACCCCCTGGAATCATTTTTAATGTATCTGGTATTTCTGAATTCATTGTGTTTCCTAGCTCCTCAGTCAGGGAAAGCAAATTAGCTCAAGGATTCCCAGCAGCTGAGCCAGAGAGCTGCCCAAGACTCTACCCAGAAGGTATTTTATCCTCTTAGGCAGAAATCTTAGGACACTATAGGACCTCCCCCACTTTCCAGTCCTAAAAAACAAACATCAGCATGTTTGAGATCTGAAGATTCCATTTCGAAATGAAGAGTTGCCATGACCAACAATTTAGAAGTCACATCCTGGAATGAGGAACAGCCCAGTGGAAAGTGGTTGTTTTAGGGTGGGTGGGAAGGTTGGCCTCAAAGGAAGTAGTGGATAAAGGTATCAGTGGGATTAAACATGTTTGTTGTTTTTATAGCTTGTCTTCATCTTGGAAACACATAAACCTACCCCAAATAAATGTCTAAATAATATACCAGAAATCAAAATTTTAATTCGAAAAATTATTTTTAGGGCTTCAACCACTTAATCCAATTAAAATTAACAAGGAAGATTTTTAAGATTGAGTTCTTCCTCACTTATTTAAAAATTATCATATCAGTTTCTGCTTGTGAACACATCCTGTAGAGTCAATCCCTGTCCTGTTTCACACGCCATGGAGTGGACCTAACGGAGTTTGAACACCACGCTTCTGTTAGGGCAGTGCAGAGTGGCAGAGCCTTCCTCCTCCCTCCTCAACACTCGGGCCTTAGCTGCTGCAATCATGCACTCTGTGGAAGACTAAAAATAAAACTGAATACTTTTCTTTCTTAAGATTGATTTACAGCAAACACAAATTTGTTCATTATTCTGTCAATAACATTAACATAAAAGTAGGCAGCGCCCTGAGGTTCCCACCAAAAGGAGGGAAAACTCTCTAATCGGTCAATTCTCACGGAATTTTTATCAATGCATTAACTCTCAAGTACAGTGGGAGCCACCTGAGGTAAATGAGTAAAGACCTTTGTGGTGTACATTTTAGAGAGAAGCAAAAGCTGAAGTGCACAGAGCCATATGAGATTACAATACACGGAAGTTAATTTCTTTGGCACATGCATATGCTAATTTACAACCCAATTTGAATACATTAGACAACAGAAACCTTTTATGGGTGAATTTCAGAATAAGCTATGGAAATGTAGTCAAAGGTCTGTGAGCTTCTCTACCCCCATATTTTACTTGAGCTCTTTCAAACTGTAATTTATAAAATGATAAGACAATATCATGTGCAGCTTGTAAGTCAGCTAGTTACAGGGAGAATGAACCATTATTCAAGTCCGGAAAATATTATGACTGTGAGGTTTGTGCATTTTCACATCTGACATCATTCCAGAGATTTCCAAGTTTAATGTCGATGGTGACTTGGATCTTGTAGCCTTTTCCAAATGTACCATTGATACCTAAAGATATTTCCTGATTGGAGAAGGAAAAATAGATTCTGTTCCAAACTTTCAACTCTCCTTGGATTCGTTGCTCACCATTAATTTGGAGTAAGAGTGTTTGAACTTTTTTCTCGCCCTACTTTTTAGGCCTCTTAAGCGGTTGCTCAGGATTGCTTTTATACAGTGTGTGTACGAAGTGGAAGAAGAGTGGATGCTAATAGCTAAATAAACTGCCCAAAGGGACCTAGGAGGAAAGTTGTAGACAGACAGTACTTAGCAGAATTAAGAAGTGAATTAAATGAGAGAATAGATGTGGAAAAAGCCATAGATTGAGCTGTACATATTGAGTATTTGGGTCATTTGTCAGTGTGCATGGGAATCTGTGAAGAATTTGAATGTCGTCATTATGTAGAAAACTGAAGGAAAGAAACAGAAACAGAAAAAAATATTTCCTGAGAAATTAAGGAATAGCTACCAAGAATCTTATTAAAATCTTCATCACATGGGAAACAATAGGATGCCGAGGGTGTGTTTGTTAACTGGATTAAAGAGTTAGATACTTACCTCACAGTTGATGTTGTTAATGGTTAAATTCTATATACATAAACCATAGGGTATTTAATGACTGTTCATTGAATGAGAGAGTAAATGAATGAACATTATTGAAATCTACTTTCTCCAATGGCTCTTTAGGGACTCCCAACCTAATCCAAATCTCAACATAAGTAAGGTCTGTTTCTGGTATTTTTCTATAACCCTTTCTGAGGCTCTTCCACCTTGTGCATTCTGTTAGGTAACCGATGTGGCTAAGAAAGGACCAGGAGCCAAAAAGGTCCAGTTAAGGACTTTTATTCAAGGCGGGACAATGTGATCAGGCCGGTTGGCAATCAGGCGGGCGGAGTCTGAGCAGGCTGCAGCAGCAAGGGAAAGGCAGAGGGGTTTTTAAGGGTGTGTAGCAGACCCTCGGGAGGGTGAGTCTCCCTGTTGATCTGTCCCAGGTGTCCAGGGTATAGGTGTTTGCAAGACCATGTCCTCTGATCAGGGATGGCTAAGATTCATGGGCCTTTTTTTCTGGGAAAAGATCAAGGGAGAGGGGAGGGACAGTGAGGATTGCATTGATTTCAGCAGAATGCGGTAGGCTATGCCTCAGTTGCTTCCGGTAATAGAGAACCTCGTGGTCAGGTATTTAGCTGGTGACACATATCTTCTTTGTTCCAGCATAGTTGGTGGCTTAGGTCCTCCATGTCCCAGTACATTCTATCGCATTCTACTCCCTGTGATTTCTTAATTTATACCAAGAAATCTCATTTTATGGATAAAAACCATTTCTCTTACACATGTTGGATCATGTTATCTGATAAATTAATTACCTGGGAATGCCTTCACTTCCTCTTTATCAACACTGTAAACAAACTAATTTCCTCTACTAACTGCTTCTTTTTCTGAATCTCCACCTATCTTATGGCCAGTCTCTCCAGAGGTTCTATATATCTCTGTTCTCTTCCCTTATTGAGAATTTTGTTCTCCTGCACCAGTGTTCATGGTAGCATTATTCACAATAGCCAAGAGCTGCACACGATACTCATGCCCATCCACAGAAGAGTGATACACTAATACGGTCTGTACATACAATGGAAGGTCATTCAACCGTTAAAAAGAAGAAAATTCTGCCCTGGACACGTGCCTCAGTTGGTTGGAGCATCAATGCATGCACTGAAACATTGCCAGTTTGAAACCTGGTCAGGTCATATTACCTACATTGCGATTCAGTCCCCAGCTGGGGCACCTATGGAAGGCAACCAATCAATGTTTCCATCTCATATCAACGTTTCTTTCTCTCTTGGTTTCCCCTCTAACAACTTCTTAAATCTCTGTTTCCTTAACTAGCTTCTCTGTTCCTTGAATTACTAACAAATGACCTGTTGTCACTCTTAGACTAAACTCCAAGCTTCTCTCAGACTGCACGCCATGGTCCTTGCCCTCCTTCCCACCTGGATCTGGTACGAGTGCCCGCTCCGCTCTCATTCCTTTGGCTACTCTGGCCTTCTGTCACTGCTTGGAGTGCACCAAGCCTTTCCCACCTCTTGTCCTCTGCACATGCTGATTCCCCCGCCCACAAGGCTCACCTCCCATCTTTGCATGTGTGAACCTCTCACCCTTACAGTCTTAGTGTAAATGTCATTTCTTCACTGAACGCTGCCCCAACAAACCAATATCCTAGTATAGTCTCTCTTAACAGCCTTCATAGCACTATTCACAACTTATAATTGCTTGTTTGGTAACTGACTCCTCTATTATAATGTAAATTCCATGAGAGTATTGTCTGGTTTTATATCCCGGTACAGTATCAACCTACACCAAGTGCTATGACACAGAAAAGATGCCTAATAAATATTTTTAAAACAAATGCTTGAAGCAGAGAAGAAAAAAGCAAGCAAGCTAGTTTTCCATGAAGCTGTTTCATATAACCTCTCTATAGAAACGAACAGGGACAGGTGTTTTAAGCAAACTTATAATTCGTGAAAATCTAAATTTACATAAAGGGTATGTTGAAAGGTGATTTTTCCACTTTACAAAAAGATCCATCATAAAATTCTTTAAACAGGCTTCCCAGGTACATGGAACATAAGATTTTATTGATTAAAACCATATGTTTGGACAGAATTTTTCAGGAAAATATCTTTTATATAAAGCAAGGTTGACCTATAAGCAATTTCCTCAAGGCACCTAGCCCAGAATGGCCAACTCTCAAATTTCCTAGGTAATAGATAATGGGAGGCCTGGAATGCAGTGGATATTTGAAACCCTAGAATGCAAAACAGTAATTTCAGCCATTTAAGGCCCTTGTGATTCTTCTTACAAAAAAAGCTAATGGGGAGATGAATCAGTGTATTCCAACTTCCCCAACTCCTCTTTCTGTGTGTCAGTGAAAGTAAGAATGGCTGTGAAGTGATCCCCAAAGAGGCTGCTATGAAAAGCAGAACAAAGCTTGTAAACTCTACCACTGGTAATTAAGTTGCGATTGCAAAACTGGGATAAAAATAAAATCAGTGTGTGAATAAATAAAATGCAGTTAACTTCTCTGGGTCCTTATTTCCTCATATGAACAATATGGGAGTCCTTTTAAAGATTCTGTTTTGCAGTTGTGTTCTTGTGACTGTTCTCTCTGTTGAATAAAATAAATTTCTCAGCTATTTCTGCCCTTCTTGTTGGAAACTAAATGGTCATGAACTTTAAGTCAAAACATTTGTAATATCTGTGGAATTAGTTAATTTGACCATTTATTGATGATTCTTGCTAAGACGAAACGCTTTGCAGAATTTACTCACAACTAACCTTTCCTTTATCAAGCATGATCCACTATGATGGATGTATAGTAAGCTATTCTTGGACTGCAGTACCAGTGAAATATTTTATCTGTAGGAAGGAAGAACACTTTATTGGTTGGAATAATAAAGATCAAGGTAGACTAGGGTATAGGTTAGTTTTACCCTTCAAAAACAAGACTACTCTTGTCTCAGAAAATCCAAAACCTCCAAATTTAGAAGATATTTAAGGCATGGGGGAAGAAAACAAGCCTAATATCTATGGAGTTTTGGCAACATTTTTGCCCTTATCAACTTCCTCAAGCATTTTTCTACTGTCACTCCCTACAATTTTTAATTTTTGCCCAAATATCACTATATTTGATGACTCTTTGAGGATAGTAAGATATTAACTTCTTACATAAAGAATTTTAGAGTAATAAAAGTGTTGATTCCTAAGACTCTTCTGCATAGGTCTGAAAAACTAAAGAATGTATTCATGGAAACACACATTATCTCCTGCTTTGTAGGTCAAAGAGAAATCTTAAACATATCAACAAATCTCAATTAAAAGTTACTGTTCTTATATTTTGTCTGTATTTTTTGTCTTTCCTATTTATATCTATAAATGATATTAAGTCATTTCTTCATTGAGAAAGATTAGATTCAGAAGGGGAGGAAGGAAAGAGAGAGAGGGGGAAAAAAGGGCTGGGGATAATGTAGTTAAAGGTGATACTTGATTAACCAAGGTCACAAAACTAGACTGGATACAGAAAAACAAAAATGCAGTAGGAGCAGAGGCCAAAGGAGAGATAGCAATGGGAAGAGAGAAAGCTGATGAAAGAGGATTTATTCACTGGAATTATAAATTTAAAAAGTATGCAGAAGAGTAAAGACTGGGAGAGGCAATTCTGCAGAAAGTAGGATGCCGTCTGTATTCTAATGACAAGACTATGGATGTTAGCAGTGATGTCTTCCGTGTGTGATGCTTACAGCTGACCCTTGGCTAACAACTTCTGCTTTGGCTTGAAACACAATCTAGAAAAGAAAAATATTAATCCATTTTTATGAAATTCAAAAGAAGACACAAGTTTCTAACAACGTCTTCCTATGAGGAGATCCCGACTCACTGTGTATTTGTCATGATGTTGGGGGACAGGGACAAGGGGTTGAGAGGGTGTTGGCAGTCCCCCTGAGAATATGTCACTTGAAAAATATCCTTAGGTTGGAGTGACTTTTTCTCCTGGCTATCAGCAAACCATCAAGTCATTTTCTCTGTTTTTAACGTATGCCGATACCAAGACCATGGGAGATTGCTTCCAAAGAAAATATCTGTTGGGAAAAATGCCTGTCAGTTAAGAATGTGTCCTACTAATAACTTAGTAGCTTTTTTAAACTTCAAATGTGCAATTATATTTTCCTAAAAATGCTAAGGAAACACACTGTTCTTTTAAAGGGAAACCTCATGCACTGTTGCCTGTTGGTAGGAATGTAAACTGGTACAGTCACTATTGAAAAACTATGGAGGCTCCTCAAAAAGTAAAACTAGAACTAGCATAGGATCTAGTGATCCAGAATCCAACATATTCTGAGTATTGAAATCAGGATTTTGCAGAGACATCTGCACTTCCACGTTCATCGTAGCATTAGTCTCAATAGTCAAGACATGGAAACAGGCTCAGCGTCCACCCCCGGACAGATGGAGAAAGAAGATGTGGCATATAGAGGGTGAGGCAAAAGTAGGGTTACAGTTGTGAGTGCCCGAGACACAGAGATTATTCTTGTATTATTATTTATTAATTATTGTATTATTTTCTCTATGAACAACTGTAAACTTACTTTTGCCCCACCCTGAATATGCAGTGGACTATTATTCAGCCATGAGAAAGAAGGACATCTGTGATTTGAGACAACTTGGATGGACCTTGAGGGCATCATGCTAAGTAAAATAATTCAGACAAAGAGGACAGATACTGCACGATACCACTTATATGTGGAATCCAAAAAACGCAAACTCAGAGAAACCAAGTAAAGGGGTGCTTACCAAGGGTTAGGTGGTAGGAGAAATGTAAAGATGTTGGTCAAAGGCTATAAACTTCTATCTGTAAGATTAACAAGTTTGGGGATCTAATGTATAATATGGTGATTATAGCTAATAATAAAGCATCATGTACTTGGATCTTACGAAAAGACTAGACCTTAAATCGCCACAAAATGGAAAACGTAAACTCTATGCTGGGATGGAGTTGGTAGCCAATATGGTGGTAATCATTTTGCAACTTACAAATTATCAAATCAACACACTGTACACCTTAAATTTATACAATGTTACGTGTCGATTGCATCTCAGTGAAAGTGGAGACAAAATAAGACATCATAATTGCTGCTGTTCTCAGCAACAAACACGCCGGGTACCAAGAGCTGTCAGAGCCCACTGACCCTGGACTAACGTGCGAAGCCCGTGGCTACAGGAGAGACTGAATGCACTGTGAAGGAAGGAGCGCAGGGTAGGAGGCAGCCCAAGGTCTAATGCCAGCCCTGTCTGGAGCTTGTTGGGTGGTTTTGGTCAAGGCCCAGGCCTCTCAGAGCTTCCAGCTCTTCATCCGTAAAACGACAGTACTGAAGTACGCGTTCAGTAAGGATGCCGGCAGCACCGTCCTTCTATGATCCCATGAGTTTAACCTCAAGTGTCAAAACCACTTGGCGCACTGGAGGCCTGTTCAGGAGGGCGATCAATTTTTACCTATGTATGAATGATACCCTTTCAATTCTTTAATCTCTACTGAATTAATTTTTACTCTTTAATCACATGATTTAGTATACATGCTGCACAATCAGTATCTGAGCAGAAAAAGGAGGTTGGGAGGGAGAGAGTGCAGTAACTATATTATTTCTCTGCTTTCAGTATCTTACTTTACTTCCACTTTATGCAACATGATCTTGTATGACTTAGAATAAAAAATTATGGTATAATGAGTTCATCTCATAAATATCTTAAATTTACCACAAGAAGAACGTGATCATTGTTAACAATCATCTTCTCCTTCATGTTTCACTAGGTTTGGAAAAAAGAAAGATGATAAGGGTGGCAAGGCCGAGCTGAAAGGCCCCCTGAAGCATGGCGGCCTGAGAGAAGAAGAGCTGGAAAAGATGAAAGAAGAGCGGGAAAGGTGAGCAGAGACGTGGGCCCCTATTGCGTTCGAACGCATCGTCCATATTGAATTTGGTTATTGCATCAGTCGGCTGGAGAAATTTTATTTTGAGAAGCAGAGAGGTTGGCATACAAAGGGAAAGGCACCTGATATAAAAGGAGGTTGCCTGTCTTGGGGGATTTTTATTATATTTTGAGAAGAAATTAACTTTATGTTTTTATTATATCATTATTTATAATTGCATAATATGCTACCCCTGGTTTTGACTATATCAGTGCATAGTTTCCCTAAGGTTTAAACGACCAGTTTTTGGTTTTTTTTTTTAATAAAAAGATCATCGTGATATTGATGTTTAGGACTATCATATTTCTGTAGTCTGTTTCTAATTTTTGTCAAAATGTATACCTTCTTAATTTTATTCTGCTAAATCCATTTGGGTACTGTAATTTGAGAAGTCCGTGTCCTTCATTTTTTAAAAGCCAGTGTCTTTTATTAGGCTATCAGCAAGTTGCAAAGTGTGCCGCCCATCTGTTAAAGGGCCGGTTCCATTTACTGAAATAATGACAGTTCGCAAGGGCTGAATTCTCCCGTTTGAGGAGCTTAATGTTCCCATTTGGGCAAGAGGTCCTTCACGTAACTATGATGTTAACTCTGGCACTTTTTCCAAGTAGATGTGTAAATACCTGATTTTGAGACATGTAGTTGAATATTCATATTTCTCCTGAAAATACTTGGCCTTTAAAACTCAATGAAGCTTGGAGAAAAACTGAGATTTGACAAAACTAGCATATAATTTTAAGTATTCAATTCTGACTTCATCATGTATCAAGTCAAATTTGTCCAATTTTTCACTTGCTTTTCATTCACTAACAATAGCTCTTTTATTTTGTAAAGAGTCTCCCATTCTTATTTTAATACTCTAGCATGTGTACTAAGAAAACCATACTTATTCATTGTTTTCAAGCACAGAGGCAGACAAAGAGTATCTACTGTTAAACTTTGACCCTTATCTTGTAGAATATTCCCATTGGCTGACTTTATCAATAGCAAGGAAAAAAAATATATTTAGTCCTTTCTCATTTTTGAGAAGTTGATAAGCCCCATCCCAGGGCCAGTGGAGCAGTTAAAAGGAAATCAAGGGCTTCCCGTGGCCGTAGACTATTAACCTGACCGAGTTGCCCCAAAGACAAGAAAGATGAATTCTCCACCACAGCCCAAGCTGCAGTGATCCTGGAATGTAAAATGTAACTCAGGCTAAGATTTTCATGCACGTGTTGGCAAAGGCGTCTATGCGGTAAGCCGACATCACAGACCTTTGCTGCTCCCTTGGCTTTACTTACTGAGGCGCCACATCCTATGTCTCATCTTCAGCAAACTGAGCTGTTTGCTAGAATGCAGACTTCATATTTTTTGCAGCTCAATACTTGCTTGGGATCGGAGTGGGAAGTGTGGGGCGGGGTGGTTACTTGGAGTAGCTAGGGAACTGTGTGCCAGCTAGAAAATTGATAACCCATAAAATAAGGTGGGTTGTCTTTAAGCAAGAGTTCATTTCCTTTCTGGTTTTGCCTTTAGGAAGCAGGTGCTTGAGGGAGTTTTGTTCTTAAAGCAAGGCTGTAAATTCACCTCAGCTGGCTATATAGGCTTCAGGTCCAATTTTTAAAAATATGTCTGGTCAAAATATTGAAAGAACTGAGCTATTAGCCTTCATCTAGTCTACATCCTACACATGAACACATAACACACATCTGATAGGGGTTTCCTAGAGACAACGTTGCCTCAATCATATGGGAGGGGAAGGAGGTGGAGGAGTTGATTTTATGGTTGGGTGCTATAGAATTAATGACTATGGGCATTTCAACAGCTCAGGGGCCGAGGGCCGCGGGGGGTGGCGGTGGAGGCTGAACATTTGGCATTGTTCCCAACCCTGGAGTCCCATTTCTTAGCTCTCCATCATCCATAGGAAACCAATTCACAACTCTTAAAGAACTCAGCAAGTATATCATTCTTCATGGCATGGCTATGGAAAATAATAAAATAAGAAATAGTGTATAAAAGTTCATAAAGTTGCCTTTTTCTCTAAAACATTTGGAATTTATTAATTTAAGATGATTCAAGCCATTCCATTGCTTACTGGTGTTGTACTAGCTATCATAGACTTAATAGTTTTTCATTAATTATCTCTTTTACAAAGGATTTCAAGCACTTAAATAAAATACATACCATATAGTGCTGAAACCAGCTTGTACCAACTTGTGAGAGACAATCATTAAGCTTTCCAGAATTTTCTGTGAGCAAATTGATAAACCATTGAAATTGGCTATGGTGAGAGTATTTACTACCCCTCAGAAATTGTCAAATGCAATAAGCTGGGTTTGCCTTTTCAAAGAGCCAGTTTACACCACTGAGGGTCTATACCGACTCTATTTATTGCATAACCAGGAAGAAGTTATCAAAAATAGAGGCAAAAAATACTCACCCAAATCACACCACATGACTTCCTATAGCTGCATTTCTCAAAGTGTGGTTCAAGGACCACCCGCATCAGAGAGAATCACTTGGGGTACTTACTAACAATGAAGACTCATGACTCCCACACCAGACTTGCAGGGTGAGACTCTCAGGAGCTGAAGCCCAGGAATCTGTCTTTAATAGGTAAGTCCAATGTAACCCATCAGCATTCTAACGTCAGAGAACCACTGACTTGGAGGGACAGGGATTGGCCGGAACATCAGATTAACCTATTCTTCTTCTATGAAAAATGATATGCAGATTTTTTTCCCCCAAGAAAACTGAATAACCCAGTCTAAAAATACTGTCATCTCTCTCACACACCCTTGCGGAAGCACCCCACCTCCCTAGCACGCTCTTCTGCACACACAGGAGGACCTCTTGCCAGTGCTCCCTCCTAAGGATCACTTATCCCCCGCACCTCCCATACACCCAAAACTTAGAAAAACAGTAAGTTCATTAAGAAAATTTTGGAAATATAGAAAAGTATAAAGACTATTAAAATCACGCGTAATTCCATCATAATTTTATAACCACAATTAATATTTTATGGTCTTTTTATACATATACATATTTCCCTTGAAAACTTGGTATCCATACAGCATACACTCATATAGTATCTTACTTTTTCACAACATCGTATTATAAACATTTCTCCATGTCATTGATGTTTTGAAAATAGGTCATTTTGATGACTGCTTAATATTCTGTGAGATCAGTATACCATAATTTATTTATGTTTTATTGTCAAAGATATAGTTTGTTTCCATTTTTCACTGTTCCAAATAGTAATACCTTGAAGAGCACCCCGGTACAAAAATCCTTGTAGCTTACTTTTTATATCATATAATTCCTGTTCAGAGGCTCAATTTCCTTATAACTGTTTCACTTAGGGGTTAATTTAACTTCAATTCTAAATTTTAGGATTATATCATACCTCTCCATTTCTCCCACTATTTTTATTATGATGTCCAAATCTTATTTATATTTATCTACATATCTAATTTATGATACGGAATTATTTGGGACTATATATGAATAGCTTATTCATAACTATAGCTATGAAAAGGCCAAAAAAAGTTGCAACAGGTAGATCGAGTTCCTAGATTAGATCGGAGGGAGGCAGAGCACAGAACAGTGTTTCTCAGTGGAGGGGTAGGGGGGCAGTTTTGTCCCCCAAGGAACATTTGGCTGTATCTGGAGACATTTTTGATTGTCACACGTTTGAGGGCATAGAAGGCAGAGGAGGGAGTTGCTACTGCCATGCACTAGGTAGGGGTCAGGGAAGAGGCTAAGCATCCTACATGTGCAAGACAGGCCCCATCCCCCCAAAATAACTTTTCCTACTCAGACTGTCAGTGTAGTGGTTGAAAACCCCTGTTCAGATCTCTGGACTTCACAAAGAGCGAGTGTGCTCTCTGGGCAGTAGAATTGACTGTCTCACGATGTCCTGTGGATAACGCAGAGAAATACACACCAGATGACATAACCCTAGGCAGCAATGTCCAACCTTTTGGTGTCTCTGGGCCACATTGGAAGAAGAAGAGTTGTCTTGGGCCACACATTTAATACATTATGAAACGTAACCACAAAAAAACTCACAATGCTTTAAGTAAATTTACAATTTTGCAATGGGCTGTATTCATAGCCATCCTGGGACACATGCAGCCCACGGGCCGCAGGTTGGACACCCCTGCAAGGGGTCATTAGCTATTTAAGAAACAGTACCCCAAGATTGCTAATAAAAATTCCATCAGAATAAGCTTGCAAGAAAAAAGTTTTTCTCGAAACTTATTTTTAACGGCCTGCTGAAATTGGCATCAAATGATGGTGCCTGTTGATCATATTTGGATGCCAAGAAGCTGCAGGGATTGATAATGTGTCCGATGACAGAATCATCTGGAACAATGGATTGAATCAAACACAAAGAAAATTAATAGGAATATATGTAAAGTCTTGCTTTTAGGTTCAGAAATGAACAGTACAAACACAGGATGTGGAAGGTTTGACTTAATACCAAATATATGAAAAATTTGCCTGATGGTTTTAGTTGAGGGTAGGTTTAGCATGAGTCAATATGAGGCTAGAACTGCCAAAAATGTTAATCCAGTCCCAGGCTACAGGATGAAAGTTCGTGTACAAAGTGAAGGAAGAAACAGTAATTCTAGTTTTATACAGCTTAGATAATACCTGGAATATCCTATGCCTCTCTCACACACAAAGAATGGCAGCACTAAATCCAAGTCTTTTAAAATGTTGAAGGGCCTGGGAATGCATAATCTGCAGAGATAGCTGATTTCAAATGGTCGAGGAACTTTCCCATAGGAGAGGAATTAGACGTATTTTATACCACCCATTCTCTCTGTCTCTCTCTTTCTGTCTCCCTCTTTCTGTTCTTATTCATTCACTCATTTATTTTCTTGAAGATACTAATGAGGAATATTTTAAGAGAGGTAGCCTTCAGCTTAGTAGAAGGGAAAATAGCCCGACAATTAGAGTGGCTCATGAGGCAGTGACTTTGTTGCCACTGGAAATATGTCATAAGGAGCTGAATGAGAAAGAATTAGCGCATTGGGAAAGTACTGGACTAGATCAGAGTTTCATAAGCTTCAGTCATTAATACAGTGCCTCCACTGCCTTTTTATACATATATATGCAAATAAATAAAATATATACAAACACAAAATCACGAAAGTTAACATAATTAAATACATTAAGTCGCACACCATCGAAAATCATCTTGCGTATCATTAATGCTGCATTTGTCCTTAGGTTATCTCTACGGTCTTTCCCAGATCTTAGGGTTTGAGAAATACGTAAATATCTAAGTATAGGAGCATTTACTTTGAATTTCCTAGAGCGACCTTTCTTGAGCGCACGTCGGTCCATGCGGTGGTATATGCACCCCTCTTATCCGAGTGGAGAAGCCTGTTTCTGCTCAGCATTGTGATTGGGACCTCCTTTTTCTCATGTCTGATTTCCTGAGCTGATCATGTGGCCCCTCCTGAAACCAGTCGAACAGTCCATTGCAGCAGAGCCCTGTTTTAAAGAAACTCTTTTTTTTTTCGTGCTTCAGTGAGATTGGACATAATAAAACATTAGTTCCAAATGCTTATGTCCATGGCTAGGAAGATGAATTCAATATTAACGATTGTTTCACCTAGGTTTTTTATCAAGCTAAATTCAATTAGTATTTTCCAGACATTCAGATTATGTAAATTAGTACTTTGATCAGAAAGCAAGAGATTATCTTAGCCAACTGGTGAACATATTTTTTGTTTAATTCTAAGACTTGAACTCAAATTTGTAACCTTCTGCAAAGTATGAAATTCACCAGATCCTTGGACCTATAAAGTACCTAACTACACGCATGTTGTACTTGTATTTTTAATACCTTTTCAGTAGTCAGGTGAAGATCAGGTAAAGAAAAGTATGTTCCCCTCATTTATTTAGGATTATTGTACTAAGAGGGAAAAATCTCCTTTGACACCAAAGGCTGTCTTCCAATAAAGTCCCATATTACTAAAATAAAATTTCACCAAATGAAACATCTTACTAATATGGGGAGGGGAGTTTAATAATATATGAGTTTGCCCTCCAACATTTTCAATTACTCTGATACCATTGTCAGAGTTTATTTTGCAAGGGAGGTCATTCAATGTATTAATGAAACGTTGTTTTTGTAGATCTTATTAGAATCTTAGTAGGGTAACTGAAGAGGTGAGAGGAAAAGAGGTGACCTCTGCAGTTCCAGGATTGAGAAGTACGAAAACATATGGCTCTTGTTTTCAACGACTGGCCTGAACGGAATGTCTAAGTGAAAGTGAAGCTAAGATTTAGGAAAGTTAATCTGGTTCAGTGTCTGAATTCAAGGTTCTAAGTTTTCTTGCCTTTTAGGAAGCCTTCCAAGAACTGCAGAGGCTTCTCCGTTGCCTTATCAGCGGAGCTGCTTGTGGCCTGTTCCCTCGGTTTAAATCAGTAACATGTGTTTTTGATATTTGGCAACCCAAGATTTAATTATGCAGCTGCAAGTTCCCCACATAAGCGAAATGCATCTTAGAGAAATAAAAACATTCAGAAACCATTTATAGTTTGAGAATACAAGTGGGTGAAAATCTATTCCCAGCCTCTCAGCATTTTATTTAATTTTGGGAAATTTTTATGTTACTGGAAATTGAAATGAAAACCAGAATAAGGCTAGAGTTTATCCAACATTTGTTCTTGCTGAAAAATGAAGATGCTTATTGTATTCTGAGAAAGGAAATGAAAGCATTATATTCTGAATTAATATTTTAGTTGTAACCTATATAAGTATAACCCTCCTAAATATATAGAGCAACAAATGATAGGATTTTTTTCATTATTGTATCCTAAAAAGAGTGCTTATTTTATTAAAGAAACCAGAAGGTTGATTTCTTTAATATGCCAAGAGACTCTCTATAATTAATTATTTACTGAACTTAAACTTTGGCAGTATTTAAACTGTTGAAAACACCCATGTTTTGGCATGATTATATTCAAATGATTAATTCAGCATGGTTTTACTCCTCACTGAATATCCCTGTCTTCTGCGGTAGAATTTGCTAGGTCCTGTGGTGTGGGCAAAATAAAATGTTGGAAGGCTTCCCAGTTTTAATAGTCCCAATTTATTATTACCACTGAGCCCTGGTCAGATCATGGACTGGATTAGATCCCAGTTTTTCAAAATGCCCAAATTTATGGTTCCCTTAGAATTCTGATAAAAATGTATATTTGAATAAGGCTTTGGTTGGCTAAATGAGATCCAGTTAATTACTTTTAGATTCTTATTAGATCATCACTGCACAGAAGTTATAAAAAAATTACTAGATGATGTTTCTCAGGACAAGGTCATGTTCTCATTTTATGCTGACAGAAAAAAGCTATCAGATTTTTGTTTTTCATAGTGCTAACCATCACAGTGAATGAAAAAAGACTGGCCATATCCCAGTAATGACTACTGATGCTTGTGTTCCTGTAAGGATAGCCTCCTCTCCTAAAATAAGAATTGGGGGCGGGGTGGGGGTGAGAGAGAAGAACGCACAAACACGCATAGCATAGGGTCTACAAGCCACGGCCCCTCATTCAGAGGTCATCCTTCAAGATTGTCTTCTAATTTAGAAGGATGAGAGGGGTGAGACACAGGGGGATGCTGGGGACCTTGATATCTGTACATTTACTTGATAATTATAGCAGCTCTCTTCTCAGAAATTCTTGTGGTCACCAAAAACTTTGGCACATTACTATATTCCTTTAGATAAGAGATGGGAACACCTACACCCTAATGCCATGCCAGCATTTTTATGAGCCAGAATCCTTTTATGGAGCCTGAATCAATGCTAGAAGTGCTGTATTAGCAACTACTTGTCAGCTGAGCTGGATTAATACATAAAATGAATCACTTGACTGGCATGCTTTCCAATAGTCGTTTAGACAAACTCCTAAGATTAAAGTACACCAGCTCTTTAAAAATTGTTTTAAGAGGATACTTTTATATTCAAATACCCTGGAGTGACATATTATATTATTGTATTCAATTATAGTACAGTTGAAATACATTCTAAAAAGACATTATACTAATCTACTTACAGTGACCCCACAGAAATGTCTAGAATACTCGATCTGATTTCTTAAAAAAAACACTTGGAAAGAAGATCTAAATTCTGTTTATCTGGGTATTTTCTTTTAATAAACACATAAAAATATATTCAACACAATTGGTCATGCACTGAACTTTGTGCCAATCAGAGATGCAGATATATTTGACTCAATGGAGGCCGCCTACAGCAGGGGCGGAATTCATAAGAGTATTTTCCATGAAAGCCTTGGGTAACAGTGACCAGGTAGAAAGCCATTTGGTGACTAGAATTTAGGAATGAGAGTTCAATACTCATTTTATCAGCTGTTTTCATGCCTCCGGATAAACTACTTTTGAGAATGTATTCTTAAAAGTCCTTCTTTTGTTACCATGAAATGCCATGGTAATAATATTTTAAGGCCTCAGTTTCGTACATTTTGTTTGGTTAGAGTGATTTTACTGCTAAGTTTCTTTGAAGAAAAAATATTAATAAATAAAAGTTAAGTGAATCCAGAATATTTACTGTGGACTAGTTTGGGGCTAGGCAATACACAAATTAACTTAATTTGTTAAAAGTGCCCTGAAAAACATGGACAAATCAAACTTTTATAAGCTAAATGGTATTTTCTAGAATTTCTAAAGTACGTACGTCACCTTCATTTCTTAGTTGGATATACGTTATTATGTCGTATTCTGCTTTGGAAAGCTTCCAGGACAACACATCCACTCAGGAGGCCAAGGTTAGTTATTGGTCACACAGGCCGGCAAACTCTGCAGGTTGAAAGGGTACTCAACCTATTGTCTTCCAGAAACTGCTTTTTTCCCTTCGCATTCTTTATGTAATGACTTATCTAGGCCTGTGATTTACAAACACCAGACTTGGAATACGCTTTTTTCCAAATTTCCTGGGCACTTTTCAACTGGGAGTGATGTTCCCCTGTAGGGCACATTTAACATCTGGAGACCTTTTTAGTTGTCATAGTAGGACACAGGTGCTACTAGAAACTAGCAGGAAGAAAGCAAGGGTGTTTCTCACCATCTTACAGTGCATAGGACAGCTGCCCTACAAGAAAGGATTATCCGGCCCTAAATGTCAGTTGTGCAAAGGTTTAAAAACCCTGCTTTAAATAAATAGACAATTATATGATATGGATATAGATGTACATATTTAGATAGAAATATGCTATAGATATTCAGTACCTCTGTGGTTGGACCTGAGGATGTGTGTTCTTAAATGATTGTTGTTGTAACTATGATTGGGATCACCAGCCTAGGTGGTGGCCAGGGGAGGCATGTGGCCAAGTGGAAAGATTGCAAGACCCCGGGGTGGGTCAGACCAGGGTTAAAGACCTGACTCTGCCTGAACACACTGTCAAGCTACTTAACTGTTTCAAGCCGCTGTGTTCTAAACTGTTAAATGAGAAGTCTGTCTTTTAGACTGTTGTGAAAAGTAATATTTATGAAGCAAGCACCTGGCTCACTCTAGGTGCTCAGTGTTATTTTCTGACCAGCCCCGGGGATTCAAGACCCCAGATAATCCACTCCGTAGCCTTTGGGAGCCCAGAATGCTCTGAGACACACCATCTGTGAAAATTGCTGAATTGGCTACTGTCATGATGAAGAAGGCCAACTTGAATGCAGACTTTGCCCAGCTGGGAGTCATGCCAGATAATTCCATTCAAGAAGCTTCTCCTCATTTCTTATTGATCACCGGTTGCAAGTTGCACCTCATAGTGATCTTGGCATGAGATGGCAGCACAGTAGCAGGGGAGAGCTGGCTGCCACCAGTGCTGGGCGTCATGGAAACAAATTCAGGAGGAGGGGCACAAATGGCATGGGTGACTGCCAGCCTCTCCAAATCCACGGGGTATGTGACTGCAGAAAACACTTGTAACCGCAGTCATTAAATTCACAAAATCCTCACTTTGCACCTTTGTAATATGTATTACGCTAAGGGTGGGTGTGTGGGGCGGGGTGGTAACTTTGTACTAATAATATTTCAAATCCAGTCTTTGTGGAAGTGGAATGAAATGTCCTTTTTCTCACCATTCACTCTCTCCCACCTACCTGCTCTTGCTCTGTAGCTTAATTATTGAGTGACTTCAGAGCGCATCTGAATTGATTTCAGATTGATTTCCAAAGGAGCCTGACCCCTTTCCCAGGCTCAGACTCCTGCCTCCTCCTGCTGGGTGCCCTTTGTTTGATTTTAGCATCGAAAGTTAAAGAGGTTAAAGTGGCTTGGGCTGTTGCATGAAAGTCTGCTTTTTCAAAAGCGCCTTTATTTAAGAAAAAAAAATTGGCTGTTTAGATGGAAGCTATAAGTATTCATGTTCTTGGGGGGAATCTATAATAAATAATAATTTGTGAAATCATGATTTCTGGAAGTAGAGATTGCTGGATATAACAGGTTGGTAAAGGGATCAGTAAATAATAACTTTTGATCAGCTATTCTGCTCTTCAAAACTATTGATGGCTTTGGCTTGCCTACTGTGTACAGTTCAAACTTCTTGGCCTGATAGGACCTGTAAAGAGCCTAGCTTTCCAATTGTAATTCTTCCCTCTGACCAAGATGACGTGTATACCCCAGCCATCCTGGAATGCTCACTCCTTCGAGATTACCATCTAGCCCCTTCCTCTCTCTGTGCCGTTCCTAATACCATTTCCCTTGCTTAGAAACCCTCCTGGTGTATAAGTCGGTCTAAATCAGTGGAAGTTCAGGAAACCGCACTTCTTCCCCAAACCACCTAAATGGGAAGCGAATTCTTCCACTAAATAACCTGGGTCATGTTACTTAATTTTCCTATCTTCTATTTGTTTAACTGCAAAATGGGTATATAGCCATTGTAGCATCATAATATTGTTGTGAAGAATAAATGAGATGCCGATGTGAAGCATTCAGAATAGTGCCAGGCATGGAGATGCCCAATAAATGGTGAACTTACCGTCTTTCTTAGAGACGGTGTTCATGTGAAAGAGAAGGAGCATTAAAATCAAGTAGTGTTGCATCCCAAGCCTGACTCTTCTGTGCATGGACTGTGTAGTTGTGCATGTTTTGCTGAAACCTCCAGAGCCTCAGCTTGCTCATTTGGAAAATTTTTTCATAAAGGAGAAATAATATCTAGCCTTCAGAGTTCCTATGAAATTTACATAAGATGAAATAATTAAAGCATCTAGAGCAGGTCTTGGCATATGGTAGATACACATTGTTATTATTGTTGTTATTTTGCTTCATTGAATTGTAGATGTTTGTGATTATAAACATGCCTTCTCTTCCTTACTATCTTGTAATTTCCTTGAGGCGAGAAGTACATTATAGTCATTTTTCTATTTCTCTCAGCATCTAATACATTACATTTCGCAGAGTAGGCACTCAATAAGCAGTTACTGAGTGATGGGTGAATGAATGAATGAACAAATATAAAACTGCACTAATTTTAATTTTATATTTCAAGTGAATAATCACTAGAATGGAACCAAGAGGCAGAATAGCCAAAGTCAATGGTTGACAGAGCTACAGAGTTTAGAACCGTAAGACGGTCCCTTAGGCTATGAAGTGACATCGGGAAGCATGAGGTCATTTGTAACCAGCAGTAGAACAGTGGAAATGGATCGTTGATGCTTAGTGGCCAGCCCGTCGGGACTGTCAACACTTGTTTTCCTCTCACTGAGCCAGGTCCTGAGAGACAAGACCCTACAGGGAACGGGATGGAAATGCTATGGTCCTAGAGAGTTGTTCATTTTTTTTTTAATTGGGTTTTTGTCATCATCCTCTTCCGTTGGCATAAATTTAACCAGTTGAAATTATTTTTAAGTACCATCCATTTCAACCTCAAAAGTAAAAGATTTGCCTTTATAGGGAAAACTGAATTTGATTCTATAGAGACATACTGTCCTTGGCTTATTCTTCACCAAAGGAGGATCTTTTTTGTACTGCACTGTTGAGCCTACTCAACCAGAATTCATGGTGCAGATTATATTTTAGGGGTACGAGCATAAAAACCGTAACAGAAAGGGAGAATTGTGAAAAATGGCAACAGCCATCAGTAATATACCAGATGCCGCAGGGCCCCTCTCCCCTGGAGGCAACATTACTAAAATGCTAGTCCATGGTTAGGAGTCCCCATTACCATTAAATTACAGATTTTATCTTATAATTCCTTATTTTACACTCTCCTGCAATTTCATGTCTTTTCTTCTTGTCTAGATCCTAATTCTCTTGAGGCATAGATTATAACTACTACTTATTTCATTTTCTTACATTTCATTTGAGAGAAGATATTTAGTAATGTCCTCATTGACCTAAAAGTATAAAGTAATATCAGGTTTAAAATAAGTTATATATGTAATTGTTAAAAATTGAGACACTCCTAAAAATCAGTGGGAAAATAATTAATAACTATGTGTTAAAATAGATTCCCTAAACTGACAACTGTCAAAGGAGCGGAGGTTGGCAGTTGGGTGAAAAAAGGTGAAGGAAAGAAGCAAAAAAATAAACTCAAAGACATGGACAGCAGCATGGTGAATACAGAGGGAAAGAAGGGAGCATGGGGGAGACAGAAGAGGGTAAAGGGGGGATGAATGGTGATGGAAGGAGACTTGACTTGCAGTGGTGAACACCCAATACGATATGCAGATGATGTATCATAGAATTGTGCACTGGAATTCTATATAATTTTATTAACCAATGTCAAATGGTTGACATTGTGAAACCCCAATAAATGCAATAAATTTAAAAAGTAAAATAAAACAGATTGCCTAAAATTCTTGAAAGTATAGTGTTCTGCTTAAAAATTACCTTTATTATAATAGTAAGCATCAGTTTTTTAAAATAAAATAAAACCTATGACTAGATAAGGAATTGCTCAGACAAATCTGTGTAAAATAATAGCAAACTCTATTATTGACAGCACTGACAGCCAATTAAAAATTCTATTCGTGAAGCTATAAAAGATGGCATATTTCCAATTCAGATTGACACTGAGGACATAGAGATAATTGATATTTGTTCAATAATCCTAAAATGTTTCACAGTCTCTAATAGAAGCTGTGATTGCCAGAGAAAGTTTCAAGTGCTAAAAATATATATAGTCAAGGCATGTAAAGATATTTTCAAATCAAATAATATATCTTTGCAGAAAAGTATGTTTTAGCTGAATGAGCATCAAAGGACATTTTAGTGGGTTCACTTTAAGAAAAAAAACAGAGTCAAGAAAATAGATAGTGTAACTCATTATTTTTTTTAATCTGGTTATAGTAGATGTAATAAGAAAGTCATGAGAGGATAACTTACTGGTTGAACTTTGAAATTTCAGAGCTGTGTTTTTTAATGGTCACATAAACAAATGCATATTGAAAAAAATTATGCAAAGACCATTAAATATTCCACTTTGGAAAAACAAGATCATAGCTTTAACAAAATGCTTTTGTATTACAGTTGGCTGCTTTTGACATTAAATTAAATATGTTGCTATATTTTTTTACACAACAGATTAAAAACTTGGTATAGTAATTTTTCTAATTTTCAACAATCAGTTACATCCTCAATAATTGCAGATTTACCTTCTTAATTTCAAAGAATGAACAGGTAAGACCTAATAGAAAAAGACTTTATCCGAAACCAGAACATTTTACAAAATGTTAAGAAATGGGCAGTCACTTCTTGAGAAAACATAATTATTCTTTTCACCAGCAAACAAAATTTCAATGCCAAGAAAATTGACATTATGCTAAAATATTCCCTGCCTCAAATATGCATATGACTTAAGATTAAAATGGATGCCTAATAGCATCGACCAATTCACATCACCAAATGAGAAATATTCAGAGGAAATAAATATACTCTGCTGGAGCTAGTCACGCAGCCCTCACCGATCAGTCCAAAACAAACTCCACAGATGTCAATTGCCAGGTTCGCACTGCCGTAGTTTACATAAGCTTGGCGCTGCCTAAGTTCAAATAATTTTTTTAAAGTGACACAATAAACCAATATGGGGTGTGAACTAAAATGGAAACTCATCTTATCAAAGATATTCTTAGAGATTTTGCTTCTAAGCAGGAGGGGAGGAACACATTTTACTAAAAGCATGCCAATTAAGAAGGGAAAATTGGGAAAGATTTCCAAATATCACAAGTTAAAAGTAAAATGTGTAGTATGTTTTTACAACTTTTCTGGAGGATTTGAAAACATATGAAACTATACAGGCATGTTTATGATTCTATTTACACATTCATTTTTACATTGCCTTATAATCAGATGACATAGGAAAGGAATTTTTCCATCTAACAAAACATGAGGAGCAGTTTCAGACATAGACTGGCTGAGGAGTGCTTTGGTTTTATTTTATTACTTTGTGGCATCAAAGGACATCTTTTGGGGATTAAGAGAGCTTAGCTGTCTGAAAGTTTTACTGTTTGTGGGAATATCTGTAATGTTGTAACTCCTACAAATGGCTGTGAGTGTTTGTGTGGGTGTGTCTGTCTGTCTGTGAGATTGGTAATTACATAGATAATATGCATACAGTTTTAATAGTGCTCAGTCCTATACTTCTTCGCCCCCTCTCAAGCGTTCAATAATCATTCCTTGACTGATTGGAAAAATAGAAGTTTTCAGCACTGGCTTGTGTGGTTCAGTGGGTTGAGTGCCAGCCTGTGAACCAACGGATTGCCAGTTTGATTCCCAGTCGGGGCACATGTCTGGATTGTGGGCCAGGTCCCAGGTAGGGGGCACTTGAGAGGCAACCACACATTGATGCTTCTCTCTCTCTCTCTCTTTCTCCTTCCCTTCCCCTCTGTCTAAAATTAAATAAATAAAATATTTCTAAAAAAAGAAAGAAAAGTAGAAGTTTTCAATTTTAAATCAATTATTGTAGAGCATCAGCTTACATACTGTATAAAAGGATATTCATGAAGAGAATTGAGTACTTGGAGGAAGGGGAAGGTATTGAAAAGAAAGGAGAGAAATGGCAGGGAGCAGGGAGTGGACCACCATGTGGGGAAGCCAGCACGCCATCCTCCACACTTCATCCCTGAAACGCCCCTGTAGGTGCACCTGCCGGTGAACAGAAGTAGGTTTTTCATTTTGTTCAATGAATACAGTAGGTTGGCTCAGATAATTAAGGTAACATGCTAATAAGGTTGATACTGTATAAACCATACCCTTCTATTGATGTTGATACATTCAGAAATCAGTTCATACTCACTGTGGTCCAAGTACTGTAACAGATGTTATGGATTTACAGATTAGGTTTGTTTGTTTGTTTGTTTGTTTGTTTTTAAGCAGGAAAAGTAGGTCTTTGTCATCACACAATTTGCAATTCTTACAAATAGCCCAAAACTGTACCTCCAGCCCCAGGTGAACATTTAAAATGTGTTTTCTGGAACACAGGCCTTCAAGCTAAGGGAACAAATGAACCTCTGTTTTCAGGGAGAACACCAGAGAGGACACGAGACCGTGTCATATGCATAAAAACAAGGTGGCGTATTCCATCCCAGCCATAGTTTACTGAGTGCACCGCTTTGCATCTCTTCCTTGTAACCCTCCAGCCTGATCCTCACATTCTGGAGCCTTCCTTGGAGGACCAACTCGGGTGCCCTTACCTCTCCCTGAAGTGCAGAAATGCCTCCTAATCTGCTCTGCCTTTAACGACCCTAGGCACAATTCAGACCGGAAGCACACTAGAGGCAGGCCTTCTGCAGGGGCCCTCCACTGAGGTCTTTGTTGAGTTCCACTTACTGCCTGTGAATTTTAAGATCTAACAAGCATGCTTTCTTCTAATGGGCAGCACGTGTTTGGATAAACTATTGCTAATCTCTACCATCTTGTATTCTCTTTTTCTTTTTCTTTTCTCTTTTTTAACTTTTCACATTTCTTATATGAAAGGTCACCTTTAGTTGGTTACTTCATTTAAATAGTTTCCAATTTCAGTTCTAAAACCATATAAGAAAGATTTGTATTTTGATGACTTTTAATATTTTTGATCACCTGGGGAACTAACAATCTATCTTATACCCCTAGATCTTTTTCCTCAGGATATACCATCATGCCTTTGAATCCGAAGTTAAGTTATATGAAATTTTTCCGCTTAGAGGATTTGGGTAGATACTTTCTGCTATGATTCACTTTTGACTTTTTAATTATTTTTGGCCTGAGCTCTTCAATAATTCAGCAAGCATTAATTGAGGAGCTAGGCACTTAGGGGAAATCTCAAGATGAGGAGAACACAGCCTTGTCCCTGCCCTCAACAAGTTCATGATGAAGAGAGAGGAGAGAAACCAATACACAAATAATTACAGTAAATTTAAACTTTGATAAGTACTGTGATGGCATATAAAATGCTGTATAATCACAGAAAAGGCACTGTGAATAAATGGTGTTATAGCTGGGCCAGTGGAGCAGACCTTCCTCGTCACCCAGTGCAGCGAGACGCTTGCAGTGAAATCATTAAAGTCAATTATAAAGTACAACTTAACTGTGCAACATATTGAAAGAGACTTTTAAAAGTTTAAATTCTTAATCCCATCAATAATATATGATATTTTTGCTGCTAACTAGAGAGGAATTTAAAACTCAGGAAAATTTTTCATTTGAAATCTAAGGGATTTTCTGAGCAATTAGGGTGCTTTTGACTGTACTTTCTTTTTCCGAAGCTGATGGGGCAACAGTGGAAAAGTTTAGGGCAAAACTCTCTGGGAAAACAGCAGTTAGTTGAGTCAGGCAGATAGCTTCATTTTCCAGAAGTCTGTGCAAATTTTGCCAAAATGTTGCAGTTGATAGGTGGGTTGCATGCTACCTATTTGTGTATAGGTCTGTGTGCTCTGTGTGTGTGTGTGTGTGTGTGTGTGTGTGTGTGTGTGTATAACTTTTGTACATTTTTGATAAAAACTGCAGAAACTAACTAAGGTAACAAAAAGCCATTTTTTTCCCCTTTTGCCCCATATATTGGCACAGGTATGACAAAACTCAAGCTACCAGAAAAAGCAAGTTCCATCTTTCATACTATTCTCTTTCCCTTTAAACTTTTTCGGGTTAGTAATTATACCCAAACTTCATTAACCTGGAGTCAGCTAACCAGATTGTTTAAAATCCTTTTGAACTCTTCACTCATGGGGGAATCAAGAGAAAATAAGCCACACCCCAGGGCCAGGCACATGCTAGGCACCAGCAAATGCAGATGAAATGTGTCAAGTCAACTTACAGCTAGTGTTTGGCTCTTCCGTTGTGACTCTTCAATATCTCACGTGTTACAGGATGAATATTGGAGCTGAGAAGGATGGTCTTCAAGTGATGCCTGTTCTCAGTCTTCTAAAAAGAAATTCTGTGCAGTGCATTCAGTTAGGATAAGTTAAAGAATTAGTATGTTTTACAAAGATTTGCAGCCAACAGATTCAAACCAGAAGCATTTTCTGCTTTGCTCTCAATCAAGCTAAAAATTCAATTAGCCATAACACCCCCATCCCCTGAGCATTTCACCAGTCTAGATTACCTAGCAATTATTAAAAGTATCTACTCTATCTAGGGATCCAAGTAGAACAGCGAAGAAGCTGGAGGAGCTGCGCGTGTGCTTTTCAGACACCACTGGTTGTGTGCGCATGTGAGGATGGCTTGCGGACCCTCTCTGCTACTTGCCCCTCACCTATGTCCGAAATGGAGGAATGTTACTATTCTTGCCAACAATCGCTGCCACTTGTGGGCCAGCTACACTCTTCTAATAGCTTTCCTTGTAGTAGTAGGTCATTTAGACTTCTCCCTTTGCGTAGGTACTCTTATGTTTCTCGTTTTACAGGTGACAATGGGTAAAATAATTTGCCCACGATTGCAAAATTAGAATGTGGCAGGACTCAGTTCCAAACCCAGATTTTCTTGCTCTTTCTGCCATCCTGCCTCTCCCTTTCTGAAGCAGCATCATGTCAGCATACCCATCAAACAGCTGCTGGGCTACTAGGAAAAAAGCCTGGCTTTGGTGGCACCGGAGGGTGAGGAGGCTGCCTCCTGTGAAGATCTTTAGGCGGAAGTATAAATGTAAATGTCACTCATTAAAACCATAATTAATTTATTGAAAGTGAATGGTTATTATTTCAGGAATGAATGCCTGTTGGAATATGCTGATTATTTTAATGAACCAAGAGGCTCTTCTGGGATAACTTCCACTGTATATTTGCAAGCAGGTCACTGTAGATTTTCTAAGGAGGGGAATAAAAAGATCGCTGCTTATTTTTAAGTCTTCCTTTATTAAAAATGCTAAAGAAAATATGTACTATATCATGCATTTTGGGGAAACAATAAGAAAATGTCTTTAGGAAAAGACGTGACATCAGCTCTTTTAAATCCACAATTCTCCTTCTGGAGTGTCGTTTCTTGTGCTGCAGATGTCAGCTGCCAGGACCAGTCTGTGTAGGTGTTGCACCCCCAATAATGTCTCCAATATAATTGTTATGTTTGACATTTAGAGCCATTCATTTAGGTTCCTTCTTCTATGTTCCACAGTAAACATATATTTTTAATTTTAATCTTTTAATGACATACAATATGAAATCTTCCAGAGTTTGGCTTACTTTGTCTCTTTATATACTATAGGGAGTATGGTTGGTTTCATTGCTTATATTTCTATATTGCAAGGAAGAGTCACATTGACACACCATCCTGCACTCTGAAAGAAAATAGGTCATGCCTATATACTTTTATTTATCAATTCCATTTATTTACAATCTGTATTAGTTTTCTTTTATTGCTGCTGTATCAAATTATCACAGACTTTGTGGCTTAAAACAGCAAAGATTGATTCTCACACAGTTCTACAGACCACTGCTCAGAAATCAGTTTCACTGAGATAAAGACAAGCTGTAGGCTGGCCGATTTCCTTCCGCAAACTCTAGAGAAGAATCTCCTTCCTTGCCTTTACTGGGCTGCCTGCATTCCTGGCCCCTGGCTCCTTCCTTCATCTTCACAGTACGCCTTCCCCGTCTTTGTTTCCATTGCCACATGACCTTCTCTCTCAGACGCTGCTTCCCCCTGCTTCCATTGTATTTTTAAGTGCCCACCATGTGCCGAGCACTGTGCTAGATATTGGGGTCATATCAATAGTCAGGCAACTAGGTTCCTGCTCTTGTGAAGCCTACATTCTTGTAAAGAGATAAATGAGGGAGATTAAATCACGCAGTGACATAGCTGTAAAGAAAAGAAAATAGAATAATATGAGAGGGCGATGGGACTGGGAAGGGTGTCTGAGACACTGAGACTCAAATAACCATGACGAGCCAGTCACAGGAAGCCCTGGAGGCAGAGGGTTTCTGAAAGAAAGAACAGCGAGTGCTAATCAAGCCTGAGGCAAATGAAGCCCCGTGACTGGAGTCTGGTCACTAAGACAAAGAGTGGCATAAGCCAAAGTCATGGAGGACTTGTGTCTGATACCAGAGCCTCATTGATGTTACCCAAGTGTTAAAGAAGACATGGAAGTGTTTCAAACAGAGAAACAGTTTAACTTTTATTCTTTACGTGATCATCAAAGCTGCTATCTAGAGAATGAATTCTCCCTGCAGAAAGATTTTTAGCCACACTCTTCCTCCCTTTTAAAATGTATGCTTCTTTATTGCTATTAGGTGGAAACTGACTAAATCTCAGGTAGTAGTGAAGGGAATTGAGAATGTTTCCCCACATCATAACACTCAGACCACCGCAGTACCCTGCTAACCACAATAAAAAATGCCAACCTCTCCCTTATTCCCTGTACTGTACAGTCATTTTGGCAATTTATAGTTCCAATAGGAGGTAAACCAAACCTCTTTTTGATTGTTAAGAGATTTCTTATATTAATTATAAACAAAACATGGAGCACAGGGCCACTACGTGGACCAGGAACAGGGAGCCAGTAGAGTACTGGAATGCTGTGGTCAGAACCGAGAGTGACCACTCAGAAGAGTGTGTCTGACATAATGTCTGGTGGTCTTTGTGGAGAGTCAAATGAGGATAGATCAGACATTAGGCTCCCCTGTACAAAATCCCACTGGTTCTCACATCCAATAAGAAATCCTCACTGTCATCCTTGAGACCACGCATGTGTAGTATATAGTCCCTTAAATGGCCTCCTGCAAACTACACCTACGTGGAAACCAATGGTTGTGGTTGAACTTTCTCCTCATTATCCGTTGGAGCAGGAATGGGGTGATGCCCTATAGTTGTCTTCTTACTAAGTGCCCAGCAGCTCATAGGCTGAATCATGTAGACACAGCGTGTACTGTCTGGAGTAGCTTGTTGGACCTCCTCTGATGGCTTTGTGGTGGAAATCATCAAAGGTAGTTGGTTGGCTTTTTCTCATGTTCCATTCTTAGCATGTACGTGAAGAGGGGCCAGATGACAGGGATACTTTCCTGGTGCCAATTCATCTTGGACCTGGACCCCTATTAAGGAGACCCTGTTACTACCATCTTGGAATTAGGAGGTGAACTAAATTTGCAGACATGATAGACAAGCCAGCAGTTCTTCCACCTGTCAAAGTCTACCACCCTTTTCATCTTGCCCAGCACAGTTTTGAGTACATAATAAATGCTCAATAAATGTTGGGACCAAATAAACCAAGTTGACTGACAGGTTCCATTTTCTAGCATACATCTGCACTTTTGAGAATAATCGATATGGTTTCTCCGGGACAAAGTAAAATCTTGAAAAGGCAAAACTAACAATCCTAACAAGCACTGCAGAACATGCACTGGTTTAATAAAATATTTTTGCTGACCTGTTTAAAGTGTCTTGTATAAATCGGATGGGAGGGAAAAGACTGGACTTTCTGCCTCTTTTAAAAAGGCTTCATCGTGCAGAGTACACAATGGCGGGGACATTATGCATAAAATGTGTGTTGATCTTGTCTCAGATACAGTCATGATTCCACACTTGGCTTGTCCAGGCTCCATACCTAGCATGTCCAGGCCCTGTGGAAGTCAATAATCCTTCTAGAGCTCTTCATTAACCCAGAGTTCTTTCCAAAAAGATTCTGTGTGACCATGGCCTTGAGACAGCTGGCGTTTATGGCTGAGAAAACAAGGAAATAGAGCTGCCGGGGCTGTGTGGATGGATGTCCACGTTCCCCACGCGTCAGCATGTTTTCCTGTGAGCAGGCTTTGAGAGACAGAGATCAAAGGCACATCCAGGGGAGCGCGGGCGAGGTGTGAAATTCCAGGTGACAAAATGGCAGGAAAAGAAGAGTTCGAAGGGAAAGGAAAGGAAATGTAGCTAGTTTCCTTTTATTCTCTGCATTCTTCCTGTTTCCTCCCCAGGAAGCTTATGGAGATGCACACTGCCTCAAACAGTCGGCATTAGGGATTTCTTCTCATTCTTTTCCATAGGATGGCAACGACCAGCATGTCAAAGGCCAGTCATTTATTTCTGCTGATATCACCCCAGGCAGTTCCTAGGATTAAAAAGTGCTGTAATCCAGATAATTTTAATACAGAAAACTTGCTTTCCCCTCTGCTTTCCACAGTGGACACACATTAATGGGGGGAATTTTAAAAAATAAATAAGACTATTTCTTGTGACATACAGATGCCACAACAACAAGCATAAAGAACAAGAATAAAGCACATCAATAACTTGGGAACTTTATTCAACCAGCAGGGTCCTCACAAGAGCAGGTTCTTACAGCTCTTTCTCCAACGGAAGCCTAGCCAGCAACCTGGACATCTTTTAATGTCTTCCCTGCCTAATGAGACCATTTGCAGGGGCACCATCTGATGTTGCTGTAAGGGACTCCTGCATTATCAGAGAAGATAGCAAGCACGGTGTCATTTGTCCCCCTCACCCCCTTTTGGGGGCTAATTTCCCAGTGAAAGCTAAAGGATGTTTACTAAGCATTTCTGAGAAATTTGTCCACATTATGAGAATGCAAATGACAGGAACTCAGTACATTAGCAATGGAGGAAGTTTAATGGGTCTGGGAAAGGTATAAATTTAGGGAAAATGTAAATTGCAATAGTAAGAGAACCTTCGCTGAATGACAATTCTCTTGAAACGGCGGTATTTAGCAGCAACGGGGACACACTAAAGAATCTTGCTGTTTGCCGCTGTGAAAAATACAGTGAACAGGCAGGAATTGAATGTGACTGCCGTGATTTTAGAATATGAATTGCGTTCAGTGTCGAATAGGTAAAATCCATCTGATGTGGGAAATTCAGCAGGAGCAGGACCATGTGGGATGTGAAAATCTTTTTTGTGGTCATCCTACCAACACAAAGAACCAGTGAACCTCCCAGGCATCTCCAGCATTAGAGTGTCCCAAGGCCACACCTGACTCTCACAGGCTTCCCAGACGTTACTGCCTCCACCCTCTTTAATGAACATCGGCATTGCCCTTCCCTCATGACACTTGACAAGCCACGTGTACAAATCCATGTGCAATATTCATATTCAGGCCCAATATGCACAAGTCTGTGTACAAAAAGAAAAACATGAAGCAAAAGCCTGCTGAAAGGATTCAGTTCACAGCATTAAAGAATTTGCATGTCAGTATCGCAGAATGTAAATTTTACTTTTCAGAAAATTTATCTATTTATTACAAGATAAGTGATAAGTTATCCCATCAATCTGGTTCCCTTACCACATCAGGCCTGGTTGAGGCTGACAAGAAAAAGGCACAGGACTAAAGGAGATCATTCAGAAAATGTTATAGATACCCAGACAGGAATGAGAAAGTCTTGAAAAATATTAATGCAGTTAAAATAGTTTTGTCGAAAAGATGAAACACTGGTCACAGAGACTGCACATGACTCTGCATTGGCCGGTCAGAAGAGTAATAATAAAAGTAGCTGTAATTTCTCTTGGCCAGATACATTGCAGCTTAAAATGGCATTCGTAAGGAAAAGCTGGAGAAACTGGGCCTGTTCGCCGGAACAAAGGATAATGGCAGTGACCTAATTACAGCTTCGATTATAAAAGCAGAAATGGTAGCAGGGCAAATTATCTCCACTGTCCAAAAAGAAAGCTGTACAGCAGGTAGTTCGTAATCTCTTTTAATGATACTACTTCTTTTGCCCCATAGATCTCCCCTGAAAAACCTTTTCTGACCTCAGCTTCTGTCACCACTACAGGTAGCAAACCACCTCTTCTGCTGTCTATTCATCTGTATCTCTGTTGTTCGGGCTCACAGAGTAGCCAGCAAAGAGAATTCCAGCGGCTGCATCTTCCTAGCACTGGGCAAGTCTATCAGAACTATACTGTTGACTCATTCTGCGGGAGACAAATCAATCAAGAAATAGTATGCAGATAACAACATTTTATAAAGTGTTTGAGGATGAAGTGTAAAGCATGAAATGCTAATCAATAACTTTAAGTGGAATCATAAAAGGCAAATGACAAACAGAAAAAAAAATGTATGCAACTTATATCACAGATACCGCGCTAATATTGCTGCTACACAAAGGTCTTTGAAATATCGAGGGGAAAAAAATGACAATCTAATAGAAAGATCAGCAAAAGATATGGACACCTCACAGAAGAGGAAATGAAAATGCCCCTTAAACATATGAAAAGATACTCAGCATCACATAATAAGAGACAGGCTAATTAAAACTTCACTGAAATATTACTTCTCACTTATGTTTATCAAATATCTCAAAGTTCAAGAACCTATTTTGTTGGTGAGACTAAAGAGAAATAGGTATTCTTCTACATTGCAGGTGGTAATGCAAAATAGAACAATTATGGAAGGAAATTTGTCATAATCTAGGAATATTAAATGTGACTTTCTCTTTGACCCAGCTATCCTACTTCTATGAATTCATCTGAAAGCCACAGTGGCAAAAATATGGACTGACTTTTGCGAAAGATTTGTCGTTACAGAGTTACTTATAATAGTAAAAGTTTGGAAATACCCAAGTGTCCAAGAATAGTGACTCATTAGATAAACAAAAAGCATGTTCACACAGTAGACTACTTTGAAACTCTTTTCCAAATGAGAAAGAGCTCTGTTTGCTAATATACGGTTGTTTTACATATTTAACAAATGAAATTGAATCAGAAGAAAAAAGCAATTCTTAAATATTGGAAATAAACCAAAACAAATAACTGTAAAAGAAATTGGCTGGATAGTGACTTAAGAAAATGAATTACTTCAAGCAATATTAGAACATAGCATTTTGACTCTACCTATCTAGTGGAATATGTTCTAACCAAAAAAGGGAGCTATAAACACCTTAAATGTCATTCACTAGCCTGTTAGTAATATTGGTATTATTATTGTAAAACTATATGTATTTAAACTCATGTGTAATAATACAAATAATTATGTCAGTGGTATTAAGAATCGAGATTTTTTCATTTAAAGAAAGCAGAAACAAATATAAATGTCTTAAAGCTAATGTCAAAATTCTGTGATATGTGAATCAAAAATATTAGTATGGACCTGTGATTTTTTTCCCAAAAGTTATGTATCCTAGCTCTCTCCATAGAGAAGGTGTAGAAGCAATGGCAACCCTATGGCAGTGAGCTGTCCTAGGGCCCAGATGGTGTGCTCTAGATATAATTTCCCATAAAAAAAAAAAGGATTCCTCGGAGGAATGGCTGCTTTCTGGATAAGGACACAAGGTTCTCAACAGGACGCTGGGGTAGCTATTTGTCAGATAGCAAGAGAAACCATTAATGACAACTAGGTCAAGTCAAAAGGACAAAGGAGCCAACATAAAGTAGTCCACCTTGACAAAATCTTGGACAATTTGCATAACAGAAAGAGTAAGGGACACAACTGATTGAAAACATAAAAGTTTTTTAAAACATAAAGTTCATAATGACATTCACTAACCCCATTTCCCCCCAAGAAAGTATCTAACAACACATTGGGCATCCTTGGAAATATCTAGAATACTAAGTCCTTACTCTGAAAATCAGCAGTTAAAAATAATTAAGCATTTACCCTGCCTTCCCTATACTGTATGCAATTTAGGGTAAATAAAACACCCGAAATTCTGAGGAAAAACGTTTCTTTACAGAAGAATTCCAACTAATGAATGTAAAAGGAATAATTACTTTTAAAAATTATCATTTTGCAACCTCTAATAAAATAATTCAGGCCAACATCAGTGATGGAAGAAGTGACCCAATGAGCAATGGAGACATCAGCTTGTCAGCTTAACATCACTGAAGTAAGACAACCTGAAATTCTATGCCTCTTCATGCGACATAATTTAAAGCATATATACTAGGCCCTGACCAGGGAGCTCAGTTGGTTAGAGTGTTGTCCCCATACACCAAGGTTGCAGGTTCGATCCCTGGTCAGAGCGCATACAAGAAGCAACCAGATGATATATGGGTGTCTCTTCCTAGTTCTGGTGCTCTGGGCTTGGGAGTCCAGCATGAGGTTGAGACCTCATATTCCTCAAGGGAATCCTTTGTAGCTGAGATATTTCTCTGGGTTCTCAGCCACTGCCCGTGGGAGCAGGGCCAGCCCTTCTGCATCTCCACCCTTTCCACCAGTCTTGATGTGGCTTTTCTGTAAATCCTTGGTTATAAGACTTCTGTTCAGCTATTCTTAGGTTGGTCATTCAGGTTGATTGTTTCATATTTTAGTCATAATTCCAGTTCAGTCCATTGGTCCTGGGAGAAGGTAAGTGTAGCTTCCACCTACTCTACCGCCATCTTGGATCTCTGCCTGTCATTTTCTTGATGCTTACTAATGAGAACGTTTTAATTTGAATGAATTTTTCTTTTGTTTTTCTCTTTTTCTTTTATGTTTTTTCCCTTTGTGGTTCATGCTTTTTGTATTCACTCTAAGAAATATTTGCCTACCCCAAGATTGTGAAAATATTCTCCTTTATTTTATTCTAGTAGCTTTACTGTTGTAGAGTTTATGTTTAGGCTTATCTTCTGTCTTGAACAGATTTCTGTTATGGTATTCGGTAGGGACCAAGTCTCTTACTTCTCTTACGGCTTTCTCTTATTGATTTTTCAGCACCACTTGTTGAAGAGATTTTTCCTTCTTAATTGAATTACTTCAGCACATTTGTTGTAAATGACTTCACCAAATGTGTGTGTATGTGTGTGTATGTGTGTGTTACTAGACTCTGTCTTCTGTTCCATTCATCTATTTGTCTAGCCTTTGGCTTGACTACTGATGCTCTGTAGTAAGTCTTGAAGTCAGTAATGTGACTTTCAACTTTATTCTTATTTTTCAAAAGTATTTTGGCTATATTTTTCCCTTTAACTTTCAAAGTAAATTTAAAAATCACATTGTTAATTTTTGGGAAATAAACCCATGAGAAGCATGAGTGGGACAGCATTTAATCTGTAGAATACTTAGATGAATTGACATTTAACACTAATGGCTTTTCCTGATTCATGAATAAAGTATAAAACTCCATTTATTTAGATCTTTAATTTCTCTCAATAGTGCTTTTTGTTTGTTTGTTTGTTTGTTTTCAGTGTAGAGTACTTACACATCTTTTGTTAAATTTATCCTTAGGTTTGCAATGTTGTTTAATCCTATTTTAAATGGTATAGTTTTCTTGACTTTATTGTATAATTTGTTCACTATAGAATATAGTGAAATACAATTGACTTTTTTATATTTAATGTGCATCCTTCAACATTAACATTAAAATATATACTTTAAGAAAACTTCCCCAGTAGAAAAAGTATATACTTAAAAGTACATTTTGAAAGTTATCAACCCAGAATGACTTTTCTAGTAAGATTATTGGACTTTAAAGAAATGAATTTGATCAGATAAGCAAAAAGGGCAAGTTTCTTATAAGTAATTTATAAGAGAAAAAATTAGATTATTATCTAACTTTTCAACAGCAACACTTTGTCATAAGAAAATAGAGTCATATATTTAAAATACACGAGGAAAAAAGGTGAGCTGTTGTGAATCAAAACCGACGACAGATACGATAGAAATTCTCTTTGAGGAAGATTATTCTAGTGGCCTTTTAAGGTACAGATTAAAGTGGGATATCACATCATAAGGTATATAAATGTCAAATCACTATTTATATACCTGAAACCAACATAATACATATGAAATTAGTCTTTAGCTGCACTATCCAATATAGTAGTCATGAGCTCATGTGGCTACTGAGTGCTTGAAATGTGGTTTGTGAAACTGAAAAACTGAGTTTTAAATTTTATTTAATTGTAATTAGTTTCAATTTATATAGCATTATACAGTTAATGATCAGCATGCTGGACAATGCAGATGTAGGCTGTTTAAAGCCTATACATTGGACTGTGACTAAGGAAATGGAATTAGAAGAGCCCATCCTAGAGGCATAATGGAAAAAAGAAACAATATTTTCATCGGGGGGAAAGTGGAAATGGAGATTTAAAAAATTCAAAGGCAGAGTGCTGAGGAGAATGGGAAACTTGAGGCACCATCCAATAAAAAGAATATATTACCCAGGGCTGTTTTGAAAAATAGATATTTTAACAGGTTGAGTTCCCAGTGATAAGGAGACCTCCAAGTGGAAATGACTATAAAGAATTAGAATTGTCACACTGAATTGGGGAAGGAGGCCAAAGCAAAGAGAGAGAGGGGTGGGGGAGAGAGAGAGAGAGAGAGAGAGAGAGAGGAAAGAAAGAAAGAAAGAAAGAAAGAAAGAAAGAAAGAAAGAAAGAGAAATTCTTTCCCTCTTGAGAGAGTCTCTTCTGCCCCCATTCACCCCTCCGCAGAGGTCGCCTTGTCCGCCTCCTCCCGAGACACCCCGACACACAGAGTAATAATGATGGTTCAGAGAAGTTACTCTTGCACCTGCTGAGTGGTTAATATGAAATTAGTTACTGCAACAGTTAGCGGAGTGGAGAGGATCAAGGAGAAATTTGGTTTTGCTTTAGAAAGGAAAACCACAAGATACAATATTGCTCTGCATACACAGAGTACTTTTCATCTGAGAATCTCTGCATACTCGACACACTTAATTAATAAGAAAACCTCAAAGAAAGAGAAGTGATGAAAAAAGAAACACAGATACTAGTGTTCTGTTTCTGTGATTTTTAAAAATCAAGCTTGGTGTTTTCCTCTTTCATTAATGCACAAGTATAGCCCTATGGGGCAACCGTGAGATGTTTATCTTTCTGCTGAATGATTTCTCTTGAAGGCATCCCACTTAGGAGGGATAGTAACCACACAGAATCCCACCCGCCAAATTTATTGATGTCCTGCACGCTATTAGCAATGGAAATCCATCCCTATCACCATAGTGCAGCAAGCATTCTGTAATAATCCAGTCTGCACTGTCCCTGGAAAGATTGTTTTGTTGCGGAATGGAGCAGGTTATCTCCTTTATCAAAAAATTATTCAAAACAAACATCCATAAATCTAGGACTAACATGCATTTAAAGAGGATAGGCAGAGCCTCTTCCTGGGAAACCTACTGTGTAATCTTCCTTTCACCTTCATTCAAAATCCCTGGGAGATTCAAACTCTCATTTGTGAAAATATAAATTCTTCTCTAATTATTTATATGTATAGTGTAAGGTACATGATTTGACCTAGTCAAAAGAGATATGCATAATGTATCCTGACATTTATTTATTTATTTTCATCTGCTATGACTTGAGGATAGATGCTGGGTCATTTCTATTTTTGCTCTATACTGTCTTCATATTTCTTTTTTTTCTCCTTCCCTCCACTCTACTTAAAAAAAAAAAAGAGCCATTCTGCCAAAAGAGAAAATACCTTGAAAGATCATGGCTTTTAAAGATTTTTACTGAGAGTTTGATGTTCTGTAAAATAAAACTAGCTGCCATGTGCAAAAACAGCTGTTTTTGTTTGAAGAGAAGAAGATATTAAGAGAGTTCAGGTTTTGTTTCTACTCATCTGAGCCTTCGATACACATCGCCAGGTATATATAGATCTTTTGCTTCTAGCCCACCGCTCTCTTGTATTCTCTGAGCCCAGAACTTCGGATTTGTCACCATCCTTTCTTGAGAGCCTTTCTTTCATCATCTTACCTCTTTCATCCTGTATACAATACACCTCGTTTGTCCACTGATGTGTAAGATTACATTCTTTCCTCATTAGCACTGAAAACATCCTGACACCATCAGATCACCATTGTCCAATAAGATACACAGTGACCTTTCCATTTTAACACCTAACTGGGAAATTGGGAGAGCTGATCTAACACTTTCCAGATTAAATGTCAAATTCTCAAAATTCAGATGGATTTGGAATCCACCTAAGTATACTTTTCTGCTCCCATTCCTAGCAGTCAACACAGTACACTGATTAGCACAAGCATTTTGTAATATCACTTAAGGCTTTAGTGCCATGGAGTTCTGCCAGTAATGGTATTTAATTCACTTATATGTGCCAGTTCATCTCTGTCAGGAGTCTATTAATCTTGTCACTATTTTACTCCATCCCTAGTTCCTATATAATGAGACACAATGATTCCCATTTATTTTACCAAAAAAAACTTAAGAGTCTCTTATAAATTACATCTGATCCCAACTGCTTTTAGTGACCAGAAAACCTCTATATTTCTCTTTCATATTCAAATCGATTTTTGTAAGCGCTTTTATTTCGAAGAATACACAGGAACCTAGGGCACCAACTAATTGAAATCATAGACAAAGTATAAGATTCTGATGGGCGCTTTAACATGCATTCCTGTTCCAAGGCAGGTTTCCATAATATCACACCAAAGATGTACTGTTCCCAAGAACAAGCACATCCCACTTATAGAAAAAGAATGGTAATGGTAATCAGCCTCTGACTTTGCAATCAGCCCAGTCATCAGTGGGCGGCAAGACAGTGAAATACCTACAGTATTGCAATAAAAGTACAGGCTCTGTAACAAAGGCCATAGATATAAAATTAATCCCATGGAATGTGCTATGCACATTTCTGCACGGTATGGTCTTGAGTGTACAGGAAAGTGACTAGGAAGAATTTTCATACAGACAGGAGAATATATCATTGTATTAGCATATAAACTCACATATATCTCTCTCTGTTCTGTTTTTCAGGATTGGAGCAAAACATCAGGAGCTAAGGGAAAAGCAGGCAAGAGGTCTCATTGATTATGCTAGTGGTACAATTGGATCATTGCATGATATGGACGATGATGAAATGGACCCCAATTACGCCAGAGTGAACCACTTCCGGGAACCGTGTGCATCAGCAAATGTCTATAGGTCTCCATCTCCCCCTCAGACTGGACCGCTGGTTTATCCTCGTGATGGCCGTCCACTGTCTCCAGAGAGAGACCACTTAGAGGGCCTCTATGCCAAGGTCAACAAGCCATACCATCCACCAGTGCCAGTTGACAGGTAACATAACTTATTGAAAGATGAATGTAGTTTTAATTTAGTAAGTTTCAAATCATCTCTACTTCTGAAGCAGATAAACGTATATCCTTCAATCTATTAAAACTAAAATGACACAGTATCCTTGACAAGTGCTATGCTTTGACCTAACTGTAAGGTATCAGCTATGAAAAATAAAACAATAGCCAGTTATAAGATGACATGAATGAGTAGTAGAAGTTGAGTTCATGGTACAACAGGGAGTGATTTGTGAAGGAATATTGTGACAGAGAACTAATGGTGAGAACTTTGAAGGAATACTGTCCTTTCTCCTGAAAGCCCTACTGCCTTATTTAAAAGAAGTGAGGAGTCAGAGGAGAGGATGAGGGCTTCTACGTAGGCGTAACTGAAGCGGAATCAGAGATGCTGCGGAGGGGCAGAGGACTTTGAAAAGCAAGTCTGGGATTTTCTACTCATGGAAAATGTGATCCCGTACCGATATTCATGGATGATCAGAGGTAGAGAAAGAGATAATCTTGGCAATAGGAGTTTGATGAAGTAGAGAAAGATAAGAAGTGACAAGGCCAAGGATCTTTAGGTGTAGCAGCTAAGGAAAGAGATAATAGGGCCGTCTGTCATGCAATTGAAGTAGGTAGGGAACAAGATGATTCCAGCCCCACCCCCTGCCAAAAGTAAAATGCCTCATCTCTTGAAAGGCTGACACAAAAGAGTGTTAGTCAGTATACATTGTTAGGTGACCCTTAGAATTACACGGGCAAGGAATGAGTTTACTGACCTTGGTTTAATCTGCCTGTAGCTTGTCATCTGGAGGGAGGCAGTGGAGGGGAGGGCCTGCGGCGCAAAGAGCTCTGGTCCTAGAGGGAAGCAAAGACTGGCTTTCCAGCTCCTGTTTGGCCCTATCCGTAACCAACTTTTGTGTGATAGTATTGTGCGATAGTATGATATATTGCATATATTTACTGTTTACATTCCCCCAGCTGGGCGATATTATGCGCTTTCAATTAGGTTGGGGAGAAGCAGGGGAATCATGGCATTTTTATGCAGACTGTAAAGTGTAGCTTCGCAAGACTGATTACCTTTCAGAGCCTTTCCAATAACCAAGTGGGAAGGAAGGAGCAATTTTTAATCCTTACTGTCAAGCCTGTAGGTTGATAGTATTAAAGAAAGATGGTCAAGTTTTTCTTTGGGATAAAATGAAAATATAAATTTCTATGACTGTGTGAGACAGCCGTAATAACTAAACTGTTAATTCAAACAACTGATTAAAAGTTGGCCTTTTTCTCCCACGCCTTTATATAGGGTTGAATTTTTGTCAGATAAAGGATAATACCAAGCATGGGTCTCTTTTGGCCCAGACCGTAGGAAATCTTACTTTCTCTAAATCGGATAGGCCTTCCTAGCAATCTACTAGAATCCCAGCACAGACCTTTCTCTAGGAACTTCCAAAGACAGTACTTCTCAGTTCTAATTCCAAGAAAATAAACATGAAGCATTCTGTTGAAAAATTTTTCACTAGTCAAATGCTATGGAGAATTCTGGATTAAGCAACACTGAACAAGATTCCTTACTGTGGTCTTTTTGTCTCTAATATACTCATATGCGTTGTAAGCCTCTACGAAGATCATACAACAATCAGCACTTAACACTCCCCCAATTTTTGTCGCCTAGCATTTATTTTCCCCCAGCTCTTAAGATTATTCTTTGGACCACTGAGACACTATCCTGAGCTAATTTTCACCCATGTAGATTTGACCAGGAAAGAAATTTTGCAAGCTAATCATAACTGGAGCTGCTCTAGAATGCTATCAGAAAAAAATATGTAATTACTGCCCACTGCAGACATGTGTATAAGCAGTAGTCTTCCCTCTGACTGACCTCTTTATTTTAATAAATGATCTAAAGTTCTTTCAGTGGAGTTTTAGACAGGTGTCATACTTTAGGATAAAAGATCAAAGTGTGATTCTTTATACTCAGAATTTTCTTTGTTCTGCCCTCCTCTTTAAATATATTTAAAGATTGTTCTGCTCCTTGTTTTTTGAGTTTTAAAGCAAACAGTTTTTGTCTTGGCACACAATAAACATTCACTATTGTTAGCTATTATCACTATCATTGCTGTATTTTTTACTGTCCTTCATCAGTGATATTATGAATATTCCTGATATGCTGGGACCAGGTGAGTCTAAGAGAGCTATTGTGGGGGTGTCCCTAACAGTGACCGTAAGCAGGAACTATGAGTTCTAAACATACTGTATGTTCTCTTAGAGGCTGTCATTCTTCCGTCCTCTGTTCAGTCTTTCACCTTTCAATAAGCATTCGTTTGGCACCCATTGTGTTCTAGCTACTGTAGTGAGCTCTAGGGAAGAGACAAAGGTGTCTGGAATATGGTTCCAGTCCAAAGGAAGTCCTGTTCTAGTTGGAAAGGGATGAAGTCTTGTGGAAATAGAGCATTACAATATTCTGTAAACAGAAGAAAAAGAAGTTTTTCTATTCTAACTCTGCTGCTCAGGAAAAGTCCCCCAAAGGAAGCGATATTTGAACTGGTTCCGGAAGGATTAGTAAGAACTGACCAGATCCAATAGAAAACAATGTTTTCCTTATAAGATAGTTACTAGGTACAAGGGTGAAGTGGTCTGAAAGAGTATGATGATACATCAAGGAGGCTCAGAAACATCCAGAACATGGAGCAGGCATGGGAAAGAAAGTGGTAGGAAAAGAGGCTGGAACACCTGTTCATCCAGATTGATGGGTAGCAGCTGCCCAGAAATCTGTGTTAAGAAGGGTTCTGACTGCCCTACAATCCAGCAATTCCACCTCTGGGTATTTATCTGAAGAAAACAAAGGCACTAATTTGAATAAACATTTGCACCCCTATGCTCATTGCAACATTCCTTACAATAGCCAAGTTACGGAAACAACCTAGATGTCCATCAATAGATGAGAGGAGAACGAACACATGGCATATACAGATGTGTGCTATAATGGAATGTTACTCAGCCACAAACAAAACAAAATCTTGCCATTTGTGATAACATGGATGTACCTAGAAGGTATTATGCTAAATGAAATAAGTCAGACAGAGAAAGACAAATACTGCATGATTTCGCTTACATGTGGAATGTAAAACACAAGGCAAATAAACAAAATGGGAACAGACTCGGACATACAAAGAACAAACTGATGGTTGCCAGGGGAGAGGGTGGGGAGATGGATGAAAAATAGATGAAGGGGATGAAAAGGCACAAACGTCCAGTTATAAAATAAATAAATAAATAGGTAGAGTGATATCTGTCTGGGCTCCCAACATCTTAATGGCAGGTTAAATCGTGGCCTTTGGAGTAAGGCTGACCTGGGCCCAGTTCTCTTCCAGATACCACTGCGTACCTTCAGGAAATTAACATCTCCAAGATATGACTTCTTAACTTTGCACATATAATTCAACAAATATTTCTTGTCTACTGAGTACCAGGACCTGAATTCAGTATGGTGCTCGTAAGAGGAAAAGGAGGAAGGTGGGTACCTATCCCCCCTTGTGGAGCTTACAGTCTAACGGAGGCTACGAAAATGTAAACACGCCTGAGAACACAGTGTGGAAAGCGTTACCGTACAGAGCCCGGGGTAACTGCTGCAGCCGGGGCTGTGGGGCTGGAGGCGCAAAGAGCCGCGGGGAGGTGCGAGGAAGCACAGTGTGTCCGGGCAACTACCAGGAGCTCAATAAAATAGCGAGCTCGGTGAGAGAAGTCCATGGCAAGCCACCAAATGACAGCGTCAGAGAGCTGGGCAAAAGGATGACCGGCTCTTGGTGAGGAGTTTGGACTCCATCCTCAGACGTGGGGCGGGGCTGAGGTGAGGAAGGGATCACTGAGGATTTTAAGATGAGGCAGAAATCCTGGCATTCAGCTGGCCATTAAATGGCCAAGGTGGTTTACCCTCACATGTTGTGATGGTTAAGTGCAACTTTACATTTTGGATTTTTGGTATTGCTGTATATAGACAAACTTCTGTGTGTGTGTCTGTGTGTGTGTGTGTGTGTGTGTGTGTGTGTATCACAGGAATGTATCATGTATGTATGGCCCACAGTGGATTCCTAGTAGAGGCAACAACTTACTCTTGTCTCTCTGCTTCTCAAGGCTTGGCCCTGAACTTTCAGCTCTTGTAACAAAAGGCTTGGCTTATAAGGAATTCATCTGTAAATGATGGTAGTTTAAAAAAAACATCCCTACCTCTGTGACAGAATCATAGGACTGGATTCTCACAGTGATCATCCTTCTAGGATATGAACACAGCATGGGGTGAGTCCTGCTCCGAAAGGCTGACACCTCCTTAGGGTTTATAATGTGGTAGTCCCCACTGCAACACCAGTGGCTCCCACAGTGTTTGAACACTAAACTTTTATGTTTGAATACATTTAGAATAGTACCAAGAAGGGAAATAGAAAATGTGACATTTGACATGGTTGCACTTTTGCACAGGTTCACATGATTATCTGACAGGCTGGTTGATCACACACCGTATCAGTAAAAATGTTTTTGGGTGTTAACTCCCCCAAATTATGTGTATTTTGTTCCAAATGATACACTCTTGTTTACCTTAGTAAGATATAATATGCATTATAAAATGTATACCAAGTTAGACATTAATAAAAGAATGAAAAAATGTTTAATTTTAATTTTAATTTTTTATTGTTCAGTTACTGTTGTCCCCATTTTTACCCCCATCACTCTCCCCCACCCTACCCACCCCCACCTCCCACATTCAGTCCTCCCCCCCACCATTGTCTTCATCCATGGGTCCTTTATACATGTTCCATGATGACCCTTTCCCTTCGTTCTCCTGTTATCAACCCCCCCACCCGTCTGGTTACTGTCAGATTGTTCTTCACTTCCATGTCTCTGGTTATATTTTGCTCACTTGTTTGTTTTGTTGATTAGGTTTAACTTATAGGTGAGATCATATGGCATTTGTCTTTTAACTTCTGGTTTATTTCACTTAGCATAAAACTCTCGAGTTCCGTCCATGCTGTTGCAAAGGGTAGGAGTTCATTCTTTCTTTCTGTTGCATAGTATCCCGTTGTATAAACGTGCCACAGTTTTTTGATCCACTCACTTACTGATAGACACGTAGGCTGTTTCCAGCACTTGGCTATTGTAAATAATGCTGCCATGAACACTGGGGTGCATAGGTTCTTTTGAATTGGTGTTTCAAGATTCTTAGGGTACAATCCCAGCAGTGGAATTGACGGGTCAAAAGGTAGTTCCATTTTTAGCTTTTTAAGGAAATTCCATAGTTTTCCACAGTGGCGGCACCAGTCTGCATTCCCCACCATCAGTGCATTCCCCACCATCAGGGTTTCTTCTCTCCACAACCTCCAGCCCTTGTTGCTTGTTGATTTGTTTATGATAGCCAGTCTGGATGGTGTGAAGAGGTATCTCATTGTGGTTTTAATTTGCATCTCTCTGATGGCTAGTGATGCTGAGCATCCTTTCATATATCTCTTGGCCCGGTGTATGTCCTCCTTGGAGAATTGTCTGTTCAGGTCCTTTGCCTATTTTTTAATTGGATTGTTTGTCTTCCTGGTGTGGAGTTGTGTGAGTTCTTCATATATTTTGGAGAATAAACCCTTATCCAAGGTATCATTGGCAGATGTATTTTCTCCTGTGGTTGGTTCTGTTTTCATTTTGCTGATGTGTTTCTTTAGCCATGCGGAAGCTTCTTATTTTGATGAAGTCCTATTTGTTTATTCTTTCCTTTATGTCCCTTGCTCTAGAGGACATATTGGTGAAAATATTGCTGCGTGAAATATCTGAGATTTTCCTGCCTATGTTCTCCTCTAGGACTTTTATTGTGTCGTGACTTAAATTTAAGCCTTTTATCCATCTTGAGTTTATTTTTTTGTGTGGTGTAAGTTGGTGGTCGAATTTCTTTTTTTTTGCATGTAGCTGTCCAGATCTCCCAACACCATTTGTTGAAGAGGTTATTTTTACTCCATTTTATGCTTCTGCCCCCTTTGTCGAATATTAATTGGCCAGGGAGACGCGAGTCTATTCCTGGGCTCTCTATTCTGTTCCATTGATCTATGTACCTGTTCTTATTGGCATAAGTACCAGACCGTTTGATTACAGTGGCCTTGTAATATAATTTGATGTCAGATAGTGTGATCCCTCCAACCTTGTTCTTCTTTCTCAAAATTGCTGCAGCTATTTGGGGTCGTTTATAATTCCATATAAATTTTTGAAATGTTTGTTCTATATCTGTGAAATATGTCATTGGTATTTTAATAGGGATTGCATTGAATCTATAAATTGCTTTGGATAGTATGGACATTGTGATGATGTTAATTCTTCCAAACCATGGACATGGTATTTGCTTCCATTTATCTGTGATTCCTTAATTTCTTTCTTCAGTGTTGTATAGTTTTCTGAGTATAGGTCTTTAACCTCCTTGGTTAAGTTTATTCCTAGGTACTTTATTTTTCTTGTTGCTATAGTAAATGGGATTTTTTCCCTGATTTTTGCTTCTGATATTTCATTGTTGGTGTACAAAACTGCCTTCAGTTTCTGAATATTGACTTTGTATCCTGCTGTTTTGCCAAATTCACTTACTAGGTCAACTAGTTTTTTGGTGTATTCTATAGGGTTTTCTATGTACACTATCATGTCATCTGCAAACAATGACAGTTTTACTTCCTCCTTTCCACTTTAGATGTCTTTCATTTCTTTTTCTTGTCTGATGGCTGTGGCTAGGACTTCTAATACTATGTTGAATAGAAGTGCTGAAAGGAGATACCCTTGTCTTTTTCCTGATCTTAGTGGGAAAGCTTTTAGGTTTTGCCTGTTCAGTATAATGTTGGATATAGGTTTCTCGTATATGGCCTTTATTATGGTGAGGTATGTGCCCTTTATTCCCACTTTGCTGAGTGTTTTTATCATAAGTAGGTGCTGTACTTTATCAGATGCTTTTTCCATATCTATTGATATGATCATGTGATTTTTGTCTTTCCTTTTGTTTATGTGATATATTAGATTTATTAATTTGCAAATATGGTACCATCCTTGCATCTCTGGGATGAATCCCACTTGATTATGGTGTATGATCTTTTTAATGTATTGCTGGATGCGGTTTGCCAGTATTTTGTTGAGGATTTTGGCATCTATGTTCATCAGCAATATTGGCCTATAGTTGTCTTTCTTTGTGTGTCTTTATCTGGTTTTGGGATTAGGATGATGCTGGCCTCATATAAAGAGTTTGGGAGTCTTCCTGCTTCCTGGATTTCTTGGAATAGTCTGAGAAGAACAGGGGTTAGCTCTTCCTTAAATGTTTTGTAAAATTCTCCTCTGAAACTGTCCAGCCCAGGGCTTGTGTGTGACAGGAGTTTCTGATTACAGTTTTCCAGATTCACTACCTGTTTTCAATTTATTCAGGCTTTCTACTTCTTCTTGATTCAGTTTTGCAAGGTTATATTTTTCTAGAAACTTGTCCATTTCTCCCAGGTTTTCAAATTTCTTGGCATATAGTTGTTCCTAGTTATTTCTTACAATCCTGTGTATTTCTGTGGTATCAGTTGTAATGTCTCCTCTTTCATTTCTGATTTTATTTATTTGCATCTTCCCCCTTTTTTTCTTGATGAGTCTGCTTAGAGGCTTGCCGATTTTGTTTATCTTTTCAAAAAAGCAGCTCCTGGATTTATTGATCCTTTGAATTGTTCTTTTAGTTTCTATGTCATTTAATTCTGTTCTGATCTTGATTATTTCCTCCCTTATGCTCACTCTGGGCTTTGTTTGTTGTTGTTTCTCCAGTTCTTGTAGACATAGGGTTAGGTTGTTTATTTGAAATGTTTCTGTCTTCTTTAGGTCGGCTTGTATTGCTATGAAATCTCCTGTCAGGACTGCCTTCGCTATGTCCCATAGGTTTTGGACTGTCGTGTGTTCATTTTCATTTGTTTCCAGAAACTTTTTGATTTCTTCTTTGATCTCATTATTGGCCCATTCATTGTTTAATAGCATGCTGCTCAGTCTCCATGAGTTTCAATGTTTTTTAGTTTTTTTCCTTGATATTGGTTTCTAATAGTAAGCCCTTGTGGTCTGAGAAAATGCTTGATATGATTTCTGCTTTCTCAAATTTGTTGAGGCTTGTTTTGTGTCCTATCATGTGGTGTATCTTTGAAAATGTTCCATGTGCATTTGAAAAGAACATGCAGTTTGTTTCTTTGGGATGGAAGGTTCTATGTATATCAGTTAGGTCCATTTGATCTAATGCATCATTCAGTTCCACAATATCCTTGTTGATATTTTGTTCAGATGATCTACCCATTGTTGACAGTGGAGTATTAAAATCCCCTACTATAAGTGTGTTGCCATCTGTATCTTTCTTGAAGTCTTCCAGGATTTTCCTTATATATTTGGGTGCTCCTATGTTGGGTGCATAGAGGTTTACAATGTTTATGTCTTCTTGACGGATTCTTCCCTTGAGTATTATGAAGTATCCTTCTGTGTCTCTTTTTATGGCCTTTGTTCTGAAGTCTATTTTGTCTGATATAAGTATTGCTACCCCAGCCTTTTTTTTTTTTTCCTGTCCATTTGCTTGGAATATTTTTTTCCAACCCTTTACTTTCAATCTGTGAGGTCTTTTGTTTTGAGGTGGGCCTCTTGTAGGCAGCATATGTGTGGGTCATGTTTTCTTATCCATTCAGCTACTCTATGTCTTTTAATTGGAGCATTTAATCTATTTACATTTAAGGTTATTATTGATAGGTACTTTTTCATTTTTTCCCCTTTGTAATTGTGTTCGTCTCTCTCTCTCTCTCTCACTTTTTTGTCATCTTCTTAAAGCAGTCCCTTTAGCATATCTTGCAGTGCTGGTTTGGTAGAAGTGTATTCTTTTAGCCTTATTTTGTCTGAGAAACTCCTTATTTCTCCTTCCATTTTAATTGAAAGGCTTGCTGGGTAGAGTAGTCTTGGTTGCAGGTCTTTGCTTTTCATTACCTGGAATATTTCTTGCCATTCCCTTCTGGCTTGTCGTGTTTCTGTTGAGAAATCAGCTGATATCTTATCAGAGTTCCCTTGTATGTTACCTCCTGTTTCTCCCTTGCTACCTTTAAGATTCTCTTTGTCTTTAAAATTTGGCATTTTGATTATGATGTGTCTGAGAGTATGCCTCTTTGGGTTCCTGTTGATTGGGACCCTTTGTGTTTCCTGAACTTGCATGGCTTTTCCCCTCTCCAGGTTAGGGGAGTTTTCTGTCATTATTTTTTCAAACAAGTTTTCTATCCCTCGTTCCTTTTCTTCTCCTTCTGGTGTTCCTAGGATTCAAATGTTGTTGCATTTCATGTTGTCCTGCAGTTCCCTTAAGCCACCTTCATATATTTTTAGTCTTTTTTCATGCTGCTGCTCTACCTGGGTATTTCTTTCTACCTTGTCTTCCAGCTCATCTAATTAGGTCCTCTGCTTCATCCAACCTGTTTGTAATTCCTTCTAGTGTATTTTTTATTTCAGATGTTGAATTCTTCATTTCTTCCTGATTCTTATTTATAGTTTCTATTCCCTTTTTCATGCTGTTGTAGTTCCCACTCAGTTCCTTGTAGTTGTCAGTGAGTTCCTCGAGTATCCATATAACCATTCTTTTAAATTCTATGTCTGATAGTTTGCTTGCTTCCATTTCATTAGCTCTTTTACTGAGGAACCTTCCATTCCTTTTGATTGCAGGTTTCTTCTTTGTGTCTCCATTTTAGATGACTCTTTTTGTTTGTTTCTGCAATTCCGGATGCTCTGCTTTGCCAGCTGTCTTTGTGGGGTGAATTCCTATGGTAGGGGTTCCATTTGACTCAGTGCTGTGCTCTCTTTGATCTGCTTGCCTGGATGCTCTAGAGTTGCTCTTTCTTCCATTTGTGTAGGCTTTCTTGTTGTACTTGGGTTTTACCTGTTCGTGGCTTCTTCGTTGGTGGGTTCTCCCCTTACTGGTAGTCACAACTCTCTTATTTTTATTCCTAAAATTATTTTTATTGATTTTGCTATTATAGTTGTCCTGATTTTTCCCTCTTTGCTCCTCTCCACCCAGCACTACCCATTCTCTCAGACCATCCCCACACCATTGTTCATGTCCATGGTCATGTGTATAAGTTCTTTGGCTACTCCATTTCTGATGCTGTATTTTACAACCCCTTGGCTATTAAATAGGGATAGATATAGATCTACCTATTTGTACCTCTTAATCCCTTCACCTCTTCACCCGTTCCCCAACACATTCCTTCCATCTGGCAACCATCAAAAAGTTCTCCATATCCATGATCCTGGCTCTGTTCTTGTTTGCTTGGTTTGTTTTTTAGATTCGATTGTTGACAGATATATATTTATTGCCATTGTATTGTTCATAGTTTTGATCTTCTTCTTTTTCTTAAATAAGTCCCTTTAACATTTCATATAATAACAGTTTGGGGATGATGAGCTCCTTTAGTTTTTTCTTGTCTGGGAAGAACTTTATCTGCCCTTTGATTTTAAATGATATCTTTCCTGGCTGTAGGTCCCTGCTTTTCATGACTTTGAATATTTCTTGCCAATCCTTTCTAGGCTGCAAAGTTTCTTTGAGAAATCAGCTGACAATCTTATGGGGACCCCTAGTAGGTAACTAACTGCTTTTCTCTTGCTGCATTTAAGGTTCTCTATTTATCTTTAACCTTTGACATTTTAATTATGATGTGTCTTGTAGTAGGCCTCTTTGCAACCATCTTGTTTGGGAGTCTGTATTTCCTGGACTTGCATGTCTGTTTCCTTCACCAAATTAGGGAAGTTTTCTTTCATTGTTTTTTCAAATAGATTTCCAATTTCTTGATCTTTCTCTTCTCCTTCTGACACCTCTATGTGCAAATGTTGGAATGCTTGAAGTTGTCCCAGAGGCTGCTTATACTAACCTCATTTTTTTGGATTCTTTCTTCTTCGTGTTGTTCTGATTGGTTGGTTTTTGCTTCCTTACATTCTAAATCATTGGTTTGATTCTCAGCTTTATCCTCTCTACTGTTGTTTCCATGTAAAATGTTCTTTATTTCAAATAGTGTATCCTTTATTTCTAACTGGATCCTTTTTATGCTGTTGAGGTCCTTACTAAGTACCTTGAGCATCGTTATAACCAGTGTTTTGAACTTTGCATCTGATAGATTGCTTATCTCAATTTCATTTAATTCTTTTTCTGAGGTTTTTATCTCTTTTTTCATTTGGGCCACGTTTCTGTGTTTTCTCATTTCAGCAGCCTCCCTGTGTTTGTTTCTATATATTAGGTAGAGCTGTTATGACTCCCTGTCCTGGTAGTGTGGCCTAATGTAATAGGTGTCTTGTAGGGTCCAGTGGCACAACCTCCCATATCACCTAAGCTGGGTACTTGAGTAGCACCCTCCATATGGGCTGAGTATACCCTCCTCTTATAGTTGAGACTTGATTGCTCTTAGCAGATCAATGGGAGGGATTTACACAGGCCAGTCAGCTGCAAGGACTGGCTGTGACCACTGACCCCCCCAACCTCCACCCTCCTTGGAGGATCAGCTGTGCAGGGGCAGGGTGGTGGTGCTCTGACGTAATCTGTAGTTGTCCACTGGGTGTACTGGCCTGGGGTTTCCGGGGTGGTCAACCCCCCACCTGGGCTACCCTGCCTGAGCTATAAAGAAGTCTGAAATGCCTGCTACTTGTGCTGAACTTGGAGATTCCTAGAAGCCAAAACTATGCTGGCTGCTGCTAATGCTGGGCCTGAGGCCACTTTGCAAGAGATATCGGGGCTTGTGGCTCACTGAGATTGGCTGTTGCTTGTTTGATAGGATTTAGGAAGTTATGAAGCAAGAGCCAAGAATAGCTATTTATGTGGAAAAGTCATGGTTAACGGTTTGGGTGGGCCCATAATTTGAGTGGGACAGAGTCTCAGAGGATCTCCAGGACTGGGCAAACAGTGTTAGCCAGATTGATGGAGTCTCAGATATGGCACTGGTCTGTCATCTCTGTGGCTCTGTGAGAACGAGGGCTCAGAAAGTGACGATGGCCTCTGCCTGCCTTTCTGTCTGAGAGAAAACTGTATCCCAGCTCTCACCTTGATGCCAGACACTTCAGTTCCTCCTTGTATGCCACTGGTGCCTTTCAAACTGCTACCCTGGTGCCGGAGCTCAGAGAGGGTCAATCTGAGTAAGTCTGTGTATGCGTTCTTTAAGGGGAACTACTTGAGATTCTAGAATTTTCTTCCACTGACTCAATCCTTGCTGGATTTTGCAGCCAGAAGTTATGGGGACTTATCTTCCTGGCACTGGAACCCTGGGCTGGGGGCCTGGAATGGGGCTGCTACTCCTCACTCCTGAGATATCACTCCCAAATTTTTATCCACCACACATGGATGTGGGACCAGCCCATTCCATGTCTTTACCCCTCCTACCAGTCCGGATGGATGTGGTCTCTTTAATCCGTAGTTGTCAACCTTCCATTTAACTCGATTTCTGATGGTTCTGAGTGATGGTTCTATACTTTAGTTGTAATTTTGATGTGGTTGTGTGAGGAGACAAGCTGTATTTACCTATGCTACCATCTTGACTGGAAGTCTCAGATATCAGCATATTTTAAAATCTTGCCTCCTTTCTGTCTTCCAAACACCTCTGAACATTCTCTAAAATTCTTAAGTAGTAGTTCTAATATTTTCTTCCTCCCTTCAACTGGGATGCACACCGTCTACTCTGGAGACCACTGGTCTCAACTCCAGGCCCCAGGGGCATAGGGATCTTGCTTGCTTTTGCTCACTATTATTGCCTTATAGAGCAATCTATACGCAATAAGTATTTAATCAATTAATAATTTACAGAATCTTAGATTTGAATGGGAGCTTGGATGATCAAGTCTCCCATCCTATCCAGCAGGGACATCTTTGCCACAAGATTCCTCGCAGGATGTCACTTGACCCATACATTGCAGTGACCAGAATTCAAGAAGCGTTCTTTTTCTCTTTCAAATCACTCTAATTGAAATAGAAATATCTACTTGTATCCACCCAAATACTGTCTCTATGTAACATTTACCATTAACCCTAGAGTGGTCTACCTGGACACAGAATCGAGGTCTCATTAATAGCCCTTCAGATATTTGAATTGGCTGCTGGGACCACCTTCATTAACAAATGTTTATTGACTCCAAACATGTACCAGGCTTGTGCCGAGAGCTGGCCTTACAAGGATGAAGAAAATATGCACATAACCTTGAGTTTCTCCACATAAATGCCTTTAACTATCTTAACCACTTATATTAAAATCCACCCTATAGCCATCTTGGTAACCAGATTCTGAATATACTTAACTCTGCTAAGTTTATAGAACTTATGGTCCCCATCTCTTGAGCGTGGCACAGAGATATCGGCATTGTATTTCAGGTACGGTCAGAAAAGCACAGCAATCGACAGGACACCTACACCTGTTGGTCTTAATACTTGAAATTTATTAATGTGGACTTAACTTTTGCATCAGTTGCCATTAGTGGCTTAGATCACACTTTCTAACTAAAACTCCCATTTCGTTTTCACTTGAGCTGCTATCAAGCCAGATTCCTCAATATATGGTACAAAATCCAACCATTGTACAATGATTTTTTTAAATGTAGAATATTCTCTTTTTTCAAGTTAAACATTTGCTTATAGGTTTAGCCCATTGTTGTAGCCAATAAAGGTTCTTTAAGGTATTTATTTTTGTCCATCAATACATTAGCTATCTTTCCTAGCTTTATATTATCCTTATATTTAATCATTGTGGACTCATCCATGTCATTGATAGAATTGTTGATCAAAGTCAAATGTAATCTCCACAACTCATCACTCAAGACCTCCATTAATCAACATTCTTTGGGATGTTCAGCTAGCTATTAATCCAGTCTACTGTTATCCCATGTGCATACTCTACTTCACCCGTGAACATTAGGGAAGACTTTGCCAAATATCTTACTGATATTAAGGTATACTGTGTTTGCAAGTACATATCCCCTAACTTAACAACCTAGTAACCCAGAAAAGAAAGGGTGCTCTTGGTGAATCTCAAAGAAAACTTTTTTCTCTTCTAGGTATTTGTAAATAATGTGTCCACTTAGACTTAATTATGCAAAATAAGACTTCTCATGGTCCAGTGTAATTTCAGGCACTTAGTATATGCTTCCTGAGCACTTATTGACAGACACACCACAGGTATGAAGTTAAAGTGGCAAGTGGCACACAGCTCCTCAGTACTCCAATTAAGCAGCCATAATTTCACAGGAGACATTCACCAGTTTTAGAAGCTTTCATCGAGCATCCGTTGTATTTCTTAGGTCATACAAACAAGTTTAGAAACTATCCTTACCCTCAATGAACTTAGTCAAAAGGCTGAAACTGTCTTATACACAAATAATTGCAGTATAATGTATTCCATTAAATGGAGATATACAGAATATATACAGAATATATTGCAAAGATCACGACATTGCATAGACATTCAATTTGGGGAAAACTGGAGGCTGTGGCTTACTCTTTCTACAACCTTGATTCAAATGTATTAATTTGTCAAGGCCTCAGTTTTCTCACTGCAAAATAGGGGCAAGAGTATATCCGATTTCCTATTAATTGTTTGTGGAGTAAATAAAATTATACCAGTATCTGGTTCAGTAAATGTTGACTATATCTGTTTAGGAGGACTATTACACTGTATAACATTGGACTATATTACATATTACTGGGATATATATTAATAAGATTATTGAACTAAATATAGTTATTTAGAAAAGTTATTCATTATATCTAGCTGTTGACCCTTAAATTCATGGGTTTAGGAACCTGTTAGATTCTACCTGTTCCATGGATACGTGGTTAATGGTTAATTCCAAACTCTAGGCCAAACTTCTGCTGGTTTATTTCAATCATCAGAAACAAAAAGTAGAATCAGAAAAGAAGGTAAGGGGATAAAAGGCAAGAAAACTAGCTCAGATCCTTTTAGATCAATGGTATCATATGCTTAAGTGAAGAACAGAGTTATTACTCACTTACCTACCTTGTCAATTTCTTGTTAAAAACCATAGCTCATTAGATGTCCCTAAGCTTGGTATTAGAACTAACATTTTCTTCCTGCCATATCACTTGAATGTCCCTTTGGTTTGGAGTTGGGCTCAACAGTTGTCCCTAGAATGGACTAGCTGAATTTCTCTGGGCCCCAGAAGAGCCGTCAATAACAACAGCGTGTCAAGTCAGATCCTGTTTGGCTGTAAACTCAACTGATGTCTTTATCTCACCCTGTAAGGAATTTAGGTGACTCTAGCCTGATAAAGCGACCTCTTTTCATTCTTCTTCTTGGCTTTCCCCAGTGTTTAGGCCCCTTCCTCATGTTGCCTCATGGTTCTAAGCTAGCTACTGCAGCTCTAGGTTTCACGTCCACTTTCCAAGGAGAAATAGGCAAGCGGCCAGTGGAATGTGTCAGGCATGCTTTTCCCTTTGAAAACGTTTCCCAGAAGACAACTTCTCATCGGCAAAAAAGTCTTTATAAAAGCCTCTGGTAGTTGCAAAAGGGTACTGAGAAACAATATTTCAAAGGCAAAGGAGAAAGGAATTGCAAGTGGCTTTCAGAGAGTCATTCCATGGAATCCACCACAAACCAATTACCCTCTAGATAACCACTCTCCTTTTTTTCACTTCCCTTTAATAATGTAAAAGTTATAGATTAATGCCATATAGCAATCTGTTCAAATGTATTCTTATTAACTCCCTATGGGAGGCTATCCTTATTATGTAGACCTTCTTTTATAACTGAGACAAAAATATTTCTGTGTGAATAACTTCTAATATCACCTAAGTAAAGCAAGTGGGGGACATACATTCTTAGTTTTTATGATACCTGAAAAAACCTGTTTTGGGAAATTTGAATTTAAGAGTGACGAACGATAGAAAAAGGTGTTAACATGAAAGCTTCATAGCCAGGGGTGAGCAGCTGGATGTGAACACGTCTTGTGCCATTGCGTCAATGCAGGAGAATTGGTATCTCCTTTCTTGATTTCAGAGATCTTGCATTTTGTTGAGCCATAGCTTTGTCATGCACAGTTTGTACCTCTGTTGGTGTTTGTCTGCAATCTCTATATCTAGTGATTTTTCCTGTTAATTTTGCTGTAGTGTTTTAGAAGTGAAGCTTTCCTGTTCTCACTTCTGACTCACAGCTTAGTGAAGCTATGTGTAGGGCCTCGAAGAGTGAATGCAATAGATTACTTGGAGATGTGTTTTTTAGTTTCTACCAGAGAGGCACAGTGATCTCATTTCAATTTGGAAATCCCAGTGATAAATGCCATTTCCATAGAGTTAAAATTCATTAGTTGAACAAAGCAATCAGATTTTTTTTCTTAGAACATATTACCATCAATTTTAAGTGACTTTGAAACAATAATGAGAAATCTCTTAATGAAGGAATCTCTAGGACCAGATAAGTGCTAATAGTAACTGATATACCATTAACTCTACTTTCCTCCATCCCCTCTCTTTAAAACTTGATGCTCTCATTAATTTTTTTCTACCTTCTGAAAGCCCTACTCTTGGGACTATGCTAGACTTAAGTCTTCATAAGTTGTCAGCTTCCAGGGGTGACAAATGTAGACAATCTATCTTTTCCTTCATTATACATGAGCTAGACAAGGAGGGTTGGTACTCAGTGACCATCCATTTCTATGGCCTCCACCGCCCTGCCATCCTCAGTCATTGGTAGTAAGTAAAGTGAGCATCTTTGAGCAATGCTTGCCAAAGGGTTGCTGTGATTTCTTAAAGCTGCCATTTAAGCATTGACTTAACTGTTTTTCAAATAAATGGCCCAGTTCTTAGGATATAGTCATCTAACTTATCCTGTTTACTAACAGGAGATGGAGAGAGTTTACAGAATTTTTTAGACATATAAAATAACACAAAGAGAACAGAACAAAATACAGAGCCTTCTGCCTCCTGGAGGATGCAGCTGGTATTTTAGAATAACAATGGTAATAGGCTATGATAAGGGTGAGCCAAAGATGCTATAGGAGCACAATAGAGGGGCACTGCATGAAGCCCGATGGTGGGGGTGGGGGGTGGCAGGCAGCAGGGATGGTCAATGAAGGCTTTTTAAGAGAACCTATATTATGACCTACCTATATTATGACCTAAAAGGACAGGTAGAAGTTAATCAAATGGGCAGAAGAGCATGCGCACAGACCCAAAGAGAAAATATTTAGGCAACTTTGTGTATCCGAAGAGGTGTAGAGCAGCATGTACATTAGGTTCAGCTGGAGGAAAAAGATGAAGGCCAACACAGGCCAAGTTGTTAAAGGCCATATTATCAAAGACACGGCATTTAGACTTTAGCCCAAGAACAACAGGGAGCCCCTGAAATGAAGATGGTATGTTGAGATTTAAGCTTTAGATAACAGAGTAGGTTTGTGTTTCACAAGTAAGACACTGGAAACTCAGAGAAATTAGGAAACTTACCTATGGCAACATAGGTAATAAGTTGGCAGAACCAGGATTTCAACCCAGGTCTAAATCCAAAACCCACGCATGAGCTTGGGTTTCTCAACTTGCAGGTTATAATGTATAAGTACGTCTTGAAATCGATTTGGTGGAAACGACCAACATTTTTTAAGGAAATATAATAGAAAAGAATAGGAAATATCATTGTATAGATTGTAATGAGGGTAAGAATTATTTCATAATTTCTTTAAGTTACATATGCATGTAAAATATATGTGTGTGCATGTGTACATAAGGTATATATGTAGTTGAGTACTGGGATATGAGGCAAAGTGCATTTTTCACTGCTGGTTGCAGTAGAAAAAGTCAGAAACCAATAAGCATGTACAAAGAACATGCATGTTGCTCCTCGCCTGCCAACCATCTCCCCCAGGTTTGTTGGTTTGTTTGTTTGTTTATTTATTCCATGAAAAAGTCTTGGATGCATATTATGTGCAAAGCACCATAGGCAAAGCCATGGAGACACAATGACCTACTCATCTGTAGTGGTGCTAGGTTTGTGTTAATCTACCACACTTACCCGGGTCTCTTGTGACCTGTGGTTTGCATTAATCTATTAGGCAAAACCACATACCTTTTCATTACACAGCTTTTGCCGATGCTAAAGACAAATTCCAAAGTGCTCTCCTTATAATTTCTGTATTTAATGTAATATGTAATCAAGAATAGGCCATTGTTAGGTCAATTGCTTTCCTGTATTTATCTTTTCAAACAATAAATAATCAGTGGGATGAGAAAGGGCAATAAAAGATAGTTTTAATGTTAGTACTCATAAATATCTAAGAGCTTGAAGAGATCTTTTCATATATATGTGTTGTAGACTACCCTCCCCTCTGCAGAGCTGACTGAGATTGATATGAACCCATGCAGAAATAGAATTCTGTTTTTGCCACTGTTTTTGCACAGACTTTTAGTCAATCCTGAGCAAACACTCTGGATTCCCTTAAACTCGGCCATTGCTTAGCCTTTGACTTTCCAAACTGCAAAGACTGGGAGGGATATTCTCTTCAATGCAGACAGTGTAGATTTGTATGTCAAGGTCAGTAGGTGATCTGGGCCCAAACCATGGCCATCCTTAGAGCAAAGCCTAATTAGATATTTTTAATCACTCCCTCTACCTTCTCTCTGGCTTAGTGTCTGCATCTATAAAATGAGCATAATCGTAGTATCCGCAAAAGGCTATTGTTACAAGAATTTAACTGAGTTTATACATGTAAACAAAAAGGCAGCACCTGGCATTAATAAGTACCATCTAACTTTAATATTGTACATAGTTGTTGCTACCTGAGCATTCACACCATTCTGCCATTAAGATTACTACTAATGCCCTAGGAGTGAACTGAAGTTGACTGGAGAATTTCAAAGTGTTATTTCTCTATTTAGTAGATTTTTTTTTTCAGTTTCGATAGACAGTTCTTGCCACCATGATCTCATGTATTTTTATGTTTTTTCTTCATAACCAGATGCTTACAGTTATTATATATAGCTATAACTATATATAGTTATAATTATTTTTAACTATTTTGAAATTTTAATAAAGCCATAGGAAGCTACAGTTATAATACAGAAAAGTTCCTTTTACTTGTTATCTAGTTTTCTCCAGTGGTTCCATCTTACATAATTTTAATACAACATGAAAACTAGGAATTTGGCATTGGTAAATGTGTGTGTATAGTTACATGCCATTTTATTACACATGTAACCACTGCTTCAATCAAGATACAGAGGTAATTCATCCTTCATACTACCCCTTTATTGTTATTCACCCATCTCTGCACCATCTCTAACTCCCCGTAATAACTAATCTGTTTCCTACCTCTTTAACTCTGTCATTCTAGAATGCTACATAAATAAAATCACATAAACAGAGAAGTATGTCACCTTTTTTCATGCAATATAATGCACTTGTGATCCATCCAAGTTGTTGTGAATATAAATAGTTATTTCTTTTTGTGACTGAGTAACATTCCATGGGATGGATGTACCACAGTTTGTTTAATCATTCACCTATTGAGGGACATTTTAGTCGTTTTCAGTTTGGGTGCTATTACAGATAGAGCTTCTGTGAATAATCACCTACAGATTTTTATGTGACCGTAATTTTTTTCTTTCATCTCTGTAAGTTCCTGTCTTTATTTCTTTTTCTTGTCTTATTGCATTAGCTAAAACTTCTAGTACTACATTGAAAAACAATGGTGAAAGTGAACATTCTTGACTTTTTCCTGACCTTAGGAGAAAGCATTGTCTTTCACCATTGAGTATAATGTTAGCTGTAAGTTTTTTGTAGAAATTTTTATAAAGTTATGGAAGTTCTCATTAATTCCCAATTTTATGAGGGTTTTTTAATCATAAATGATTGTTGACTTTTGTCAAATGCTTTTTATCCTTCAATTGATATGATATTGTGATTTTTTATTCTGTTCATGTTGGGTTACATTTACTGATTTTCAGACATTGAGCTAAACTTGCATCATAGATTAAAAGCTATTTGATCATGGCATACCTTTTCATATATTAATTTATTTGCTAATATTGGGATTAGGACTTTGCATCTGTATTAATAAAACATATTGGTCTGTAGTTTTGTGGAGAGGAGGTTTTAATCTCCTTAGGTTTGGTATCAGGGTAATGCAGGGTTCATTGTGAGTAGGAAAATGTTACTTCCTTTTTTCCCTAATGTAAGCATTTAATGCCACAAGTTTCCCTGTCAGCACTGCTTTATGTGTATCCCATAAATTTTTGATATGTTGCATTTTCATTCTCATTCAGTTCAGTGAGGTTCTTTATTTCCATTGAATCCATCCTTTTGACCCACAGATTATTTAGAACTGTGTGGTTTAGTTTTCAACTGTTGAGAGACATTTCTGTTCCCTTTCTGTTGTTGATCACTGATTAGTTTAACAACTAAAGCAGATCCATGGGAGCTATATGAGACTTCAGCTGACCCTACTTATGGCCCAGTGCTGATAAAAGTGGGCCTTGGTTCGCAGCCTGGTTCTTTCTTCACACAAACAGGCCCAGCAGAGGTAGCCACACACTGTGGATTGCTGATAACTCCAACAGGTTGACCAGGGCCAGTCACAAGTAGCATCTACACCAGACACCTACACCAGAGTCTTTGCAGATCTACCTCTAATATGCAGAAACAAACACAAAGAGGCAGCCACAATGGGAAGACAAAGATAGAGACCCCAAATGAAAGAATGAGAGAATTCTCCAAAAGAAGAGCTAGATGAAATGGAGGCAAGCAATTTATCAGATAGAGAGTTTAGAGTAATGATTATAAGGATACTCAACAGTATGAAAAAAAGACACAGAAACCATAAAAAAGGACAAGTCAGAAATAAAGAATGCAATATCTGGAATAAGGAATACCCTGGAAGGAATAAACAGTAAATTCGATGAAGCAGAGGATCGAATCCGTGATTTGGAGGACAAGATAGAAAAAATAAAACCCAGGTAGAGCAGCAAAAAGAAAAAAAAGAATTTTAAAAAATTAGGAGAGCTTAAGAAACATTTTGTACAACATGAAGCATAAGAACATCTGCGTCACAGAAATACCTGAAGGAGAAGAGAGCAAGCAAGGACAGAGAACCTATCTGAAGAAATAATGGCAGAAGATTTCTCCACTCTGTTGAGGGAAAAAGACACACAAATCCAGGAAGGTAAGAAAGTTCCAAACAAGTTGGACCTAAAGAGGCCTACACAAAGACACATCATAATTAAAGTGACAAGGCTTAAAGGCAAACAGGGAGGCCTCAAAACTGTGAGAGAAAAGCAGGTAGTTATATACAGGGGAGCACCAATTAGACTGTCAACTGACTTCTCAACAGTAATATTTCAGGCCAGAAGGGAATGGCATGAAATATCCAAGGTGAAGAAAAGCAAGGATCTGGAACCAAGGCCACTTTACCTAGCAAGGCTATCATTTAAAATTGAAGGAGAAATAAGAAGCTTCCCTGACAAGAAAAAGCTAAAGGAATTTTTTAACACCAAACCAGTACTGCAACAAATGTTAAAGGGCTTTCTTTAGGAAGAAGAAGAACAAAAAGAGAAAGAAAAAAAATATAGAGGAAAATAGTCCAATTATAAAATGTCACTAAATACATATCTATCAATAATCACTTTAAATGTAAATGGCTTAAACGCTCTAACCAAAAGACATTGGGTAGCTGAATGGATAAGGAAATAAGACCTACATATGTTCTACTTCCAAGAGACATATCTCACATTGAAAGACACACACAGACTAAAATAAAGAAATAGAAAAAGATATCTATGCAAATGGAAAGGGGAAAGAACCTGGGGTAGCAGTACTTATATCCAACAAAATGGACTTTAAAGCCAAGGCTATAGTAAGAGACAAAGAAGGACACTACATAATGGTAACAGGAACAACCCAACAAGAAGATATTATGCTAGGAAACATTACGCACCCAACATAGGAGCACCTAAATACGTGAAGCAAATCTTGATGGACATAAAGGGAGAGATTGACAGAAATACAGACATAGTTGGAGATTTTAACACCCCATTGACATGAATGGATAGATCTTCTGGACAGATAATCAACAAGGAGACAGTGACCTTAAACAACACACTAGATCAGATGGATTTAATTGATATCTTCAGAGCATTTCATCCCAGAGCAGCAGAATATACACACTTTTCAAGTGCACATAGAAAGTTTTCTAGGATAGACCACATGTTAGGACACAAAACAAGTCTGAATAAATTTAAGATGACTGAAATCATATCAAGCATCTTCTCTGACCGCAATGCTATAAACTAGAAATCAATCATAAGAACGCTGAAAAACACACAAAGACATGGAAGCTAAATAACATTAAAATTAAATAAATTATTAAATAATGAGTGGGTCAACAACAAGATCAAGGAAGAAATCAAAAATTACCTTGAAACAAATGAAAAGGAGAACACAACAGTCCAAAATTTGTGGGACACAGAGAAGGCAATCCTAAGAGGGAAATTCATAACATTACAGGCCTATCTCAAAAATCAAGAAAAAGCTCAGATAAACAATCTAACTTTACACTTAAAGGAACTTGAAAAAGAACAACAAACAAAGCCCAAAGTGAGTAGAAGGAAGGAAATAAGAAAGATCAGAGTAGAAATAAATAAAGTAGAGCCTAAAAACAATACAAAAGATCAATGAATCCAAGAGCTGGTTCTTTGAAAAGATAAACAAAATTCACAAACTTTTAACCAGACTCATCAAGAGAAAAAGAGAAAAGACCCAAATAAATAAAATCAGGGAGATTAAAGGGAGAAATAACAACTGACATCAAAGAGTTACCAATGATTATAAGAAAATATTGTGAATGACTACAGGCCAACAAACTGAACAGCCTAGACAAAATGGATAAATTTCTAGAAACATACAGTCTTCCAAAACTAAATCAGGAAGAATCAGAGAATCAGAATAGACAGGCTACACCAAGTGAAACTGAAACAGTCATCAAAAACCTCCCAACAGACAGAAGGCCTGGACTAGACGGCTTCACAGGCGAATGTTAGCAAACATTCCGAGAAGAACTAACACCTCTTCTTCTCAAACTGCTTTATATAATTCAAGAAGAGGGAAACCACCCAAACTTGTTTTATGAGGCCAACATTATCCCAATTCCAAAACCAGAAAAAGACACTACAAAGAAAGAAAATTATAGACCAATATCCCTGATGAACATAGACACTAAAATCCTTGACAAAATATTAGCAAACTCAATACAGCAGTGCATCAAAAAGATCAAACACCATGATCAAATGGAATTTATTCCAGGAATGCAAAGTTAGTACAATTCACAAATCAATAAATGTGATTCACCACATAAACAAAATGAAGGACAAAAACCACTTGATCATATCAATAGATGCAGAAAAAGCATTTGATAAAATCCAGCACCAATTTATGATAAGAACTCTCAGCAAAGTGAGAATAGAGGGAACATACCTAAACATAACAAAGGGCATATATGACAAACCCACTGCCAGAATCATACTCAATAGGCAAAAACTACAAGTGTTCCTGTTAAGGTCAGGAACAAGACAGGTATGTCCACTTTCACCTCTCTTATTCAATATAGTACTGGAAGTCCTAGCCACAGCAGTCAGACAAGAAGAAATAAAAGGCATCCAAATTGGAAAGGAAGAATTAAAACTGTCATTATTTGCAGACAACATGATACTATACATAGAAACCCCAAAGATTCCACCAAGAAACCTCTAGAACTGATAAATGAACTCAGCAAAGTAGCAGGATACAAAATTCATATCCAGAAATCAGTTGCATTTTTATATGCCAATAATGAACTAACAGAAAGGGAAATCGAGAAAACAATCCCATTCACAATTGCTACGAAAAGAATAAAATACCTAGAAATAAACCTAACCAAGGATGTAAAAGTCCTGTACTCTGAAAATTATAAGACACTGAAGAAATAGAGGAATATACAAATAAGTGGAAGCACATACCATGTTTCATGGAATGGAAGAATTAACATCATTAAAATGTCCATAATACCCAAAACAATCTAGAGATTCAGTGCAATTCCTGTCAAGATTCCAATGACATATTTCACAGAACTATAACAAATATTTCCAAATTTAGATGGAACCACAAAAGGCCCAACATAGCAACAATGATCCTGAGAATGAAGGATGAAGTTAGAGAAATCATGCTACCTAATATCAAACTATACTATAGAACCATAGTATTCAAAACAACATGGTACTAGCATTAAAACAGACATATAGATCAATGGAACAGAATATAGAACACAGAAATAAACCTACATCTTTATAGTCAATTAATATTCAACAGGAAGCAAGCACATACAATGGGCTAAAGACAGTTTATTCAATAAATGGTGTTGGGAAAATTGGACAGGTACATGCAGAAAAAAAATGAAACTAGACCACCTTCTTACACACAGAAGGAAAAACTCAAAATGAATCAAAGACTTAAAAAACATGAAAATCATAGAAGAAAACATAGGCAGCATAATCTTGGACATTTCTCATAAAAGTATTTTATTGGTTATATCTCCCCAGGCAAGGGAAAGAAAAGAAAAATAAATAAATGGGACCACATCAAACTAAAAAGTTTTTGCACAGCAAAGGAAATCATCAACAAAGTAGACAACCCACAGAATGGGAGAACATATTTGCTGATATGTCCGATAAGGGGCTAATATCCAAAATTTATATAGAACTTACAAAACTCAACATCAAAAAAAACTAACAACCCAATTAAAAAGTGGGCAAAAGAACTGAATAGACACTTATCTAAGGAAGACATACAGAAGGCCAACAGACACATGAAAAGATGTTCAATGTCACTAATCAGAGAAATGCAAATAAAAACCACAATAAAATATCTCACACATGTCAGAATGGCTATCATCGATAAATCAACAAACAAAAAGTACTAGTGAGGATGTGGAGAAACGGGAATGCTTTTGCACTATGCCTGGGAATGCAGATTGGTGCAACCACTGTAGAGAGCAGTATGGAGTCACCTCAAAAAATTAAAAATGGATCTTCCTTTTGACCCAGCTATCACATTTCTGGGAATATATCTGAAGGAACCTAAAACACTAATTCACAAGAATATAAGCATCCCTATGTTCATGGCAGCATTATTTAGAATTGCCAAGATACGGAAGCAGCCCAAGTGTCCATCAGTAGATGAGTGGCAAAAACAACTATGGGACTTTTACACAATGGAATACTACTTGGTCATAAAAAAAGAAGAAACTTTTACCCTTTGTGACAATATGGATGGACCTGGAGTACAGTATGCTAAGTGAAATAAACCAGTCAGAGACACACAAGTATCATATGATTTCACTCATGTGTGGAATCTAATGGACAACCTAAACTGACAAGTAAAATGGGGACAGACTCATAGATAGATAGCGGATATCAACTAGTTGGGTGGGGAGGTTAGAGGGTAGAGGGACTGAGCAAAAAGGAAAAAGGGCTCATGGACATGGACCACAGTGTGGTGACTGAAGTGGGAGAAGGGGTATAAGGGGACTAAATGGTAAAGGGAAAAAATACAATAAACATTAAGTCAAAAAATAAAAACAAATGTAGATGTTCCTTGCTCTTTATTCTTTGCTCCCGTTTTTTATTCTCAGTGTTTTAGTTAGGTTATTTTTTAATGTCCAGTCTTTCAGTTAACTAATATTGCCTCTGCTCTGCCCAATCTTTTATTGAACCCATCTGTTCACCTCTTAATTTTAGTTACTGTAATTTTCAGGTTTGAATGTCCATTTGTATTACCCTGAGATTCTACTTCTCTGATAACATTCTCCATATTATCTTTCTTCATGACTATATTTATTACAGTTATTTTAAGAAGCATGTCTAATAAGTAAATAGCTCTATTATCTGTGGGTCAGTTCATAATTTTTGATTTTCCATTTGGTTTTTAGTCATTTGGTACTATCTCCTAATATGCATTGATCAAATTCTAGGCATACTGCTTGAAAAGTTGCAGAAATAATCTCAAGCTAATGATATATTTTTCCAGAGAGGATATATATTTGCTTTCTGACAGGCAGTTAGAACAGGAACATGTTGCCTTAATCCAGTCTTGGATTGAGATGTCTGGAAGCTGAGCTTTAGTTGCTGTGAAGGTAGTCTTTTTGTAGTCTACCCTTACTCCTGGACTGTAGTCATCCTGTGATCCTAACTGAAATCTGAATTATTTATCAGGCCCAGGTTTCTTAGCAGACCATGAACTATAAGTTCTATTTTTCCAACTTTATGAGAATGTCAGAATCTTTGCGCAGTCTGCAGATCTCTTAGCCACTAAACTCTGCTCATTTTTTTTTAACATTTGATGCTGTGCCACTTACGAATTTGCAAATAACTTGCAAAGCAAAGTGACACAGAATATTGGTCTCGTTTCAATGTGCTTACTTACTTTTTCCAAAGCAATCTTGGGCCCTCAAGTTCTGGCTGCCTGGGGAGTTCTCCAGAGCCTTTAAGGAGCTGTCGGGGGGTTTTTTCCTAGTTGTTCAGTTGTTCTGGTTATTCTTAGGAAAGTGAGAATAAAATAAGCTACTCTGTCAGTACCAAAAATGCAACTGCCTCACACTTTTTTAATGTTAAGTGTTATAATATCAATTTACAGTTAATAAATTTTGTTGTTAGAGGGTTAAAAAAATAATATCACAAGAACTTTCCAAAGAATAATGTATGAAATCTAGTGAACTACATACATTATGCGATTCCCTCACTAGTTCAATTCATTTAACAAACATGCATTGGGTACCTACTATGTGCTAATCTCTGGGATGCAGATATTTAAGGTAAGTCTCAGCTGCAAAAAGGTACAGTTCCATTAGGCGAACGTGGGAGTTACCCACAAAGCTTAGTTTTTAGTTTATTGTTTTTCCCTTGGAAAATGCTGTAAGGAACTAATTGTGAATATCAAGGGCTGAACAAAGACACCTTAAACTAGTGATTCACCAAGCATGAAATCCCTGCCAGCAACATCAGTATCAGCAGGCAGCTTCTTAGAATGCAAATTTTAGGGTCCCATCCCAGACCTGCAAAATCAGAAACCCTGTGGGTGGAGCCCAGCTCTATAATTTAACAAGCCTGTCTGGTGATCCTGACTCAAGTTCAAGTTTGAGAACCACTTCTTTAGACAATTAAAAGTTGAGCTTTTACTGTGGAAGCAGACATTTATTATATTAATAAGGTATCTCATGGCCCTGGGAATGAGAGAAGGGGTGGGAAATAAGTTAGATCTCTAGAAGATAGAAGGTACATGTCCCTGGCTAGGCTGAGAATAACGGGTACCCCGTGATGTGGTAATGAAGAAAATGGGAACCTTTTTTACATCATGGTTTGTGGTGGAGCATATCTTACAGCCCAAGGGAGGAGACATAGGTACCATGCAGCCTGATTAACTCGCCCAATTACTAAACCTCTGTTCTGTGTTATTTGCCGAGTGTTGGTCAGAGGACCTCCTTTCACTTCTTCACACATACCAGGCTCTTTCCACATCGGGGCTTTCCCCCACTCCTGCTCTTCTGTTTGAAATGCCTTTTTTGCCCCTGGCACCACTGAATTTCTCTTGACTAACGACGCACACTTCAAGTCTCAGATGTTGCTTTCTTAGCTAGTTCCTCCGTGATCCTTCACAATGTCGAATATGCTTACAGGACGCTGTACTTTTCTTTAGTGGTTATAATAAAATATTTAATAGTTGTCTCCTCCAGTAGAGTTCCGTGATGGTACAAACTATGTCCAAATCTTACTCAATAAATATTTGTTGAATAACTGGGGATTTAATTGGTAAATTTTATGGGATTCAAATGTGTGTTAAAGAACCATGTTTCCTCAGCTCTGGCCTGGGTGTTAAGGAGGTTCATAATCCATCATCAGTGATTCCTGTAATCCCCTCTTTTTATACTTTGAGATCTTTCTACTGATATTTGCTACATTCTCTACCTGACTGCTTTACTGAAGGGCAGCTTGACCAATAGCGGTAGAAAAATGAAAGAAACAACAATGGATAAAATTTGCAGTGCACTCGATATGAGCCAGACACTCAGTTACAGGTTGAACACGCATTAGCTCTTCCAGTCTCCTCAAATCCTAGGGGTCACAGTCGCATCGTCACCCTAGAGGTGAAGAAAGAGAGGCTTGAAGATACCATAGACTGTGTCCAAAGACCACAGAGTGATGGAGTTAGGATTTACACCTAGGATTTAGGCTTCTTTTCAAATTCCATGTGATTGAACACCAGGAGAAAGACAATAATCTCAAGAAAAGTAATAGACAACTAATTACTGCTCCAAAGGCAATGCAGTATGAGATGTAAAATGTCTCAACCCTGGGCCCGTGTTAGGTTCCAATGAATACTGTTATTAGCCATCATCATCACGGCCACCTTCACCGTCACCACACTTGGTCTGGAAAATTCTTGTACATATTGTGCTTCTCGACTCTAAATCCCACATCTGAACAGATCCTGGAAATACTTTTTTCTGATATAGCTAAGTTTGGAGAAATTTCCTCTCAGAAATAAATGACCCAAAAGGAAATTTATGAACTGAGCCTCTTCGAAACTGCATGTAGACTCAAATGGTCTGAAAATTACTGTTGAAGTCTACTGCTGTACATTTTTTGTTTTCCAGTGAATTAGTTTTGAATCTTAGAAATCACACACACTCATAAAAGTTGTTTCCCAGCCTTTAAACTGAAATTAAGCATGTAGAAAAGCCTTTTGGTACTGTAATACCCTGAATTTCTGCAATACTTACACCTCGTTCCGCTTCTCTGTCTTGGTATTTCATAGTCTACACTCACACCAGTGCCCAGATAAACCAATTCACAAGACACTGGCTAGCTTTCACCACCACAGCCTCACCGCCAGAAGGAAAAGGCTGGAACGAAGCTGCTGTGGGCAGAAGTTGTAGTAGGCCACAGGAAAACGCACAATGAGTGAGAGGCCGGGACTGGAGCACCGTGAGATTAGTTATTCTTTAAGGAAGAACACTGAGACACTGAGACATGAGCCACAAGAAAAGAAAACACACCTGTCCTCTTGCCTGCTGAATGATGCCACCTGAAATGGTGACGATGGCCTATGGGGTCTCTGAGCGAGAGCATGGTAGGGTAGCCACACACTGTAAAGTTCCCGAGACCAGCACTCAAGATCATGAGAGTGGTTGCTGTTCTGTGGGGGCTCAGCAAAAGAGATCGGCATGGAAAGCTGAATGCTAATGACCGATTCACTCCACAGCCTTTCCAAAGTCAGCGTATACTTAGATTCCAGTGTCAAATCATTTATGAGTTCCTACTACGTATCAGGCACTATACGTGTGGCTTTCATGTATATTATTTCAGTCTGAAAGGCTTTCTAGGAGAATAAATTATTGTCATTCTCTTGGAATACAGTCTCAGAAATTGCAGGCTCAAGTTATGCTTGTGTTTTAAGTACTTACTTGGATTAAACACTGAATTGCTAACAGGATTACAAAATGCCAAGTTTACAGAGGCTCAAATTGTTTATGTGCATGTTTGGTTATAAGTTCTTTCTTCAGTCAGTACATTTCTGTTTCTAATTACAGTCTTAATGTTTTGGTTGTTGTTGGCTTTTTGTGGGTTTTTTTTTTTTGACACCTGCACACACATTCTCAGTCAAAGCCAGCTTGTGTAATTTGCACAGGTACGGGATAACTAAAACAAGGCTCCTAACCACCGTTGTTACCTATGCTAGGTGTCTAATGAATTCTGAGGCGCTATACCTCAATTCACAGGGATTCACGCAATGGCCTGCTATTTCTCCCATCTTCTCTGATGCAGTGTTGTAAAACGTTTTTAAAGAACACTCTACCAATTTTCTCATTCCAAGAGCACAGAGTTTTAATAGATGATGCAACATAATTTTCATTTGTGATTTTTCATTTGTTTATCCTTGGAATCTCTGTATTTGAATAAAATAAAAAATGCCCAGGATTACCATAATTCTCCAAAATATAATGTGTGTAATCTGGAAGTATATGATTGCCACCAATCAAATCTAGTAGAGACTCATAATCTAGTCCCTCAAGTTTGCGACTGGTTTTGATGTGAGCCATCCATCCAATCTCAGATATGACCCAGGCACGGGCTCATAGATCAAAAAGTCTTCCATGTACTGTGATGAACCAACCTAAACAGTTCTGTGCCCAGTTTTTAGCTTGGACCTTGACCCGAGCTGACACCTGTAAAATTACAAGTGACTTCCTTGAAGTTTCTAGTAACCAGAGCCCTAGTTAGAGAAAAAGTCATTTCAGCACCAGCTGACAATTATTATTGGTTTTTTGCCCTGAATATCCCTCCCTGTCCCATTATTTGGTTTGAATTGCCTTTTAACTGGGGTCAACCACCGGAAAAGGGCACACTGCTAAATTTCATATTACTGGATGACCAATGTTAAAGAATATCTTGGGGATGACCTTTCTTGCAGTTCTTTAAACATAAACATCAGAGAATTTGAACAATGGATCCAAACGGTCATTGCAAGTGTGCGCTCATTTCTGGGACGCCAGCTCAGGTGAGGAACGTCCCCACACGCGCAGCGCCTTTGGGCACCCAGAGTGGTGGTGGCCTGGTCAGGCACTGCCTCCAGGCCCTCGAAGAGGCAGCAGAATGGCGTTAGTGTTAACATTTCACTGTGCGTTAACTCTTCAAAAAAAAAACAAAAAAACACCATCGTTTAATTTTAAATGCTAGTATGCATATGGTTAATTAAAAGCCAAAATTGGCTGTAAGCTGGGTGAGCTCTAAGAACGGGGTGAGACTTCATCACACTTCTCTGCTCATGGTTGGCCATTTGTGAACCAGCTGATAATGTACCAAATTAAGATTTCATAAGTGGCATTTCAAATGAATGGTTAATGGCTGAAGATTAATTAAACAGCCAGAGTTGCTGAAGAAAAGCTGTTAAAAATTATGTTTATAGGGCAGTCACTTGAATGCTGGTAGTGAAATCCTTATAGATGGCGGCCTTTCAGTTAACTGAGAGAGCACGTGAGGGAAGCAGGCCCCTCGCAGGAGGAGAGCCCAGCCCCCTCACGCACCAGGCAGCCGGGCGGGGCAGTAGCCTCAGGGCCTTCCTTTGGAGCAAAAGCTAGCAAGCAAGAAAATGGACCAGAAACGCATTTTATTGAAGGGATCTTCGTTAACACCTTTATCCCAGACAACCAGGTATATTTTATTTCCTTCCTGCGTGCTGCTGCGTAGTTCTGAGTTAGTGTGGGTCGAACCCAGGGGCTGCTTAAGAAGTTATTCAGTAATTCTGTAAGAGAGACAAGGAATTGCAGTATGTTGTTTTCAACCTGTAGTGGATCCTTCCCGAAGTCTGAAACTGCTAGACCTTTCGGTGGGAGAAACATGGATTTTGTGCACCTGGTTCTACCATCAGTTCCTTGGGGGGAGGATTTGCCTTGTGCATAGGAGGTGCTGTAAAAATATTTTTTTAATTCATTTGTCATAGCTCAACTTAATAAATTTTGAATAAATAAATTAATGAATGGCCTACCTAAAAGCTGGGTAGTAGACTCTCAGTGGCTCTTAGAAATACCTTTCCATCTGTCCAACACTAAATGACCACCCTACTCCTCCCCTACACCAGATATTAATGTGTGGCAATACAATGGCAGTCCCAGCCTCAGGGGCCAGACAGTCTAGAGGAGGAGGCACAGGCACAGGAAACACGGGACTCAGCAAGTAAATCACAGTCATGCCAGGTACAGAATGGCCAAGGAGGGGAGCTTGGACTCTCAGGGGACACCTACTGCTGGGCGGACAGTCAGTAGCGTATAGTTTCCTATAAATTGCAGGGAAATTAATTCTACCAATTAAAAAACATTAGTATTAAATATATACCTTTTTCTTTTGAGTTCATTTAGTTCAATGTTCTGCTTCCAGGCAGAAGACCCAAGTCATGCAAGCTAGACAGTTGTGCCTCTTGTTTAAAAGTTCCCCAGAGATAGAAATCTTGCAGCCTCTCTTGGTATCCTATTCCAGTGTTTAATCACCCTTCTAATCAAGAAGTTAATCCTATTTCCTCTTCTTGAGCCTTCTTTGGGTTGGTGGGACCTGTAAAATACCCATGAGACCCCTTAGAAGGCTTGAGGAGTTAATTAGTCAACATGGGGCTGCTCCAGCTTCCACAACGTGCCTTCTAATGGTCAGGCTCTGTGCCTGCACTGTAGTCATAGGAGGATTTTGTTACATCTCTAATAACTCAAAATAGTTTTCTTCCTGGTCTAAAGTGAAGAAGAGCAATTTGATATTTTAGTATGTTTTAAAGAACTTAATTTATTACATTTTTGTCTACATATTTAGTTAAATACGACTGAAGACTACCCTAATGTCATATAATTCAGAAACCAAATCACATTGTTTTGCTAGGACATAAAATTCTGAATTGTTAATAATAATAGCCAACACTGAACATTATTGAGAATTTGCCATTGCTGAGCACTGTGCTAATTGCTTTGCATGTCTCACTTACTCCTCCTGCCCACCTGACAGTAGCACTATTACTATCTGTCCCAAGGAACAAAGGAGGAACCGAAGTTGCAAAGAAGTAGCCAATGTCATCAAGGGTGGGCCAGGATTTCTACCTAGTTAACCCGAACCCAGAGCCTGGACACTTAGCCACTCAGCCGTGTTGACTATTGTATTCTTTTTGAAAAATTATTTTTCTCTCTCTAAAATTCTGTTTCATTCTTTGGACCCTTGTCCTCCCTCATGTGTGTAAAGCCTAAATCTATAAACTTTCCCTGCAGAAGGTAATAGCACTATGCTGAATAATGGTCCCCAGGGCGGCCGCAGCTCTGACTGCAATTACGGGCAGTTGAGTGGCAAGTGCATTCTACTTTAAGAAAGACAGTAGTGGCTCGCTTTAGAAAAACTGATAATTCAAAGCTTTTCCATTCTGGTGGAAATCGAATGATGCCAAAGGAGAGAAAATAGGTACTTCTGGGAGAAAACCAGCCCCATTGAAGGAATGGGGTAAACACCTGTGTGCAGGTGTCAGCAGCACGTGGGGAGCAGTGATGTCCAATAATTGCAGCTAAAAGCTGCATTCATTGACCAGTGATGGGTTGAAAGCTGCCTCCAACCAGGATCCCTGACATTCCGGTGCTCTTTTCATAAGCCGAGTGAGAGGCAGGAGGTCACCTTCCGTGGGGCTCTTCATGCAGCAAGTAAGCAGCTGTGACGGAGAGGTATATTTCTACAAAGGGAAAAACTTAGCTTTTCAAACCCCCTGCATTCGAATCACCTGGGGACCTTGTTAAAATGTAGATTTTGATTCCGGAGGGCCAAGGTGGGGCCCGAGGCTCTGCATTTCTAACAAGCTCCCTGGCGACGACGTTCACACTGCTGGTCCAGGGACCATGCTGTGATTAGCAAGGGCATAGACTAGATTAAGGTAGTGATTAATAGTTACTGATTATAAAATTCACTTTAAATAAATATGCAGCAGTCTTTTTATGACCTTCCGAAGTGTCAGCTGTCATTTACTCGTACCAGTGAGAGGTGTGAGGAAGGTCAGACCTGTACAGGGCGGCGTATTCCTGGTGCCACGCTGCTTCTGTTCTCTGGGAAGGAGAGATTTGTGTTATAAATGCTGCTGTCTGCACCAGTGTCCCTGCTTTGACCTCGCACTGCACTCAGAGAAATCTCCTGCACCTTAGCAACATGCTCTGTCTCCACAGTTGAATAGGCATAAATTTAAATTTCTTTCCTCAAGCGCTATTACAAACCAGCCAAGAGAAGTTTTAGCAATACAAATAAGTAATCCATTTTTCCCACCGCATCCCATTCAATTAAGAGTTTCAATGGTTCTCTTTATTCCATCATTTCACTCAAAGTCAATTACATTAAACTTACCTAATACTTGTGGCTTGGTATTATTTTAACTAAAAATGACCTATCTTAACTAAACACTAACTTCTCCGATAAGGGATATCATCTTCATTGATCTGCATTCTAAATAAGTACACAACTTTCTAGAGTATGTCTTTTGGGGTATTTTTGTTTGAATTATCAACATTATAGATTAAATTACTTGTTTTTCTTTTTGAACAACAACAAAAAGTTGACAACACGAGAACCATTTATAACTTAATGCAAAGAGAGAAAGCAAGAATTCTTCTGTGGGGGTTGGATTGCATACGGGAGTGTTTATGAAGTATGTGAAATGCCACCGACTAACAGTAAATGGGGAGATGTCCTCAATAACGAGACTTTCTCCTCTATGTGGGAAACATCAAAACCGAGAACAGGAGCACTAGGCCCAGCTTGGTGTCAGGAGAGTGGGGCTGTTTGACTTCAGTTTAGAGAAGCTCTGTCCAAAAGAAATATGTAAACCACAAATGGAATTTTTAATTTTCTATGAACCTCATTTTAAAAAGTAAAATTCATCTTAGCATATTTTTATTTAACCTAATATATGCAAAATATAATTTCACTATGCATTCAAAACAATTACTGTAGAGCTATTTTGCCTTTTTTTCCTGCTAAGCCTTCAAAGTTTGGTGTGAATTTTACACTTTCCAGCATATCTCAGTTTGGACCAAAAGCAGGTGAAGTGCTCAGCAGCTACGTGTGGCTATTGGCCACCATTTCGGATGCCACTGGAATCCCTTCAACATACTCCCAATGCTGGCTGATGCTTCACTTTGAAGTTTTCCAGGTACTAGAGTTCAGGGTCACGGGAGGACCCTCTCATTTTAGGGTAACTCCAATGACAGAAAACTTTTCCTCTTATTAAACCCGAAACTGCTGCTAGACAACCACCACTGTTCTCTCAGAGTTTACAAGCGAGGGTAAGAAAAAGACGCGCAGATCACTCATTCCTACTCCCAGGCCACAGACAGATCTGCCAGCCCTACCTTTTCCATCTCTGGAGAGGTACACCCTGCCGTAGGTAGCAGCTGCTGCACAGCGAGGGAACCTCGGCACGGGCTGAGCTAGGTGGGGTGACCAGAGCAGTGCCAAGGCAACCTCAGCAGGTCTGCTCACGTCCCAGATCTGCCTTTGCTTTGTCTATAAAAGAAGACAGAAACGAGGACCTAGCTTGCCTTAACAGCCTTCCGCCTTAGACAGGAGAATGAAGCCTGGCCTCCCGTATGTGTGTGCTGCTCTCATCCAAAGTTTTGTCAGTAACTAACTCAGGCACATGTGTGACTAATTACGAAAGTATAACACCAAGTGATTCTGGCTGAACTACAAATCCTTCCTTCCTTACCAGTGGGTATTCATTCTAGCCGGGAATAGTGGAAGGTGGTGCCTTAAAGCAGAACCTTCTCTTTCCCTAGGTCACATTCTTATTCTCAATAAACTGATGGTCCTCCCAAGATGTTCTGTCTCTAGAAGTTTACATAACAACAGACTTGGTCCTCACTTTATCAATATCCGTTTCTGTTTATGAGTCTCTCCTGCCTCCTATTGCTGCTATGTGCGCCTGTGAAACCTCCATACGGAGCCCCACTTCTCACCTGGTAGCTCAAGCCAGGAATCTGGGAGCCCTTCTGGAAGCTCCCACCTCCCTTTAGCCGCACGCCCAGGCTCTTCCCCAGGAAGATCCAGAGGAATGGGGAGCTTTGGTTCTCACGTCCATGCCCTGCATTTGGCCGATGAGGAGATGGTGTTGAGTCCAGTACCCGTCAAGCACCTCTTTCGGTCTGTTGTGCTTTCCCTGGGGCACCCTGTGTTGATCGGGTTGCAGCTTAGTGTGGTGTGCCTGTGTCAGAGAACACTGCCCTGAGCTCCTTACATGTGTCATCTTTTACAAATGCCTCTCAGAATACAACTCTCTACTCAGCATCCTTCTTGCTAAAGCCCACCCCATTCTCCCCGTTTTCTAAGGACCCAACCTCAGCTGCGTGACCCAAGACCATTGCTCCAACGGACCACAGTGCTATTCGTCCATGTGCCTGTCACTTTCTAGGTTAAGCCCTATGTGTCATGCAGATTTAGCCCAGACATCCCACCCCTCAGTGATCCTCCCAAGGTTTCCATGGAGACCTGTACCACGGACGGATCAGTATTGGAATTACTGGCACTTGTTCATTTCCTCGTGAAATCTTGATGCAGGCACTGTATTTCCAGTCCCAGCACAGCTCCTGTGGCATCTGGTGCTCAATAAATATGTATGTTTTGAATAAATGAATGAATGAATGAATGAATGAATGAATGCGAGTACCTCCAGTCTTAGCCGCCTGACTTCAAGGTCACACAGCTTTCTGGTCCCACTCTTTGATGGCCAGCCTCCCAGGATAATATGATTTGTCTGGCCTCCTGGTCAGCACAGCCTCCCCCTGGTTGCCTCCTCCCTCTGATCGGCTCTGATTCTTGGGTTTCAGTGAATCCGCTTGTTCCTCTTGGTCCTTGGCTCCCACCTTGGGGCAACATATCATATTCCTGTTCTGACAGTAAATGCCTCCCAGCCAAGTACCCCTACATGAAAGACTTCCCTAGACACAACAGGTCACTGTTTCCCCCATCTAGTCTCTGCTTCAAAGCTTCCTAAGGGCCTAAGGTAGCATTTACAATTCAGAAGCTACAGTCACCCTGATCTGATTGTTGCACCAAGAGAAATGGCTCTTCTTGGCAATTACATTTTGCAAATCTCTTTCCCACACCTAATATTTGTCAATGACTCCTGGCGATAATCTCTAGTCACCTCTACTGTTTCCATTCCAGAGAATTTTGCTTAAAGTGAGCGTTAAATTTATTGCCCTCTAGTTTTTCCGGAGTTTGCTTTGGCCATTTAAAAAAAAGATGACTTATTTGCTCACCTCTAGTACCTGGACACTACTCCCGTTGTCTATAATTTCTCAGCGATAACATCTCTGCTTCCAGGGGTACACTTTTCAGCTCTGTCAAAACCCTAGATCTGATTTGTAAGTACCAGCGACCAGAATGCCTTTATTAAAGCGTCCTGAATCCTGTATTTTCTCTCTCCCTCCCACGGTCCTCTTTTCTGCCTCCCTTCTGCCTTCTCTTGACGGAGATGTCAGATGAGTCATTTAATGGCTCTGTGTATCTTTCCCCATCTATAAAGACAGGAGGGTGGGACTAAGCGATCTCAGCATTTCTTTCCAGCTCCAAAATTATATGGTTCTGCGATTCTTTAATGGAAGGAAAATAGGAGTTCAGGTTGCTCTGCCTTTTCTCTGGTGCTGTTATCTTGTCAAAGCATCTCCTCCCAGCAGCGACCTATCCTTTCTTATTATTCTTCAAAGTAGCTTTAAACAATTAGGTAAAAAAAAAAAATAAATCTTTAATGTCATCATTTGTTCCACAGGGCCCCTTTGAGCCTCACTTCTCCTGTTTCGTACCTCTTTGCTACCTTCTTTGTAAACCACGGTGCCCTTGGAGCCACCCTCAAACTCCCCCTGTTCACCCTGCTGGAGTGCTTCACCCTGACCCCAGCGTCCAGGAACTGGAACGTTAGTCTGAACTTCCTTAAACTCTCGCCTTGGAAATCCCTTTTGTCTGTCACCCAGGTGGTCCTGAAGCATGAGAACTTGGGCTATGAGACTTGTAAATAGTTTTTGACAGTAGAATGTTATGTATATATACACTCAAATACATACATATAGACTTTGTAATTTTTTTCTTACTCCAACTTAATATCAAAATTTGTAATTATGCTCTTGTAACCTTTATTTGTTTTTGCAGAGATAGCCATGAAAAAGATAAAAGAGAACCTCTTTAATTCAATAATAGTATCAAAATCTTTAAAGAGGGACAAAGACTATGGAATAAAAAATTACAGGCAAGTCGCTCAGTAATTTCAGGACAATCCCCATTCTCACCTGGGTTCTCTGGCCCAGAGTCTATTGAAGATCTACCTGTAAAGCTAATGAAGTGTCAGACAGAGGTAGCCCCTCCCTCCTAGGAGTTTATAGGATCCTTTGTGGGACAAAGCAGAGAAAGTAATGTTTGGATCTATATTAAGCATAGCATGAAAAATTGTGTGAAATTTAAAATAGAATCCTGGGAATTTCTTAAATAGATTTCTTAGCACCCTGGCCTGTGACAGACAGGTAGGCATAAAAGTATTCTTTAGAACAAAGTCTGTTGTGATTTTCCGAGCCCAGAAATAATGTGTGTCAGACATCAGAAGGGAGAATTGATCCTTATAGGCTGACATTTGACAAATTGGAAGTTTGTGTCCTTGCTCATACCCTTTAATCCAGAGGCTGGAAGTGTTGTTCACAGTTTTGCCTTTGTATGTGCGTCCATGTCGGTTTGTTTTTAAGGTGGGTTCCAAGTATTACGAGTGACCTGAGAAATCTCAGGGTGAAGCTGCCCAGACACATCTGTGGACCCATCAATAGAAACACAGTCAGCTTTATGTAACCAGAGCTGAGTTTTCAAATTGAAACATCCATATCTCTTTGTCTACGTACATGTTTTTCTTAAGTTAAGGGCATGGGCTTAAAAAAAAAAAAAAGACGGCATTATCAATAAAAACCTCCTTTCATTTTTTAAGTTTAAAAATAGTAACCTATGAGAAACTCACCAGAAAATAACCATTAATTGAACAAAATAATAACATTCAAAGTAAGCTATTGTATTGTCCATTTACGTTCCAAGTGAAATAAAACTCTTTTTCGATGGGGACTGTCACGGATAATTTCCACGCATAAAATATATCTAGGGACAGTGTTCAAATGGAGTTGTCACTTTTTGTTTAGCCGGCAGGAGACTCCCCATTGTTGTCAAACCCTCCTTACGAAAGCATCACTAACCCAGGGACACACACTCCTAGAGAACAGAGAATCGTCGCTCAGCTTACTGAGAACAAAGAGAGACGTCGGTCTCTGTGTCGGTGTGTCTGAGGGCCCCGTTTTTGGCTTGCCTTCCCTTTAACCGGCGAGGTTTTTACAGCCTTTGGAGTTGATTTTTCTCCTGTGCCGTTTTTGAAGGGTGTCTGTAGATTGATGCATATTGTCTATGCAGGTAACGCAGGGTCTGTAAACTGTGATTTCAGTTGTCGACTCATGAAGTCATAGCAAGTTATGAAAAAAAAAACTCAACTTTTTCTGAACTTACACACACACACACACACACACACACACACTTGCACTTTAGTGCCTTTCAGAGTTGTTCTGTCTAATTTTATTAAAATTGGAGCCAAGATGTACACCTTTCCAAGAATCAGTAAAATAATATAGGTTAAATTTTGTCCATTGTTAAAACAGGAAAGTTTTGTTTTTAGAGTACATAGGGGCCATTATATTGTGTAAAATAAATATGTTGGACCACATGGAATGTGTGATGATGTAATCATAACTTATGTCATAACTTAATAGCTTATATCAAGACCTTACCTGTTACCTTCCCAAGGAATAATAATTCTCTACTCTGAAAACTTACTTGGTGCTTAATTCCCAAAAGCAGAAGCCGCATAGGGCAAAACGGGGGGCTGAAAAGTGGTCCTCACAGCTCTCAGGTTCTGTAAATCATCATCTGAAACTTTGGATAGTCATCAACCTTGAGTGTTTATGATCAGCCAAATAAATAGGAAGGATGAGCTCTAGATGTCCCTTCTAGTCCTAGGAGTGTGTGATTCTCAGAAGGGAGAAGGGAGACAAATGAGACCCTGGGAAGTTGCATACAGGAAAGACAGGGACAGAAATGGGTAATCATCTGGATTGGAGGATATGGCGACTGATGGCCAGAAATAAAAAATAATAATAAAAAACAAAGAATGACCCAAAGCGAAGGCTGAAGTGGCCCCGGTGGGCCAGAACCTTTTTACAAATGCCAGCAGCTCCTTAAAAAGCTCATGAAAGAGCCCTGGGTTAGGAAGCCTCCGGTGATGGTTTCTCCCTGCACGTGTAATCCCCGTAGAGCCTCCCACTGTAGCCACCTCCCAGGATAATTTTCAACTGCCAGACCTCTACAAACTCTCCTTCTCCCATTAATAAAAAGAGGACTGCTTTCATAAATTTAGCATACTACCCATTGAAATATTCTCCCTTTCACATCACAGGTTAATTCTTCATGGATCAGTTATGAAAAATACAAACAAACTTAAAATTCTACTTATGATTCAGACGAGCAACAAAGTAATGAGATTCTGGGCTGTGGTAGATGTCACATCTTGTCTCAGCCCTGTAGTGTCTAAATGTTGGCTTTCTCATTAAGCTCCATTAGAGTATTTTACAATACCAAATTGTTGATACGCTCCTGGTTCGCCGCTGCCTGACAGTGGGGCGCGCTTCACTCATTAACGTTGCTGTTATCTTACATCGTTAGTCGGAGCTGAAATAAAATTCAACAGGAAGATAGCGTGCACTAACTGAAATGCTGCTCCCCTATGCCCTTCCCAATCTACTATTTTGTGTATATGTTTTTATATTTGCAATTCTGTCTACCATCTTGTGAGCGGGAAAATATCCTTTTCTTCGTTAAATTTAAATGTCCGCTCCACTACCAAAGTTTATTTTTGTAAACTTAGTTTGCAACCTTTTATGTCCTCCATCAAATGTGCCCTTGCTCTTTCTATGTTAAATTTAAAGTAACTAATGTTTGCAGCTTTCCCTGTGGGTTACGCAGCACTTTCACATACACGATCTCATTTCATCTTCAACACAACCTTCCTTCTTAATAAGGAAGATAAGGAAGCTATATCTGAAAGAAGAGAAATCCCATATCAGCAAGTTTAGTATTTATTAATACTAAATTTCTACCCTAGTCTGGTTAGTTCTGGCTCCAATGTTATATATCATCTTTTTATATTTTTGTCATTTAAATATACATGTTTCTTTTTCAAAATTTCATTATATAACTACTTTATGTTAAGTTTAGCTAAAGCAAAAAACAAAAATCAAATGACCGATCATCCCACAATCCAAAGTTGACCATCCTTAACATTTTAGAGTATTTCTTCCAGTGTTATTTGAGTCTCTCACTGTACATAAAATTTGTGTGTGTTGCGCTCACATATTTATATACATGTATAATACTTACATGCATATATAAATTAGGGTATCTTGCATTTTTAGCATTACACTGTGACCTTTTTCAGTGCCAATTAATCTTTTTAAAACCCTCACTTTTAATGGTTACATAAAACATCATTGTATAACTATAGATTAATTTATGTAACCGTTCCTTAATGGTAGACGTGTAGGGTATTTCAAAGTTTTCACTGTTATAAATTATTCTCTAACAAGCACCTTTGTGCATATATCTTGCTATACAGCCTGGACTGTTTTCTTAAGATTTCTAGAGGGTAAATAATACATTAAGGAATTGAAACATATTGCCAACAATTTCCCAGGAAAATTGAAGCAAATGATGCATCCTCCAGCAATGTGGGAGAAAACTCGTGTCACCCCATACCTGATAGCGTTGACTATTGTCTTTTTTTCTCCCTTTAATCTTTGCCAGTTTTACTGGTGAAAAATAGGACCTTATCATTTTACTTTAAACTTCTTAATTTACTAGTAAGGTTAAACATTTTTATGGAAACTCATGCTTATTCCAAATTCCCATTAGAAGCTTTCATTTTGCCTCAGCTCTGTTTCATTATAAGGAGGCATAGTCGTTTGGATCAACCTCTGTTTCCTCCCTCAAAAAATCTGTTTGGCTTACCCTGGCCAATGTGGCTTCTTGGTTGGAGCATTGTCCCATACCCCAAAAGGCTGGGGGTCCAATTACCGGTCAGGGCACATATATAGGTTGTAAGTTCTATCCCCAGTCAAGGTGCATATGGGAGGCAGCAAATAGATGTCTCTCTCTCATGTCAATATTTCCTTCTCTCTCTTCTCCCCCCATTCCTCTCTCTCTAAAGTCAATAAAAATATTTTTAACTTCCTTTAAAAAATCTATTTGGGTTTATCAAGACATATTTGGAGGCAGGTTTTTATAGCCAACTTGACAAAAATGAATGATGACACACCTGGCTCTTTTATGCACTGAACTAAGCCACATCAATTTGGATCTTGTTTTAATTGAGTCACCCTTACCCCTAACAGAACAGCATTGCTTTGAATCGGCAGTATTAGAAAAACAAGGCCCTCATAGGAGATAATGAAAGAAATGTCACATCAGGGTCTGGACATTGCTATGACAACCCGGGCTCCATCTATCACCACTCCCATTAGCATGTGTTGCAAAGGAAACCCCTTTGCAATGTTTAATCTGAGAATTTTAATATTAAATATATATTTGACATTGAAGGCTCCCACCTTATTTGCTATTGTCAGACTTAGTTGATAGACAGCTAAGTCAGCCTCTTTTTATAGTCCATTTCTGAGATGAAACTATAAATTTTGAAGCTGGGCTTCATCATTGCAGAGAGAAAAGCTTTTCTAGTCTATTGTTGAAATATCACATTTTGTAGGATTTATGAGGTCCAGATTCAGGAAGATCATTTGCCGAGCACTTAAGGCTGGTTTTGCTGCCCTTTGCTTTTCTTCCCCCTTGCAAACATATATGGGGGGGAAATACATTAGAAAAGAAAAATTATGAAGAACTTACTTGATTCAATACAAATGTCAGCCTAAGAAAGAAAAAGTCCTGAGCATTTTTACTGTGAGAAGCCTCGACCCCACCAGGCTGCTCCTTGGTGATAGGCATACCGTTTGCTTCCGCAGGTGAGGTGGCACCATATTTGTTTTGATATTAAATGAATACCTCTGATTCAGAGCTACGTTTTAAATTTATGTGTATAATACGAATCCTCTCCAATATGCTTCCGGGATTTGTTTTGCAGTTCCATGATGTGACAAGCTCTGTGACTTGGTCATATTCCATTTAGCTTGTTTTATTGCTGTTAATTTTACACAGGAAAATAGATTCTCTGAAACTTGTAATCACAGCAGTTGTCAAGTGGTCTAAAAGGAGAAAACCCACCAGACAGTGTCGGATTTATTAAGCGCTCTAGAAGTACAAAATTAATGCAGCTCTTTGTCTTTGAAAGGTTCAGTGTCCACAACTGGATTTATCCTAATGGACACGCAGTAGAAGGAACAATCGTCAATTAGCTATCTCTTTAGCCAGACTGCACGTTGTTGGAGCGCATGTAGGGTGAGCCACCAGTGCACCGAGGCAGACCTGCAATTTGTTCATTTTGACTGCAAATGACTTAATTTAACATTTTTCTAACAAATGCATTAAGTAGAATGGTGACGTTTCCTTTTCTTTTTTTTTTTTTTTATTAAAAGAATCACCAGAGGAAAAGCCACGTTAAGTAGGCTTCTCACTCCATTTGTTTTCAATCACTACCCTTAATGCATGAATTTCTGAGTAGCCTGTAACTCTTTCAAGCGCTGAGCCACAGCAGAGCTTGTGCAATGGAAAGTTCTGATGCCGCGTCTATTGGACCTCTGTTTGGTTTCGAAATGTTTTACATGCACAGCATGATTGCTCCTTGCTGGATCACCTGCCTATGGTCTTTTATTTTTCTTTATCATGAATGAATTCTGCATTATCCTCTTACTAGAGTTAGAGTGCACAAAAGACTTCGAAAATAAAGTTTTGATTTTGAGTCCCACATGCACCATTTTATCTCCTTACAAGATTTGGGAATCATTTATCAAACTATTGGCTGAAAAGCTCACCTCCTAACCATGCCCTTTGATTCATGTTATTTTGCAGTTACAGCATTAATGGTTATTTTTTTCCCTCAAAAATATTAACCTTTTGCCTGTGTATTCCAGTAGTGTAATGAAAACATCTGTTGCTTGTCCATGGCAATAGTGCTTTCACATTTCTTTTTATTTGTGGGTGGATGCCATGTTAGTTAAATGAAGATGAACTTCAAACAAAATTCGTTAACTATATGTCTGGCCTTTTGTTTGTCAAATTGCAGGGTTTCAAGCTTTACAGTGAAGCCCTGATGTAGGACTTCATCCTGAACTCTGCAAATATTTGCTTTTGCACTTGAACAGCATTCCCCCTGTTATACAACAAGGAATATGCTTCAGGTTATTATGTAATTAGTTATCTAAAATATTTATGAGCAGATAAGCACACCAACTCTGAATCTGGCTTGTATATTTTTACAGCAACTCTGTGAATATTCTCTTTGGTAAAGAGTAGACGATGTGGATGGAAACACTACTCCTGAATTTTTATAGGTTTACTCACTTCACCACTGTAGCTGCTGTCTCCCACACAATTTGAGTCATACCTCAACTGTATGACTCTTCTTTTAATAGTTCAGTTGCCCTGAAGTGTGCAGTTGTGGAATATGTCTAAACATCTCACATGAAGAAACTAGAGGCGTTGGTTTTAACGAAAGCAATAAAATGGCTACAGCTGCAAAACATTCCAGAGGTATACAGATGTCCTTCCTTGTTGTCCTTTCCTTGCTCAGTAAAAACACTTCTAAAAGCACAAGATTTTAGACTCTTTTTCTTGCTTTTGTGTCTAGGGAGGTCCATAGATTTTTATGGTCCCTAAGATGTCAGTGTAGAGCACCGTAGTATGGGAAACAATATCCCCCATGACCCTGAATGACCATTACCATTGTTGACGTCTGAGTGCATTCACAAGGAGGTCATGCAACAGATGGAAAGGGAAATTTATGCAAGAGAATAGCTTTTTTTTGGTTGCTTTGAGGGAACTTTCATAATTTCCTTCTTGAATTCCCACACAAAGGGCAGCAGCCTATATGCAGTAGGTGCTCAGTAAATTCCTTTTGTCCATCAATAACTGGTCCTCAGCACCATGGATATTCCAACCCAGGGCTAGACTTGGAGAGGAATGTGGAGCAAGGAGAGGTTTAATTTAGGGAGACTCACTCCACTACACCCAGCCCCCTACCAGGACACCAAGTGCCTCAGGTTCTGCAACTTTCTTTCCTGGTATCAAAACTTGTCCACAAAGCATTAATTCACATACAGATGAATGATGTCTTACAGAGGCAGACATCCAGTGCCATGGGTGTTTTAATGGAGATCAAAGCCTTAAGAAAGACTAACGTTGAATATCTGGCATCAGCCTGGAGGCGATGGGTAGGCGTTAGGGGCTTCCCAACTACCCAGGATTTTTTAAAAAAGAACCTACTTTATGTCTTTTTCCCCTAGTCCCTAAGTCCGTTTCCTGGGTCCAACCAATTTCTCCTGGAATTATTAACTGGAGCATTTCAGAAAGAGGGTTGTCAGATTCTAAATTAACCTAGAGCAGTGATTTTCAACCTCTTTAATCTCATGGCACACGTAACTGAATTACTAATATTTTGTGGCACACCAAAATATTTTTTTTGCCAATCTGACAAAAAAATAGGTATAATTTTGATTCATTCCCCCCAGATGTCTATTGTTATGTTGGCTTTTGTGTTTTGGGTTTTTTTTTTTTTTTATTTGACAATCTAAGGAAGAGGTCAGTGCCCCTGACTAAATAGTCAGGTATTGCGTGTTTCAAAACTTCTTGTGGCACACCGGTTGAAAATTGCTAACCTAGAGCATTGGATTCAGTGAGTGTTCGTGGTTTTCTAAGTCTTCTGCAGGACCAACTTCTTAGGCAATGACTATGTCCCATTTCTAACCTCATAGCCCATTCTCTTCTACCCAGAACTGGATTTGCCTTAACAACAAGAAGAATGCTTTTGATTTTACTGGATGTGGAATGTACTATTTCCATTTGGCAGTTCTTCCTTTAGCCCCGCTCAAGATTTCAGCTACCTCGGCAGAGTGCTAGAAAGTGATATGCTTATTAGAAAACTTTATTAATCAGAGTAGAGTGCTATTTGGCAGTGAGATTCTAATGAGGATGAGGAGCTAAATTTAATTCAAAGCTAAAGGTCAGCAAATGGTGCCAGCCTACCTTCTCTAAAGTGTTAGCTCAGTTTCCGGACAGTTTCACCTGGAAGTGTGCATGCTATATTTAGTATGAAATAGCATAGAAAAGGTTTCTAATAACACCATTTCAGCACACATCTATTCCATGAACATTAATAAGCCAAGTGCATTGCTGCTTCATTAGACAATTCTCATGGAAGTGGAGGGCGCCAAGATGTTACAGCAATAGCTCGCTGAAAACAGAAGGCCTTGAATCTGTGATGCAATGGAGAGAATGTCAGAAACATGTAGAAATGTCTTTGAATACGGAGCTATCTGTGCAATACCTGGGAATGACAAAGAAGCTTGCAGGAAACCTTCATGGGTATACTGGCAGTGTTCAGCTTATGAGCCTGGGAAGGAGAAATACAGAAAGGAAAGGGCTCTCCAGGTGGCAGCAGCTTTAGGTGTCGCCAGGGGGTCGGCCCTGCATCCTCTCCCATAATTACGCCCTGCACCCATGCACATACCCTTCCTTACCCTGACGCCCCTTCTCCCTTTTCCTTCCCACTTCTCAGCACACACTTTCTTAAGTCACTTTCTTGTTTGCAACTCCCACAAAAATGTGTTCATTGACTTCATCCTAGGTGAGGGCACTGAACCAAGTTCTACAGAAGACACAAGAATGATTAAACTCCTCATATTGCTTAGCCACTAGTGGTTGGGGATTAAACAGAGATTTAAACCATATAAAACATGTGAATGATTAAAGAGGGAAGTAAGGGCCGTAGTAAAAATACAAAGCGCCAGAATTCCAAGGCAGGAGAGACTGTTTTCTGCTAGGAAGAGTTCACGGAATAGTCTGCACTTGGAACAAAATACTCCCAAATTCATCTGTTAATCTCCATCTTCTTGACTGCCTCCGGGGCCAGCCTGCCATCAGCTCTCACTTGCACTTCTGCAACAGTCTTTGTTCAGTCATCCCCCAAAAAGCTAGAGTTGTCTTCTGAATATTTAAATTAGATCATGTTTCTTCCTGGCTTGAAATCTTCTAACATCATCTTATTTCAAACAGAGTAAAATCCAAAGACCTTACCAGGTCCTGCAAAGCACGTGGGACCTCAGCCTCACCTGTCCATGGGTCCCCTCACTTACCTCTATGTCCATGAGCATTTCGCTCCGGCGGCAGCACTTTCTCCCTGTTCCTTTAACTCATGACACTCACCCCTCCTTAGGGCTTTGGCTTTAAATATTTTCGGTCTCAAGAACACACTTTATAAAGGTGCTTCTGGATGGTTTCTTCTTATAATTTAGACCTTAATTTAAAATAGCAGGGCCTCTCTTGACCACTCAGTCTAAAGTAGCTACCCAGTCACTATTTTATCACCACATTATATTTGAAGATTCTGGTGGCACTTACCACTGCTTAATATCTTCTTCCATTAGTTTGTGTATTGTCTCACTCCCTGACTAGAACATAAGGCCACAAGGTTGTACGTCTTGTCCTCACCCTGATCTCCCAGGGCATAGAACAATTCCAGCGAATAGTAGTTGCTCAATAAATTCTTTCTGAATGAATGCAAGGCTCTTGAAGGAGTTCGCATGTAGAGTCACTCCTATAGTTAGCGAGCCAGGCACTGACACTGGGAAGACAGCTGAGAACAGGACCTAGAAGGTTCTCAGTTCCGCTTATCTTCTATTCTTGTGGAGGAAGACAGACGGAGATAAGTGAACAAATAAATAATTCAGATGGGTTCATGGAGCGATCAGTGCTACAAAGGAAACAAGCAGACTGACTGTACAGGAAGCAGCTTGAAGGGTCTTCAGATGAAGTGGCTGGCGAAGACTGCCTAACAAGGGAGAGCACGCCGTAAAACACTCGAGGCAGAGTGTTTCAGGAGGAAGGAAAGGCAGCCGCGACTCCCGGGGCTGTGACAAGCCTGGGCTGCCCAAGGAAGTGAGGAAAAGCAAGAAAGAAGCTGCTAGACCCAGTGGAGAATGGTCCGTGATGAGGTAGGGAGGGAAGCAGTGGCCAGTGCTGAGACCAGAGACCACATGGACCCCAAGAGGTGTTTGAGAACTCATCTGCATGTAATGACAAGGCAGTGGGTGTTTTAAAAGTAAAGCTTGATATCATCTCAATTATAGTGTTTAAAAATAAGGGGAAAAAATTACAGGTAGAAAGGTAGTATGAACTGGGGCTTGGAGGAGGAAGTGGTGAATGAAAACCAAGGCTAAGTTTAGAGGACAATGAAAGTATCACTGGGGTTGGAGATGGAGGCAAAGGGAAGAGAGAAGAGAGGTTTTAAAGCAGGAGAATTATGTGAGCAGAGCTTCGGCTAATCTGGCAGTGGAGTAGAGTGGAGTTGGGTGGAAAGGTTAGTTGCCAAATGGTTATTATGATCCATGCGATGAGTGTTATAGTCGGGGCTCATGGAAGAAAGAATACATGGAAGGGCACATTGCTACAGGCAATTGTACAACTGACTGGATGTAGAATATATGGGAGAAAAGAAGTCAACAGTCACATCATATTGACAATAGTAGCAGCTTGTTTATTGAATCTTATTATGTGCCAGGCACTATTCTAACTGCTTTAAATGCAATAGCTCATTTAATCCTCAAAACAACTCTCTGAGGTCTTGCTACATTACTCTCCTTTTGTAGATGGAGAGGTTACATAACTTCACCAATGCAGGGAAATGGGAAGTAGCAGAGCCAGGACTTGACCCCGGGCAGTCTGGCTCCAGAGTCTGTACTCTGAATGCCAATCATTGTTTCAAGCCTTGATGAGTATGGAGAAGCAATTAAAAAGCCAGGAATACGGAGTGGGGGCAGGGGGGGAACAGACTTTAGGGGAGAGGAGACAAGTGGAGTGTAAGATGTTGTTAGATTTCAGGTGCAAACAAGGAGCAGGGACTGGGCATGGTCCTTAGAGCTCCCTCAAGGTGTTACAGGTAGAGATGGATGTTTTCAGAGAGGCAGGCTGAGCTGAGGACTTGCCTCATACGAGGCACTCCAGTAATCATCTGTTGAATGAACGGATGAGTAAATAAGTGATCATCAAAGCCGCCAGGCAGTATCTGCAAGAGTGGACATATGCATGAGAAGCAATTAGAGGATCTTAGAGAAGACCTGTGTTTAGAGAACAGTGGGAGGGACAGTGAGGGAAACAGACGATGACATTGAAAACACAGGCAGTAAACAAAGAGAGACTTGCAAGGCAGTTGCAGTTGATGCCCAGTCCTGCGGAGAGAATGGCGAGGGCGTGCACGGGCCTCAAGGGAGCAGCCTCAGTAGTGGGGAAGGTGCAGACCGCATCGCCATCAGCCCAAAAGAGGGGATGGCGGATGACAAAAGGAGACAACAGATGAGCCTCTTCGAAAGTTGGTAAAAAGAGGGGAAGAGAGAGACAAGAGACCACAGCTTAACCTTAACTGGGCAGTAAAAGCTACTGGACAGTCCATTTCACAGAGGTCCTTTTATTGCTCCGGAGAGAAGACCGTGAGGAGCAGCCTTCTGACCTTGGCAGAGGGGCAGAAGAGGGAGTCTGTACTTGCACTGACACAGGCAGCTGGGGCCCCAATCTGCATAACAGTAAAAAGCACTGATATCATCATGCTGCTGATTTTATAGAGAAGCAAGACCTACTTCTCCACGGACAAGAATTCGTGGCACTCGGCAGCTGTTTAAAAAAAAAAAAAAGCTACTTCCACCCCCTTCTTCAGAATTCTCTGGACTTACATCTGTCTTCCCAGCTGTGAGCTGCTGAATTCCAGGGTGCAAAACCGAGGCAGACAAATGGGAGGGGCATACAAATAATGATTACATGCTGCTTAAATATCAGTCTTGGTTTATTGTGTGTCCATGGGCACATGCCTTCAAATGCAAGTGGGCGCCTCTCTCTCGCTCCCTTTCAATATCTGTCTGCAAACCTTGATGGTATTAAGCATATGTTTTAATAAATATTTTGTTTGCTGTATTCCCATTAATATTCATAGGGAATGGAGCACTTTCGGGTTTTGCAATTTCTAATAAACATTGATGGTGTTACTAGTTTGTACTGAACGTTCAGTATGCTCCATCAAAATGGCAGCTCTAATTAGGTTCCTTGAATTAGCTAATGGATTTTGAGAAAGATCGCTTAGAAAGCTCTTAGAGCTGTCCAAGATATCCCCGCCATGGCAGAAAGACAAAAGGCCCCTGGAAGCTACAGACTTTGGAGCTTTAGAAATGCAGCTGACAGTTAAAAAGATAAATTACATTCATATTTTTCTAGTGAAAGTCCTAATACTGAATTAATGTTATTCCTGTAGTGAGCATCCATTAAGAAGCTCATTTTATTATAAGGATGCATTTTGACCATTAGCTCTTTTCTTTGGCTCCTCCTCCCTCCCCACTCTCCTTTTTCTCCCTCCAATTCCCCAGATATTTTGGATACAGTATTAAAAAGCTTCCTTGAAGAAGAGGAAATAACTCACCCCCCCCTTTTTTTTAAGATTATAAATTTAGAAGCTTTCTTAGATACACAGTAAGCGTTCAGTTGAAAAACATAAAAGTAATATATAAAGAAATAATATCAGAGATTTAATTTAAGCTTTGTGGCTTACATTTTATATAGAACTTGGGAGGGGAAAAGGGCTTCTAGCTAGTAAGCTTGTTTACACTGGGATAAAAGATGATTTTGTAGAATAGAAACTATGTGGAAGAAAATGCAATGCCTCCTCCTTTCATCTTAATGTGAAAAGCACAAAATAACGTGGTGCCATTCAACATGGTCTTCCCTCTTCCTTCCTAGGAACAAGCTTCTTTAACAAATGATGAACCGATGACATCTGAATAACTATACTTAACATATCTGCAAATAGGGAGAGAAAAAAATTGTTGTTAGTGAGAAGGGTGGTGATTAAGTTCATGACAAAGCAGAATCCTAGAAACAAATGCAGTCACCCCCGAGTTCCTTATAGCTTCCGTGCTGGAGCTCGTTAATTCTCTGTGTTCCAGATAATACTTTGCTTTCAGTCTATACACTTAGAAACCTAATACCTGCTACTTTTTAATCTGAGAAGTTACATTTCTCTAGGAACACAGTAAATCCTTTGAAGGGAGTGTTTCCTAGGTCTTACCTCTGAACCATCCAAATTCTGGTTTTTTCCATTTGAGCTTTTTAGCTCCTCTATTTTTCTAAGTCCTGTCTGCCTTTTGTCTTTTTTTTTTTCTCTCATTAGTATCTTAACCAAACAAGGGGCTGGCAAGGAAAAGAATGTGAGACTTAAGTCAATTAATTGGGGGATTGTTTACAGCTTTAGGAAAACACGTTTTGGGAAAGAAACTAAAGTTGTTGGTTTAAATAAGTTTTCAAAATCATCTGTAGCATCTATTTTTCATGCTCTTCCAAACCTCTTATTTCTCCATATAATTGAGAGCTGACTAAAACGCTGTTGCTAATACAGTCGTTGGAACTAGGGAAGAAAGAAGAAAGAATGTTGACACAACGTACAGATTACAGATCAGACAGCTGCTTTGCCTCAGTATAATGTAAATAAAACAGAAAAGCATTGTTATAGGAAGTGCCAAAAAAAGATACTCAATGTTCTCAATTATTCTCCACACGTGACTTTGCCATGACGGATCAAAGGCATAATTGACATTGTGTTTATTGAAAAAACTAGCAACTGTCACACTGTCAAGAGGCTACTGAAAGCCAGAGGAAGGCATGTTTTTTATTCGTTTTCACTGTAGGTTATTTATAGAGTTCAATTGTCAACAGCATAGTGCCTAATTTTCCTCCGTCTTTGATAGCGACTCACTCACTTTTCAGAGCACCAGGACAGCTACAGATTGCCCCATGGCAGATACTCAGGCACTGCCACCGCCTCGCCTGCATGGAGCGATGGCTATTTATTAATTAAGATTCTGTGACCGCTTTCCCTTAAAGCGCCAGTGAAAATAAAAGTCTTTGTCAACCCATAATGGGTTGGTTTCATTTGCTTTCTTTTGTTTTTTCAACTTTTTGCCCTCTGACTCGGCAGCCAGTGCCCTGTTGCTAATGGGAAATTTATCACTATATTAACGACACGTCATGCTTCATCACCAGTGGATGTTACTGGTGAAGTAAGAGCTCTGGTTATAGAAAACACTTTCAAACTTACAGAAAATCTCCATATCCCATTGACTCGAACTAAAGTGGCCCTTCAGGCACAGTATCCAACAAGCGAGGAAATGGAAATAGACGGTGACTTTTGCTAACGATACGGTCAGTCTTGTCCCTTGAATTCTAGACACACTCAAGAAATCTTTGAATATAAATGCAAGGAAAATCCCGTAGAGGTTCACTTCATAGGCTATACTAAGTGAGGGCAAAGAATGTGAGGGTCTCCCAGGGTTCTCCTGATGTAAAGAATAGCTCTCGTGATGGCGCTACCTTATTTGAAACCCTCCAGTGATTTCACATCATCATCCCTTTGGGAAAGACAGGCATATCCAACTGTTCAAGTCCTACCAGCTTTATTTCCCAGGATTTCTCTACCCACTGCCACCCTCCCACTATGCCTGACCATGTGTCCTTTCATGTTGCCACCTTTACAGGTGTGCCTCCCACCTGGGCATGCCCAGTCCCCCACTCCTCATGCTTGCTCTCCATTTCTCCTTGAGGCCTTTCCTTGCCTCCTCAAACAGAGCTAATCACCGTCTCCTCTGAGCTACTGCAGGACTTCGTTATCCTTCGTGATATTTCCTCATAATAATTGCCACATTGCACTGGACTTCTTTCCTTATGTCTCCACAGCCCTCACGTGACTATGAAATCTCTGAAGGTCGAGTCCTGGGTCTTAATCACCTTGACATCATTAGGACCAGGGACACACAATGTTTAAGAATAAATAACAAATGTGTAGATGTGAAAACATTCAGATGACTATTAGGAAACTTTTATAAAGGCAGTTGATCTAAGTTTGATTCCAATTTGTTTCTGTTCTATTCTGAAAAGAATGTCACCACACTCCTAGACAGGATTTGTCGGAATCTGAATATCTTTTTAAAACAACTGAAACAATCCATAGGAGATGATAATATAAATGGTCTCTATCCTATAAATCCCCGGTGTCATCAGGTCAGCATGAGGTTACAGAGGTACCAGAGCTCACTTTACATCCAGGCGGATGAGAGCACTGGGAATATCCTTGAATTAGACATCCTTTGGGACCTAAATATATGTTAACATTTTATGTGGCTCTTTGGGGTTGAGAATCTGTTTGGATTGGCTAATTTTTATAACCTTATTTAAAACGTCTAGAGCTCAGTATTTGAGCATGTAGGTGTAAAAGGAATGAAAGGAATTGGATAATACCAAAAGTGTTCTGGGTAAATTCTTGGACTTAATTGCTATGATGCTAATCATGTGAAAATACTGCACGTAGAATTTTCTGCTTAAGCGATAGTATGATTTACACCATATATATGATAATTAAGAGCAACCCCACAATCACATACCTGTGTGACCCATGCATCCCTTCTGGGTGTCTGGACAGTTTATTATTATATCCCTTGAATGGGTGGCTAAGGACTAGTTTACATATCTCCCATATTCAGAAGGTTTTGTCTCCTAACATGTGGTGTTGAACCCCTAATCCCAATTTTTAGCTTCTTGTAATTGAAAACTTTGTTCTTTTATATATTTATTTTTTTATTTGTCACTTTTGTTATTTTCCCAACCTCCTCCATTGGAAGCGGGGAAAAGTCTTGTCATGTGAATAAGAAATTACTCTTCCATCGACTGACATTTCATTTCCACAGCATACAATGGTCTATCCTGACCGATATATGCCTCTAAATTAAAAAATCCAGCGTACGTACACTAAATCATTTAGAATCTGCTTCTTTTTCCTTAAAATTTTGTAGTCAATTAGGCCTTATTTTCTTACTGTCTAAAAGGGAAGTTCTAGATGTCCAGCTTTGGGAATGAGTGGCTTTTGATGGCATCTTGCGATACCTTGGGAGAAGATGAATGTCTATGTTCTTTCCTCTATGGAAGTAGGAATTTTATGGAAGCCTAGGAGATCCCAAGGTTTTATGGCCTGCAGCCCACAAAGGCTTATTTTTCCCAGAATTGACTCTGAAAGTTTAATTCCCATCTAAATGTCAGCTGTGTATTTCTAAAACGCAAGCTGTGTTTGATTTAAGCCTAGAAGATAATAATTCCATCTTGCAAGTCCTGCACTTGTCAGTGAGAATTTCTTTGACATGTGTACATGTTTTAATAGCATTAATTTGCTCGAGTACTATATAAGCAAACATGTTTATTGTTTATTTCTCCTTAAACCATTATCGTTCAACTCAAGAACATGAGTAAGAGTCAAAATAATACACGTTTTTATAGGTTGCTTCCATTTACCTTTCTATCAATAGTCCATTGATTCTATTTTGGACCATAAAACTCTTTGAGAAAACTTGTAACATTTCATGTGGAATCCTGTCTTAAGGTTCATTTCTGAAGCCATTGCATGAGATGAAAATTGTGTATAGTCAGAATAACCCTTGAAAAACCCTTAAGGAGAAGGCTGTTTTGGACCCTGCCTAGACTCAGTCAACCCACCCAACGCTTTCTTTCCACACAGCGTCAGATGGCTGTTCCCTAGCTGAACACCAGCTACAGGAGCTGGCTTGCATATAAGGGTCCACACTGTATAAGTAATGCGTATCTTGAAACACTGGAACCGTGTTCAGCACAATGTCAAACTTACATTGTGAGAGGTGCTTGGGAGCTCTTGCCGACCGAGAGAAACCAACTCGGCTTATGCCCAGGTCATATGCTCATCACATGGAATGGCCGGTAGGATCACTGTCGCTACTTGAATTGCTATTTTCCCCCAGATTCCCACTTCTCTCTAAGCTCAAATATTTGTCCATCAGCTAAATGCAGTTGTGATGCAATGTCACTGTACTTCAGCCATGTGAGAACAGCTGTAAGTACATGAATTATATTCAAGAGCATGGTTTGTTGATCATCTTTAATAAAAGACACAGTGGATGCACAGTTCCAAATTGATCCAAATCTATTTTTCTTTGCATCTGTGTATGCTCGTTTTGCAAAGATGTAAAGTAGAAATGATGGGGTAATTTTGCAAGCATCCATTGTGAACTTTGCAACTATATTTTAAAATCTTCCTTAAACAACTGAAGTTACCATGTGAAACACAATAAATTCTTTCTGTGACCTCCTCATACTTCGTATTGTTAATAAAATTGGCAAAATGTCTCGAGACAATATATATCTTACGCTTATACATAACTCTGAATGTGTCCAGTATTTGTGTAAATTACTTAAGGCTCAAAACACTGCACTGTGTTGGAGGAAATATATTAGAAAACTGTACAAAATATGAATAGCTCAAATGGATATTTCATGACTAATGGAAAAACTGGCTTCTGAAATTTGAACACAGCCAGGAGGTCATTGTACAGTATCAGAATAGTGCAATTATGTGTTGCCTGCTTATAATGATGTGTTCAAGCTATGAATACTAGCTTGTATGTTGCTGAATTGTGAAAACACCGTCAGTATCACTCCTAAGAAATTTCTACCTTTGCTAGAAATGGAGATGGAGAAGCAGAATGTTCTGATTAGAGGTGATCTGCTTAGAGATTGGCCTCGCATTGTCTCAAGTGATAAAGAGCAAAGGTAGAGCAATGCCTTTTATCAGAAGAAGAGGTGACATTGATCTGGTGAGATTCACAGTCAGGACAATCAATCTCATGGGAGAAAGTTGTCCTTCATGCATCAATGAGATTGGTTTCAACGATAAATGGTAGCAGTGGTTCATAGCGTGGGTGGAAATGCTTGCCATTGTGCAATCAACAGTGCCCAGGGAAGGGGGCCTTTATTTCTACTAAGGCTTGATTCACTGGGGGTCAGGGTCTAGTCCAGGTTTCAGGTTTCCAGCACAAATCTTCAAGCTATAGGAGTCAAAATTTAGTTCACCAAGTTAGAGATGGAAAAACCTGAACAAGGACCTCAAAGTAAACAGACGCCGAAAAGCAGGAAACAGGTTGAGAAAGATGAAAAGGTCAGGCTCAGGTTGCCATGGCAAAGTCGGGCCCAGGTAAGCCAAGTGACATTGTCAGATTATTGCTTCTAGGTCAGAATGCCCCAAGCAGCATCAGGATGGCTGGGGAAAGAATTATGTCCAGGATTCCAGGCTGAGCTAATACATCATTGTGCTTCGTGGTTTTTCTTCCTCTTTATGACCCTGCTTGCATATCAACCTCTCTGCACCAATTTTTCAGCGTCGCCACAGGATCCTGACATAAGAAGTAATTTTGTTGAACCCGTAGTAATTTATACAGATACATACTTTTCAAAATTATATATATATATGTATATATATCTGCATAGAGCACAGTTTTTTCTTATATTCTGCCATCAGTTTTCTGTGTGACATTAAATATTCTCCTAAAATGCCTAAGCATTGTTTCTTCACCTACCAAGAAGTAAAGGTCAGAGATAATTGACAGATATAGTTCTAGAAATAAAGGTAGATTCTAGATGTGAACAATTTGTTTTGTCTATTAATACTATTTTAGTAATATTATTTACTCTTTCTCTAAACTCATTACTCTTAATGTAGGAATTTTTAGGCAGTCATTGCCAGCAAAAAGGTATTAATTTCAATTAATCGTCTAATCAACCAGATAACTTAAATCTGATAAAAACATTAAATGTCCATGTGAGGAAAGGCATATCTTATTTGGGGAAATATTTTAGCAAAAATAATTGAAAATGGAGGCCACTATCAAAAATAGTGATGATGAACTTGGGAAGAAATTAGAAAGAACTCCTAAATGTTGTTCATGGGTACTCATGGGTATATCGCTGGACTAAGCCATGAAAAATCTTATTTGGCAATGTACCTTTCAGAAAATATGTATTCTTTATAAGAAATTGGGAGCAGGGGGAAGAAAAAGAATTTACATAATCATAATATTTACTGAGTATTTACACTGGATCATTTTTAGAGCTTTTCAAAACTAAAGTATCACTTGAAGATTTCTATAGAATTAAACCCCATTAAAAGCCATTATTTAGTATTTAATTATTTTAGTGTATATGGGCACACTATATAAATGTATTTTTATTATGAGTAGCAAATCTGTAGAGTACTAATATAAGTGCTGTTGGTCTGTACTTCCTGTAAATCTTCAAAAGGCATTTGAATTAATGATTCTGAGTGCATTTATAAAATCTCCAAAAATTTTATTTGACAGGAATCTTTATCGCCAACAGAAAATAAATAACAGTTGTGTACATGACTGTCTCTGTCCTCAACTGAGTATTTTTTTTTTTTCCAGGAACTAGTTTGGGACTTAAAGTAAAATTAGTAAAATAAAGTTGCACATAGCTGTTGTTATATTTTAGATATTATTTATGTCATCAAGAGTGTGAATGCCACAGAATCTCAGGGACTTTGTGAGCTCTGTTCCCACTTTGGAAAAAAAAAATGCCCCATTTTCTCAGACAGAACTATGGTACTACTGAATTTGAAGGTTAAAACTATAACTTTTAGGTCCTTGAATACAAAAAGACCAAAAACCCTTCCCATGGGGGGAAAAAACAGGAAAAGAGTAGCATCTTGGCATTCTTAAAAGCGCACCAAAGCATTTGTATTCACTGCTCATCTTTCAAGAGACTAACCTTTTTTGAAAAAACCTTTAAAATTCTACCGTTTTGCAAGTACAGAAAGATAACAACATATTTATGTAATTAAAAATTTAATGATAAACATCAAAATAACATTTTATAGTAACTTCACAAAAAAATTAAAGAATCTATCTAACCCAACACTTGAAAACACTCCCTGTTCTACTGATTACTGTTGGCATGCATTCATCTAATTTAAATAGCTGTATTCAGTGACTTTGTAAGGATTTCCACCTCCAGGTAGGAATCTCCTGTTAGATTCCACCTCATAAAGACTATTGCTTAACCACGTCACTAATTCTGGACCCCAGGCTGACACCTACAAATGAGGGCAATACTCACCAAATGCAAAAAAAAACAAACACCTCCCCGTGAGAAGAAGAACTGCACGCGTCCTGAGGCTATCGGAAGTAACAGCTCTTTGGAGTTAACCGTGTGCAATTTCATCACAGTTGGAGTGCATGTGTCTGCGTACACGCCCACTTAGGCACACGCACAAAATCATCCCCGATTAATTCACCAGGGCAACAGCGGTTCATTGTCAGCGACTGACTCCCTCTTATTCGGTCCTTGGTGAACTTTACCAGGAGCAGCCTGGCTGCCAGTCAGTCCTGGTCCGGACCAGAGTTTCCTTCTCCTTCATGCGGGATCTTTGTCTAATGCTGATTCTCTTTTACACCCCATTCAGTTTTATACCAGTTTCCCCACATAAGCCTGTTAGAAATGTAATATTAATTATCCAGAAATCTCAGTCTGCAATTGCTCCGACATCATTCTTTAATGAATACAGACTTCATTGCATGTATTTCTATTACTTTAGCTACTTTTATTTCTATTTTTATTGCACAGATCTGTGCAAATAAAAATGTATCGAAAGGTATGGCTATAAATGTGCTCAGCTAAATTCCCTCTGCCTCGACTCGCCTGTGAACTGCTGCACAAAATGCCTGCTGCATTTTAATGCCTTTCTCAAACAGCAACATGATATGGTAGAAATAACACTGGCTTTGGAGCCACAAACTCCCGGTCCACCAGTCAATGACTGTGCCGCTTAACTTCTCTGAGCCTCAGTGTATCCATCTCTGAAATGTCAGTAATAGTGCCATCCTCATAAATTTGATGAGGATTAAATGAGATGAAGTATATAAAGCATAAATAGTATATTTAGGTCATTATAGGAGCTTAATAAATATTGGCTTCCTTTTTCCAGCCTGAAGCAGTAATGGGAGGAGACTATGACATGCCCAAATGATCACTCATTTTAAAATGTACTTCAGTTGAATTAATTATGAACTAGGAAGAATAAGGTTAGATTTCAAAGGAGCAGATAATGCCTTACTGTGATATTTATTGCATATGGGTATGTTATTACCATAGGTGGCTATGAAAAAAAGACATGGTTTCTGAACTTCATTACAACTTTAAACTCTATCCAGCTCTCAACTGTTATAGGAAGAGCCTGTTTAACTACATATCAGCCTTTAAAAGCATAGACAGTATAATTTACAGCAAATCACTACAAGATAAACCTGTCTGGTTATACTATTTAAATTCATTTAACATAAAATTTCAGCACACTGAAAATATAGGAGTGACATTGATCACTAAAAATAGATACAGCTAAAATAAGAACCTTTTTTAAAAAATAAGAATGGCTAACTTTACCCAGCAAACAACTAATACAGAAAGCCTAATTTTCTAACTAGCAACGGGGAAATGGGGTTATTGATGCTTTGCCTGATTTTATATGGTTGCAAGAGTATTTGAGTTACACCATAATCCAACATTACTTCTGAAGCTATTAAGCAAAAAATTTGTTAGAATTACTACTGCTAAGTTCCATGAAGCCAGAAAACTAGAACAGATAACATGTCATAGAGAAAGGAAAACAGGAGTCCACAGAAAGTAATTCTCAAGACTAGCCTTAACTTTCATCTTGTCCCGCATGTTGCTAGAGGACCCAGAGCCTAAGATATAAATAAGATGAAGGAAGAGACCCAGGTTGGAAGAGAGTATGCAATGGTGGAAAAATGGGTCTTTGAAATCAGACAGACCTTGATCATCATCTGTTAGGCACGAACCTCGGTTTCCTCCTCTTTATGGAACAGAACAATAAAGCCTACCATTGAATTTTATTTAATATTTGGAGATATTTACAGTACCTGTTACACAAGAATTAAAAATAAGCTCAAGTGCCAGCGCTTGTGGATTGGTAGTGGCTTTCTGAAATTATCCGTTGAGAAGAGTTCTAAAACCATGTCTGGGGTCGTTGGTGAAGAATGCTGTAATTGATTAGTGATGTGTGCTCTCAGTAGAAAGTGGAGTAAATGAAACTATGTTTGCTATATAAACTTCTGTAAATTATAACTATTATGATTATTGCTACTATTATGACAAAGGCATTTTTATATTCTTTTTCAAATTTCTGCATCCTCAACACAAAATGAAATCAATTAACTGCTTTGGTTACAATAGCTGTGCATATTATTTTTATTAATGTGATGGAGAACTTGTGTATATTATCTGCAGAGAAAAACTAAAAAATGAAATCAGAATTTGCTATTCCTAATTTTATTATATAAAACACCCACTTGGAAAAAATATGACACAGGTACTAACAGTAGAATGGGATTTGGAGGGAAAAACAGAGACGATAACATTGAGATGTAGTCCCAGGTTATGACAGGTTTGCACAGTGTCCCGTATCTCCTTTAAAATATTCACACAAGGGAGAAGGGACAGCATGTTTTGAACTTAGATGGTCCATGAATTTCTAGATTTTTTTCCTGTTTTTTCTCTGAGGCCAGATTTCTTTCCTGGGTGAATGGTCATGTTCCTGTCAGCCATAGGAGATTTTCGGACGCCTGAACACCTGATTTTGTGTTCTTACCCTAATCCCCCTATCTGAGAGCTGAAATCTGATCAAACCCATATTTTTAAATGTATGTATTTATAGACATATAGTAGAATAGTTTACAGTCTGAGTATGATTTTTTTCCCCACCACAAGTGTAGGAAAATGGTGGGTTTTTTTTTAAACAATGTCTTATCAGGTTCTTTTTTCTTTTTTTTCTTTATTAATAATGACTTCATTCTGCTTGAATCTGATGCTCCAGTTTCTTTGGGTAAACTCACAGACTATGTATGCGATGTTTGCACTCGTCGATTGAAGTCACCTAGTGAGTCTGAGCGAGGCTCAGGCCTTCTCATACTCGGCAGGCGTCTGCACGTAGGGACGGGCACCCCAGTCAGCTCTCCGTACTCAGGCACCAGGGACGTGGTTCCCATTGTTCAGAAAGGCATACTGGGCCTTCCGGTCTTTTCTTACCTTTTTTAAGTGCTCAAGAAAAAGGTTTTACTTTATTTTTTTTAAAAAGCATGGTATAGAAACAGAATCATTTGGGAATTTTAAAATACATACCAAAAAGACAAAAAGGATATGATTTGTAAAGATATTTCCTTTCTTAATCCAAGGCATCAGCTACTTATTGTCTGTAGGGCAGGTAGGAAACCGAGAACCCAGTACTAACTTTGTAGAGAAGTTGTATAATATTAACACATGGTCATGCTTTCAATTAACTTACAATCTAATTTGGGAAGAATGCTGTCCCTCCAAAAGATGTTTAATCACCATTTTCTTGTTATAGTTTACAAGTATAATGTTAAGTGTTTTAACAAAATGACAGATAACCTCTTTCCATTGTTTTCAGAGATCTTATTTTATAAGATAGCTTATTTAAACTTGAAACTCAACTGTAATATTTGGAGATCTGGGCATGTAAAGCTCTTCCCTTCCTTAGTCACACCTGTCTCCCCCCTCTGCTCCCTCCCATATACCCTATATACTAGAGCCGTTATTCTTATGCACTCATGAAACATGAGTGTCATTATGTTTGATAAGTTGTTACAAATTGAGTTAGAATGCCAAAATTCGCAAGCAATATACTTTTTGTCACTAGAATAAATTCAAAATATCCCTAGTCACCAGTACTCATCTTTATTCTGATTTGCTTCCTAAGTGAGAGAGGGAAGAGCGCATCAACTGATACGTGTGTGAGGCAGAACCAAGGAAGCTAAGGCCCACTGCTCGTCCCAGATGACTGACTTGCATTCCCCCAAAGCCAGATGTTCGCTCACTTCTGTCCCTTGCATTGCCCTTTCCTCTACCCAGAATTTTCTCATCTCACTTATCCAGCTGTTGAGTACCTCTGTATCCTTTAAGACTCAGCCAAGGTGTCACCTCCTTTATGGAGGCTTCTGTGATCTTCTCCTGTGGCCCTGCTCTCTCACCTTGTCAAAGTTTAAGCAGTCCATATTTTCTCAGTGCCTCTGCGGACTTCTGTTATATCGTCTGTCACAGTGGCTGTAGTCTTTATCCCTGTCAGTCCCCTAACTACCAGACTGTGTGCCTTTTGCAGACAAGGACTGTGAATTGTTCATTTTTACTTTCCCAGATCTTAACTTAAGATCCAACACAATGGGGCTCTCAGTTACACCTCAAATGAACCAGAGAAGTTGAACAACTGTTGAGTTCTGCCTATCATTCTTCTCTTGTTTCCTATCCCTGAGCTGTATCACATGGTGTTGGTTCTTTTGAAATGATGGGGACAAATGCTAGCTAAAAGGGAGCCACTGGCTGACCAGTTTGGGATTGAGTGGATGGGTCACTGGGGAAGCTGTAATTCCTGAGAGAAAAAAGTGGCTTAAGTAGAGACACAACCCTGGATAAGCAACCAAGGTGACACACTCTACTATCACCAGCTTTCTATTTTTCTTTTTACTCCTTGGCGTGGCTTCGCCTTCTTTCCTTTCCCTATGCCCAGCCTGTTTCCATATGTTGACACGTACACGTACCTCACCTCCCATTCCCAAATTTCATGAGTCTCATTGAATTGAAAACTGGCCCGTGCCCACTCTGAGTCACATCCAACCTTCGGGTCAAAGAACTGGGCTTGCATAGGCAACAGTTAGTTGGGAAAATGAGATCCCACATTGAAATGTTATCAAACTCTGCGGGTATGCCTATAAGAAAAATGTGATGGCTCTTTTAATTTCTGTAAAGGTCAGGACCTTATCTTACCTTCTGACTCGAAAGGTATTTGTTAATCTCCAGTTAGATAACCTGGCCCTTGAAGCTGCAGGTATGCACATCTGGACTGTTTTTTTGTTCACTGTTATTAGTGATTTCACAGTTTCCCCTGCATATTTGAGTGACACCATGGAATCTTCCAAATGTTGAGGTCAGCTTCTTAAATAAGAAGATTGAGAAGTGAGGTTCCAAGTTGACGTGTGCTGTATGACTGTGTTTGTTTCTGTCCTGTAGTGGCCGTCCCATGAGTGGAAGTGCTGACCGCATCCAGAAGTTGCGGAAGGAGTATTATCAGGCTCGGAGGGAAGGTTTCACGTTATATGAGGACGATGAAGGAAGACCAAGGCCATCTGATTATGACCTTCACTGGGTAAGCCCATACCTGCTTCTAAATATTGAATGCTTCTTTCAATAGAGCAAAAGAACATGGCCTAGGATGCAAAAGAACATGGCCTAGGATGTTCTATATACATCAAGTTATGTTTAGGTTACCCCAGCCATAGCCATCCTCTCCCACAGAAGTTGTTCACATAAATCGAAGCACACGAATGCATAGTAGTTCATTTTAATTGCTCCCATATTTACCCCCTGTTGGACGTATATACTAGCTTGGGGTGGAACAGATGTTTGCTGTTTTAAAAAGGACAAGGAATCTTTGTCATCATCTACTGAGCCTTAATCCTTGCCCTCCATCTCCTGGGTCCCAACATCTAGGCAAGCATTAACAGAACATCCAACGAAAGTCATTGCCTTTGGAAAATGGTTATTAGGCATAAACACCAGGAGCGTTATCCTCAGAGATACCAATTGTTTGTATATTGTATCTGAACAGTTCATATTTTTGCTCTTACCAGACACTAAGATCATTTTATTTTGAGGCAATGGCAACGTTTGTGTTAAAGGAATCTCTTTGTCAGTCCCTCAACATTCAGGAACAGAAGAGAATACTGTGACCTCCTAAAGAGATAATCGTCGGTTTTTTCAGGATTTAGTGTGCTTTATTCTCCTGCCTTTTTCAAGAAGGCAGGGCTGTACTTACAAAACACATTTGACTCTTGAGCATCCACAAAAATGCCGCAGAGGAGGGTGCTTCGAGCTTTATTAAAAGTACATGTGCATCCTTAGAACTGGGCCTGACACTGAGAATTGGGTGTTACAAATAAATGCTAGCTCTCATTGCTCATATTATCCCGGGAGCCCAGCTGTACGTGGTGATAGTAACGTACCCTTTGTGAGTCAGCTCCCATTCACCCTCTTTGATGATTACTGCCACCTACTAAAGTTCGTCGTGCTTTCTTAAGAACCACACAAGGAACTCTCCTATCCCTGGTGGCCACTAAAGACCCGGCTCTACTGAAGGGCAAACCTATTAAAAGAAAGTGTTCTTTTCTGCTTTTCACACTCACGTTCATGCTCACAAGGTCAGGATGGGAGAACAAAGTCCAGTGTCTGAGCTGATTCCCTTTAGGTTTCACTTCAGTGCCCTGGCATCCCCTGTGTGACACTCAGCACTTCCACATTCTGTTTCAAAGTTGGTTTCGGCATTCACACTGCAGTGCAGGGCAAGTGAAACCCCCGTGGCCCAGTAGGCTCTTCCACGTGGGATAGATTTCTAACAACACTCAGCAGAAATGCATCGTAAGGGTAGGCAGCCTCCGACCAAATGGCTTCAGCCTCTTCCAGAGGTAGGCATCCTGTGACTATAGGTCAGAACAAGAAGCTCTTTATTGGTTTTATTACAGATGTTTGGATTAAAACAGAGTTACATTAGCAGTGATGAGGCAATGGGTCACTTAAATTCTCAGCAACAGAAGAAAATGATTTCTAGAGAATAACAATGTAGATAACAATTTACTGCATTTCGTGCTTAATTGAGATCGACTTATTGACTTCAATGAGAAACTCTTGCTCCTTAATCAAACAAACAAGCAATAAAATAAAGGGAAATAGTTTCCCCCACAACCAAAACAGAACACCATGTCCAATGCATTGAAAAGTCCTCCATCTCTAAACCACTATGAACAAAATAAGAAAAGGAAATTTAGAGTAAGCAAGTCCTGCTTTTTTGGCCTTATTTTATATGATCTCTTTATATCAAGCCAAAAGGATAAAGCTGCTTAACCTTCATAGGACTTAAAGATTTCTCTGACCTTCACCAAACGTGAGTTAGGTAACTGCACACTTAGGTCCTTCCTATCTTAATGATTCTATTTTTATGCCAAGCAAAAGTGTAATTAGACAAACAACCTAGTGAGTAAAGAAGTATCTCTATTTTAATTTGTGTTTCCCATGCTCAGGTGTGTTGAGCGTTGCCCAAAGTGACGAATTTTGTGCTTCCCAGACAATTGGGAACTAAGGTTTCCCAAAGGGATGCACGGAAAATGCTCTGTCATGAAAGACGAGAGCTCTCTGTCATCACCTGAGATACTCCAAACCAGGGATTAGAATCTCAGCGCCCTTTCCTGTCCTCTCCCAAGCCAAGGAAAAACACTAGTATCTTTTGTCCAGCATAGGCCTGAGCAATCACACCGTTGTCTTGCTACTTTTGGAGAGATCTAGGAAAGCAAGTTTAGAAAGTTAACATTTCCCGCCTGTTAGTCAGCCAGACCCAACAAGGCAGCTTTTATGACTGAAATGGTGGTCCCTCGATTGTACTGCTCTTCAGCATCACTTATTAAAATCTGATCAGCAGCCCACCAGGAGGATGAGTGTGGCTGAAGAGAGGGCCCCCAGGTGCTTCTCCAGGTGGTCATCAAGGCTTCTGACCCACAATTCTAAAATTATAACATTGCCTCTGATCACTTCTAAGCACCAAAGTAGTTCAGCTTCTCTAACAAGACCGTTATTACAGGGACAAGTGTCATCAAAAACTACTGTCATGGACTCAAGAGCTCCCCAAGTCCAGTACTTCATCGAGAGGCCTAACAAATATTCCCCAGAGTCCCATTATACAGGGGAACTTCTAAGCTATGAGGTAGGGAATTAGGAAGATAAGGTACCCAATAACTACATTTAAAGTAGTTTTAAAATAAGCCAGAAAGAAAGTAACACACAAAAGTCTTCAAAGCCAAAATGATGAAAAAAAAAAATCGCTCAATTATGATCTATGATTATTTTTTGAAAGAAAATATATTTTTATCAATGAAACTAATAGTCTTCCTGTGGCCAGCTTCAACCTTCTGAACCTTCCCCAACCATCATAATGGTAATAGTTCTCACCATTGTCACGCCGGCCCAGCAGCCCACGGCTGAAGACTTCTGCCACTATCCTCTTGGGCTCTCACTTGCTTCGACATCATTCTCTTTTCCTTTTCTGTTCTCTATGTCCCCTATTCAATTTTAACAAATACTTACTCAGACTTAGTGCAGGCTAGGTGCTGGTAACAAGAATCTAATATTATCTCTAACTTGGGGGAACCTACAATCTAGCCATAAATACAGACATCTATCTGAGCCCAAACAGAGAAAGGACAATAATATATGTGAGAAATGCTTCCTTATAGAGAGGTATGAGCTTCTAAGTGAGCTCAGAGAAACAGCAATGAAGCTGCTGGAGGCAGGGTGTGCAGCTAGGAGTGCTGGGAAAGCCGTAGAGACCATTCGAGAGTTGCCTCAGCAGACATACTTTGTTCTTTTTCTCTCAAAGTTGGTATTTTTCTTTTCCCCAAAGGAGCTCCTAATTTATTCCCTTTATTTGTGTTAAAATCAATGAATACACACAGATTGCAAGATTTGTAAATATGGACATGAGACCTTAAAAATCTTTTCAGCTAGCCTGTTTTGTAGCTGTTCTCCCATCTAGGCTCTGAAAAGCTGTAAAGGACAAATTGAGAGAGTTTCAATGGCTCCAAGTAAAAAGGCCTGGTGAGTTTTTATAGGGTCAATTAAGTAAGCAAGATATGCTAGCTGGGAAGTGTTAATATTTGCCAAAAGAAAACATAATACCTGTTATCTGCTGGTATTTTATTTTCTGTAGAACTTGTTAAGACTGTCACAGTCCTCTGGCAATAACTAGGGTTTGTTTTTTTTTTAATTAGCAGATAAAGATTATCTGCTTATTTAACAACCACATGAATATCCTGTAAGTAATTTCAGAAATAAGATGGCTCTAGAGTTTTAGAAAAATATTAGTACCTTTATTATTTTCTTTTGTAAAGAGCTTCATGGGCTATACCATACCTCCTTCCGGCTTCTTTTTTTAACTCTTTGACTAAATTAGAAAAATGTTTATCTAGAGAAGGGGGTTGTAGACACATGGATGGGAAGGAGGCATGCTAGTCTCCATTGTCATAAAAGACATGTTGATTTATTTTTCTGGCAAAGGGGACTGATTCAGGAAGGTGATGGCTGGGTGAGTAATGAAAACATTCTGAAAGATTTGTTCACCCTGTTATGAAGAGGGTCTAGGAGCCAACCTGAGGGGACATTCTTGGCAGCTGCCTGGACGATAAAGACACATCCGGTGAAGTCTGCAGTCAGAGGAAAGGGAGAACGAGATGCTGAGATCATGCTAGCCATCTTGCGAAAGGGATTTAGGATGGAATGTGTAATGGCCACACAAGTATAAAAACCATCAGAATGTTCTTTTCTAAAAATGAGAAAAAAGAGGCATGAGCTTCTGCTTTCAACAGGCCAGCACAAGAATTGAGATGAGGCTGCATTTCCTTCTCTGCTCCTTACTGACATCTGACTAAAACTAAGGACACTGATAAGCAGCCTCTGATTAGTCAATGGCTCTGCAAAGGACAGAAAACTCATACAAACTGGACTAAGCACCAGAGGGAATGTACGGGCTTATATAACTTTAAAGTCCATCGGCATATCTGACTTCAAGCAAAGCTGGACCCAGCTCCTCCACACGGGCCATTAGGCGTCTTTCTCCATCTCTCGGCTTTGTTATTCTCTCTGCCGGCACCGTTCTCGGGGGCCTCCCCCGTCTGGTGGCAGGACAGCCATCAGTGGATTCAGCCCATCTTTACAGAAAGAGATTGTCTCACCTCCAGTACAGCCAGGAAGTCCTAGAACTGGTGTTCAATGCAGGGTTCAGCAGCTCATTGACTCCATGTGGGTCACGTGTCCACTTCTGAACTGCCAGGGCCAGGAAGATGCAGTACTGTTCTTGGCCAGAATTAGGTCACAAGGCTACCCCTGGAAACAGAGGGTAACATCAGTCCTTCATAAATTCCATAAACAAATATAGGTAAAGAGGTAGTCAGTCCCCAAAGGATAAAAGCGCTATTAACAGAAAGGGAAAATCAATGCCAGACACAATCGGGTCTCGCCTGCTATAGTGTCTAGTTCTAATAACAATGGAAACTTGCTCCATCATCTTAGATCTTTAAGGAGAAAGAAGAAGAAGAAAAGGCATTTCTCTCAGATATGTTCCTGTTTATCATTAGAAAGTACAGATCTATTATCTGTTGCAGACTTGCTGCCATCATTGGCTAAGTAAAAGGAAAAAGTATTTTTGTCCACTGGTCCAGTGTCCTTGAGTTATCACAGAAACCCACATGGCAAGTGATTCACCCCAAAGCTGGGAATTTGCTCCAGGAAAAGGCAATAGAATTCTTTGAAAGGACTAAAAGTGACTCTCATTCTTTGGGTAGAACTGCTCTATCTTACATGCTCTTGGATTATTTGTGTGTGTGTGTGAGACAAGATCATATTCTATATACATATATCAAAATATTCATGTTATACACCTAAAACTAATGGATTATTATACATCAATTGTATCTCCAAAAAATTCCATTATTAAAATCCTTAAAATGTGGAATGAAGTGAAGAATTGGAGTCATTGAATGCTTGCATCCAGAAACTGCTGTAATTAGACTCCCACCATAAAAATAACTAACCCCTTTGCTATTCATGAGCCTCCCCAAGCTCCAGAAACAACAGCTCCTCCCCAATGTGTCCCTCCACCAACAGGTTATTATTGCCCCCAAGTTCCTAAAATAGATGAACTGAGGAGTAGAAGAGGTTCTGAGGCAGGGGGGAAAAAAAACCCAAGATGTCCACAGTGGATTTTGAGGTTTTATCGAACATGGTATTGTTAGAACATTAAATGCCACTTAAAGAGTTGGGACACCTAGATTTCAGGAAGTAGAGAAAATATGAGGAAAGAAGAGAACAAAAATAAGTTGATTTTTGGTTAGTTGGTACCTTTATTTCATTTATATTTCAATATGGATTTCACAGGAACATGTTGACATATTAGCTGTATGGAGGAAGATTATGTGAGTGAATTTCTAGCTTTTAAACATAGCATAAATCATTTTGAAAGCAGGCAACATGTTTATAGGCAATCCCCAAAATAGACATAAACTGTGTTTCAGAAACCCATTTAGAAATTGCCAATTTGGAACTGGGAATGATTTCCCATAGGAAAAAAAAAATATTGGTTATAGGGCCCCAGACCAGCCCACAAAAGCCCACTAAAATCCAGTAACCTTGTGCTAATCATAAAACAGTAACCTAGGAGCAGGAGCAGGGGGCCGTCTGAGCCAAGAGGAGGAGAGGGAAACTCTCTTTTTACCTCTTTCCCTGATATACTTTTGAGATGTTCTCTAGCCCCTTCTTATTTATCAGTCTTTAAGAGTGTCTCCCCAGGTTTCCTGAACCTTGGTCACCCTTAACTCCCCATCATGGCACACCATATAAACCACCCTTTCCCCCAAAGTGCCCAGGAGCCCAAAGTTACCTCTCTATGTCCTCCATCGAAGTCACCATCCCCTCAGTGCAGTTCGTCTTGGGGTGGAAGAAGGCAAAATCTGACCCACAAAGGTCCTTAACACTCTCTGAGAGACTCCTCTGTTTGAAGAAGGCATTCAATTAACCTGATTAAGTGCAAAATTAGGTACTTAGAGGAAGTCTGTGAGAAGGCAGCTGCAGAACAACTAATGGGCTCTACCCCTGGAACTGCCCCTTTATGAAACAGAGGAAGGGCCCCTGGCCTTGAGGTCACATTCTTGATGGCTTGTTGCTACTCCACAGCCTGAAGTTTCTTAGCATTTCTCTTTTATACCCAGAGCCCAAAGCCCCAAATCTCCCTGTCTGACTGGCTTCCAGTGGGTGACGATCTGACCCTAAGAGTGGCACTGATTTCTCCTGCAAGCTCGTCCTCACGTCCGCCAAAGGAAACCTTTCGTTTCTAAGCCTGTCCCCTGCGGCCCATGGCCAGTTGCTACAACTAACATGGACCATGGCTCCCCAGTCCGCACTGTCTGAAAATCTGCCCTGAAGACAGCTACTCTAAACTGCTCCTTCCTTCCCACTTGGTCTTTCTAAATGCACAGATGACCTTAATTTTAAATATAATAATATGGCAGGGATGAGGGGCATCTTAGCATAATGTGTGAGAGCACGGATTCTGAGACTGGACGTCCTACACTCACTTCCAGGCTAACCCTGTTTACCGACTGGAAACTCGGGCAACTTATGTGACCTCTCGGTCTCCTTTAAAACTGGCATAATAGTATTGCGACAATTGAGTGATTACTACTTGCAAAGAATATTGTCTGGCATGTGGCAAGTGCTCGATAAATGTGAGGAGTTTAGGTAGCACACACACTGAGGTGTTCAGAAATAACACGTTCCATTAGCCAGAAAGCCATTCTATCTTAATCATTATTGGAGCTTAATTACAACATCCTGGGACATTATACAATACACAAAGCACCTAGTAGGCCTTCTGGTCAAGCTCACTCTGGTTGCCACTGAGATGGTCCCAGTCCTTTTAGGTAGTAACTGTCAGACCTGGTTGTAAGGCACTTTGGGCAAAGTCCTTCGGTCGAAAAGGTCAAGATCTATTTCCCTCTCCCACACACAAACTTTTCCTTCAAAAGTGCTCTCCTTTCATCCCTGACCCTGGGGGCACACCTAATCTTTTTAATGACCTTATGCTAAAATCAAAGACCGAAAGTCAGAAGAAGGTTAGAAGCCTCTGCTTTCAGCTCTGCAAAAACCCTAAAGCAGAGAAATACTGGGGTCTAGGTAAGGTCTTAAAATAAGAGAGAGAGGGGAACACAAAGAGAATGTTTGCAAATTATGTACTCAATAAATTATGTGACAGCCAGATGAATGTCAATAATGGTATCGTTTACTCAGTGTTGATTCTACTGGATACTGTGTAAATAGCTTATATCAATTAATACAGACAACAATTCCATAAGGTAGTTGTAGCTTTCATCCTATTTACAGATAAGAAAACTAAGAATCTAAGACTTTGCGCCATCGTCACGCAATCATTAGCCAAACTGATTTTCTCCTGTGCTGACTCTGGGAATAGAAGGCAGAGAGGACCACTGGGGCAGCTGTTTAGACACTTTTGAGAAGTTTGAAAGAAAAGGAATCTCTGACGTGTCATTTATAAACACTATAAAACTGTTTTCTACCTCTGCTGAACTATTCTTTAATTACCACTCCTATATGTTTTTTTAACCCAATAGTATTGAACCAAAACCAGATTTGGGTATCGTTTCATCAGTTCTCTGTAAAAGTCAAAATGAAATCATTCTTTTTATGCTATAATCAAACAAGTTAGCCTATCTCTGGCTCAAACCCAAACCAAAATACCAAAAAGCAGAAAAAGAAAGTTCAGAACCACATTATTTTTCCATAATATGTCAAATAATGCTATGCTATACTAACATGAGAGTAAAAAAAGAAATCTTTCTGCGTCTAATGAGCAATTAATTCCAGCTCAGGATGTCGAGTGCAGAATAGGTTAACTTCCCTCAAACCACAACCATTTGTGTTGGATCATGAAACCCAAAATTACAACTTCTACAATAATCACATTCTTTTCTTCAACTGCAATGGGAGAAATGGCCATTTTATGTAATATAGGAAAAACCATAGCAGAGACTCCTATGAATTCCAGACTCCCTAAACTGTTCTCAAAGCTGTTTAAAATCAGTTGGATACATTTTATTTTAGCAGAACTCAAAAGTCCTGAAATAAACTTTTGGTACTAAGTTTTTAAAATGAAGATGTTTGGAGTAGAAGATATGAAAATCTACTTAACTGGCATTTACAACACATATACCACTTAACCACGAAGGCAGCTAAAAATCTACCTGAGCCGTATTTGCGTTCAGATTCCATAGCCAGGAACGTCCCTTCCACAGCCTCCCAAGGGCAAGCAACCAACCAGGTCGCTGCAATGGCCGGTTCCATTGAAGGAAATTTCTTTGGACTCCGAGTCATTCTAAAATTTAATGTCATTTGTTTCTCATTATCTAGTAACTGGTCTGGTGTTATGGTGGGAAAAAGAAAACACACAGAAAACTCTCCTCTGAAACAGGAAGGATACTTGAATCCAAAAAAAAAAACAAAAACCCTAAAATAATAATAACGTCAACATTGGTATGGGAATTGCCATTCTCCACAAGAAGAATTACCGTTTTTGAATACAATTGCAATGTCTCATACTGCAGTCTGTGACTTTACAGTCCTCCTCTGAATCTCGTTAATTTCTCTGTGTTTCATTCTGAACCTTGAAATCACAGTGCTAATTTTCAGAGTGCTTATGAGAAAGGGCAAAAGGTGATGCCACTAATTTCAGCTAGGCTGACAGGAAAACTTTTCATTTATTCAAGTAAATGATCTAAGAAGAAAGGGCATACCAGTGTTATTATAAACAATTGAGAAATTGTTTCTTTTCTATTTTCAAGATAAGACTTTCATAAAGTAATGGAGTTCTTGGGTTTTATCTTTATGAAGGTTTTTCAAATGATTTAGCTCCTTCCGTGTCATCTTTCATTCAGCTTATTCCCAGACGTAGCTCCATCCACTAGCTGGCAAGGCCAAAGCGGCATGTGAGGGAAAGAGATTTTCTGCAATCATTCATTCCTTTGTTGGTTTAATCATTCACTAAATACTTGACAATTTATACGTAAGTGTTCATCAAGTCCAACGATTACATCAACACTAACCAACAAGAAGGAAGACCTCATTGCTGTGTGCATATGTGTGTGTGTGAAGATATTAATGCTTTGCAGTTATTCCTTTAGACAAAAAGTGAGAAATGTTGTATAAGAAAGACATTCCCTCTCATGATCAGATGTCTTTTCTCTAATGAATCTTCTGGCTCAGTCTGTGATAATGGATACCCCCCAAACCATCCACGTGGCGATACTTGACAATTTTTATATCATCACAATTGTCAAGAGTCCCAGATTATTCCTGAATAGCAAGTCTATTATTATTGCCATATATATATACATATATACATATATATATGGTGGGCTACTTTTCCTTTCTTCACATATTCAGTATGCACCAGGTTTCCTGTTTTCCATGCAGATCCCTTAAGGTAATTTCTCCACTTTAAACGGTCAGGCAGGGCTCGAGCGGCAGTGCGCTCAGGGTGTATGTGGTTATAAGGGAATCAGCAGCTCACATTCCGGAAGGGGGGTCGTGGTCTTCCAATTAATGTGAATGATGGCAGGAAGAAATCTTCTAACATTGTACTGAGATTGGTGATTGGGAAAAAAATATTATGGGATTAATGAGTTTGTGGTTTACATGTGGTTCTATTTTCCAGTTTTCCAATTTGAGAAAGTGAGTAACATTCTCCTTTTTCTAAATATAGATGCATATATGTAAGGTTAAAAAAATCTAATCCTAATATAGATGATAAAGGGGGAATAAAAAGAGGACAGGCAAATAGGAAAAAAACTGACATTTTGTTTTAAGCATTAAATATTTCCACTTCATTGATTCATAAATTTAACTTATAAGAAATTTGAATACCTTCTCAATTAGAAGCTCTTATGATTTTCCTAAGCTTCTTGAAGATTTTTATATCTGAAATAAGAAGAAAACCTGTTAATGTCCTATCATCAGTTAAGAAGAAGAAACCCATTTTCATTTATGTTGTGTCACTGTGGCCCCAGGATTGAAGAACAAAATTTCAAAGCATATGGTTTGTTCATTTATTAATTAATTCTTTAGACCTTTATTTGGTGGCAACTTGGTACCAGAAATTTACCTGACTCTGAGAATTCAAAAGTGAATAAGAAGTTCATGTCTGGTGGGAAAGGCAGACAGGAAACATAATTTAAAATATAATGAGATATTTAGAAATAATTGTACAGAAAAAAAATGGTAAGTGACTACACAGACTAACCATGAATTAATAAGATAGATTTCCTTTTATCCCTGACAATGTTTCCCTTGTGCGCTCAGCCTTTCCTTTTGTCTGCATGTAAGACACTTGCTACTCCTATTGCCCTATCTAATATTTAAGGAAATACAAGGTGGCTTTTAACGTGTTTTGTGATGATACTTTTCTTTAGGCTCAACCTCTCCTTTTGAGGTTTTGAACATTTGAACATGCGTTGTCTGTCCCAGTTACTAACTGAGATCAGCCTTAGAGGTTAGTCTTTCAGTCTGTGTGTCACAACTTATTAGATGATCATAAAATCAATTCTTTGGTCACAATTGACAATTTTAAAGATTTAGAATGGCCTTGAATAGGCCCCGGCTGGGTAACTCAGTTGGTTAGAGCATCCTCCTGATATGCCGAGGTTGTCAGTTCAATCCCTGGTCAGGGCACATACAAGAAGCGACCAGTGAATACAAAAATAAGTGGAGTGACAAGATTGATCTCTCTCTCTCTCTCTCTCTCTCTCTCTCTCTCTCTCTCTCAAATCAATAAAGAAAGAAAGAATAGAATAGAATAGAATAGAATAGAATAGAATAGAATAGAATAGAATAGAATGCTTGGCAAGTAGTAAATATATGTATTGGTTGGTGAGGTTTTTGTTTCACATCCAGTGCATGTACACATACACATATGTACTAGGATATATGTAAACTATATTTCTTCCTATGGGATAGGATTTTAAAAGGTTGAAAAATTCTAGTCTATAAGTTCCATATCTGATTGGTGTACTATTTACAAGAACTCACATGACATTTGTTTCTGGGGACTACCAATGTTTTGTGAATAAATATTGTTGAATACATCATATCTGAAACATGTAATGACTGGCACAGAGTTTGCTTTTCTTGATTATATCCATATATCAATACAAATCTACATATATATTGATATTTAAAGATAGATATGTACACAATTTGCAAGTATTTTAATGAATTTTAATTCGGCAGCCAGTGGTTTATGTAGCCATTAAATAAAAATATTAAAAGAGGTTACAATTATATGACCATAAGACCATGCGGATATAGTTGGCATACACTAGTCTTTCTTGTTTCCCTGAAATTACCTTTTTCTTTTTATATTTAAAAATTTTTATCATAAATGTAATACATGGTGACTGTAAAATAATTTCTTTAGGCTCAGTCTCTCATTGAGCCTAAAGAAACTGGTAAAAGTGTTAAAACAAAAGTGTAAATCATCTATTGTCTGACCACACAGTAAATGAACACTGTTTATGTTTTGGAGTATTTTCTTTTCTATAAACACACACACATACATAAATGTCACATGTAATTAAATTGGGATCCTAATGGATATGCTATTACTTAAGCTACTGTTTCTGCTTTCTATTACATTGTGGGCATTTCTCATGCCATTAAATAATTTTCAAAAATGTGAATATTCAGTGCACAGTATTTTCTAGAAATGATATTTAATAATTGATTAATCAATTTATTATTGTTGGATATTCAAGTTATTTTCATCATTTTTATGTAAGTAATGATGTAATAATTAGCATTATAAATAAACCTTTATACTCTTATCACTTCTTTTTCATAAATCAATATAAGATACTATTTAATATAAGGATATAAAAAAATTAAATGTATACAAATTACTCAGCTTGCCTTGAGAAAAGTTGATAAGTTTATTCTCCCCAAAAGCATATTTATTAATCCAGTCAACAAATATTAATGGCCTGTTTTATACAGGTTTCAGAGCAGCCCTATTAAAACTGAGTGTTTTTATTTTTCTTGGTTATTCCCAATTTGATAGCAAATAGAAATTATTACATTTTCATTAAATTACAACTGATATTGAGTATTTTATGTTTTTATTGGTCATATACATGTCTCCTTTTTATAAATTTTCCATTTTTTTATTACAATGCTTACTTTTTTTTCTCCTGAGTGGTAAATGTTCTTGATATAGAAGAAATAGTAAGTCAAAGAACATTCAGATTTTTTCCAACTTTGTCAGTACTCTCTTAATTTCATGATATTTTAGAGAGAAAGCAGCTTTTATTTTTGTGTAAACAAACTAGAGGTTTTTCTTAGTTTTTTTCAAATGGCATTTAAACATCCATCATGATGATTATAAGATTTTTCTTATTTTTCTATTAATGTGATGATTTATATTAATAGAGTTTCTAATATTCAGTAGCCCTTGCAAGACCGAAAAAATGAACCTGTACACCCATGCTGCCTGCTTTTCTGTTAAGGCAGAGCTGGGCATGGCTTGCTGGTGTTTTAGTTGTGACTTCTTACCTGTATTTGTAAGCGCAGCTGACAGCTAAGCTTTTTGTAACTTTAGCAGTTTTACATAGAAGGGTTATATTACCTTTGTAAAACAATTTGAGTAGGTTTTTACCTGTTTCTATGCTTTGTAACAATTTCAATAGTCTAAAAATTATCTTTGTCGATATTTAAAATAACTCATCCATAAAACCATCTCACCTGATGCTTTTTTTGTGGGTAAGTCTCTGACATCTTTTTTGACTTTTATCATAGATAGAGATCTTTGGAAAAAGAGGGATTTCTTCCATTACTGAATTTTGGAAATTTTCTGTTTTTTCTATAAAATCACTTATACATTGAGATTTTCAACCTTTCAGTATATTTTGTTTTTTATCATTTAATACTTAGTAATTCTGTTTTTCTATTCTAATACATTTATTTTTATTTCATAAACATATTTCTGTTTTCTTAAGAAGAGATAAAGCAAACTCTTTAAATTATTTTATATGTTTAATTATTTAGCTTATTTATTTCAGCTACTTTTTAAATTTGTTTAATAACAATATAATTTAAGTCAATGAATTTGCTTTTGAATTTAGTTTGGTGTACTTCCAGGAGTGTTAATATCTTAATGTTCTTATTTTTTCTTAGTATTCTGAAATTAAAGATTTTATCTCTGAGCACAGATGATGTATCTGATCATTATTTAAATTTTTAAGAATTTAGACCTATTCAAAATTGTATTATTAATATATAATTTTAATGTTTTGTAGTCAAGGACAGTGACTTCTGCCAGTTTTGCATTTATTAGAAGTTGACATATATGTAATCTTTGTTATTTAAAGATTTAAATTAATTAAAATAAAACAAATGATTTTTCCCGTAAATGTTTATTATTTAATATATATATATATTGTGTGCTTATCATGTTTTAAGGATTGTTAAGGTGCTGGGGATATAGCAGAAAGCAAAAGAGACAAAAATCTCTTCCTGTGGTGCTTGCACTGTAGTTTATAACACACCTGTATCCCTATATTTTCTTAAATATAAGTCAGCATAGTTGTTATACACACAATACATTTATTAACAGCTTTTCAAGAAAAGACAAAAAAGAGACCACAATATTAAATGTTAGCTTTTATATCAAGAACCATCACCATTTCACACATGTTTAAGCATGATAAATATATGTCTTATAATTGGTAAAATAATCTTATAAATTATATTGTTTTTTGACATTGTATATATTTATTTATTGCCGATCTGTCAAAGGCAGATAAATATTAGGTTAAAGTCCCCTTCTGCTCTTTTTTCTGAGGCCTTCCAGCATCTTTTTTTTTTTTTTAGATCTATGTCTTGTAAAAGGTTGAATTATGACATTTGATTCAGTCTGGGGCTTTTTCTTCCAAAGAAATGTTTAACCCATTTATATCTGTTATCATAACTGACATTATTCTTTCTGTCTTTGGGTTTTAGGCCTTCTCTTTTGTGTGCCTTTTTCTGTTTGCTATTTTTACCCCGTGTGCTATATTTACTTTGATTATTTTATTTCTTAACTTTAGTCATTCTGACTTGAGGAAAACACTCTTTGTCTTAGTTTATCAAATTCAAAAATGATGCAATCTCTTTTGAGTCCCTTCCATGAAAAAGAAACAAAGCACCAGTGCTGTATGTTAACACAGCTTTCCCTCACACTTTGAAACTGTCGTGTTTTAGATCCATTCATGTTTTTCAGGAAGAACACTTAGCACTCTTTTCCTACTCTTTATGGGGTATGTTTCCTGTCATCCAAGGGTTACCTTGGGTGTCTAATGCCAGTCCTTCTTTGCTATATCTCCATCCTTGAGTTCTTTATTTTGATTCCTCTCTAGGTTAATCCGCTTTCCTTTTTTTGAGTAATTTTATTTCAGGAAGGATATATAGATCGTATATTTCTAAATCCTTGAAATCTGATAATATCCTTCATATATAAATCTTAACTCATAACAATTCCTGGTGCTTTGAGGTATACAATAAATATTTGTTGAATGAATGACATACCCACTTTCCAAGGGTTTTTTCTTAGAAATTCAGTGCTATTTTGGTTTTTAATATTGGTGAGGGAGAAATCTGAAGCTGACCTGATTTTTCTTCTTTGTAAGTAACCTGTTTTCCCTATCTAGATCTTATGGGATTCTTTCTTTATTCACGATATGCAAAATTTTCACCCACATTAGTCTCTTTTCATGCATTTTGCCAGATTTTTAGTGCATTCTTTTCAGTTAACAGCTTTGTGTTGTTATTTCTGTTTTATTACTTGAAAGCATGATTTGGTTCTTGAAACAAGATGGTTGAAATTCCGTTGGTTCTCAACATCTTACACCAAACTGTAGGTGAGCCCCAACCCAGGGATGGGGGCATGGGCAGCAGGGGAGGGCTTGCTGATGTGAATTCACACCTCTGTGTAGAGATTCGGCAGCTTGAGAAGATGGGGAACCAAAATCCTGATCAATGCCTGGAGGACTTGGCTTTTACTTAGTTTCTCAGACGGCTTCTCTGAGATCTAGGAACAAGGGGTCACCTTTCTGTGCCCTGATTTCTGGTGGTCCTAGCTCTCTCATGCTATGTTAACTGTGTCTGTTCTGTGTCCAGCCTTCATCCTCACACTATTGCCCAGCAAATCAGGAGAGAGCACTTTCTCTCTCTCAGATTTCTTTCCTCTGCTGCAGCCGCCTCAAGAGCCCTCAGCTCTCCGGATGTACTCTAGAAAGGCTGCACTCAGAGCCGAGGGAGGATCCGGGTGAGCTCCTCAGCCCCGTTGCCTCCCCCCTCAAATGGAACAGCTCTACCTTCCTCTGCCAGCTCCCCAGGAAGGTTGGCTGTGAGCTGGCACCATGCCCTCCTTTCAGCTTGGTCCCTGGCACCATTTCTAGCAGCTCCTCTTCAATGCCCAGCACAGGTACCATTTTTACCTATTTTATATGCTGTTGGCCATTTCGACCAGAATCTGGGAGATCAGTAGTAAATTGCCCGTGCCCACATTGCCATTGAATCCAGCATATTCAAGACCCATCATAGCGCTCAGGCTTTATGAAGGGATTTCTTGATGATGAATCATAGCAAGATCAGGACAGTTTTATTGCATTCGCAAAGACCATTTTTCTAGCTGCAGCTTATTCTTATTCACACACAGTAAAACAATGCACATCTAGTGGTATGAGTGGAAAATATGATGGCTTTTTTCCCCTTCTCCACTGTTAACTCCTTTTTTTTTTTTTAATGGTCCTGCAAAAGTGAGACACGGGTAAAACTTCCAAATTAGTTTCCATGCCACTTCAAGAAAAGGAACTCTGCGATCTGTGGTAACAAAGCTGGCTCTCTGATTGCGCATCAGTATAACTCCAGTAGGGCTAAGCTACAAAGGGCACAGAAATCCAGAGGGTTGCGTTGTTCTGTGTTTTCTTGTTTACAGTGAAAATGTGAAAAATAATTAGAATGTAATGCTAGGTGTTGTGTATGTGCAATTGCCTATCAGTATATAAAAGTTTTATTTTTTCTACCAAGTCGCATTGCTATAACAGTTTAAAATGAGAAAGTACCTGCCACACACTTAGAGACACTGGTTGCATGACTTTATTTCAATTCCTAGAATGAGGTCTGCAGTGCAGATACTAATCTAGTAACAGAATTGTGTTTACAAAACAGTAGAGAATTCTCACTGTGTATTTAGAACAGTGCCCGTAATACCCAGCATCATTGAAGGCTTGTCCTTCCTCACGCTAAACTCAGAGCCACCCTTCATTTCTGATGACAACTCTTATCTCAATGAGAATTTCAAAAAGGGCCTGGCTGACTACTGGCAGCTCCTAGCCCCTTCACCCCTGCAGATACGATTACTCTCGTTCCTAAGGATCTAGGATTGGTGCTCAGTCCTGGGAAAGTACTGGAAGATCTGCAGGATCGCTTTTCAGAAGTCCTCTTAGAATCGAGCCAGCCCGGCTCTGAATGTTCGGACCTCCCGTCTCCCGGAGCCAGGGGTGCCAACCCCTCATGGTTATCAGATTTCCACTGAGGCTGAAGTCTCTGGTGTCAGAACCCTCAGGTTATAGTTCCTTTTGGAATTCTCTGACCTGGATTGGTCACCCATTTGAACTTGATCCCACTGATTGCCAACTCGTCCTGGACAATCTTGAACAGCTTCTGTTTCAGAGTTAGATCTAATCTCTCCTTTTCTCTCAGACCCATCTTCTATCTCCATCCCACTGCGTAGTCACGCTACACCTGGGTGTTGGTTGCAGGGTGGTGGCTGTGAGCTTCTGCCTACCCTTGTGCAGCTGTCACTGGTCTGAGCCATTCAGTTGCTGCCTTTTTTTCTGACAGAACCTTGACTCCAAAGCCAGAAGGGTTGGTGGATACAAAGCTCATTCCAATATCGCAAGGTAGAGTTCTAGAAAAAGTGGTTGATTTTTATGGCCTGTTTTCCAGAAATGTTGGTAAGTGTGTGCACCCAGAACTATGCCAGCCGGAAAGCCCGCAGGAGCTCATGAGCTTCAGGGCCAGACATGTGATTTTCCAACTCGCTAGCAAGCTCAACTTTGGTGTCAAACTGCTCATCTTCTGTTCATGGCACTTACTGCCTAGCCATCTTTCCATTTTTAACTCGGAAACAAACACGACAGATGCCACATTTCATGTTCCTACCTTTTTTAGTTCTAGTGAGAAAAATAATGTAAGATGCTCAGTAATTGACAAGAAATTTTTTTTTTAACTTACAAGATTACCATTGAATTTCTGCCTAGTGCTTTGTCTTTAATGATTGTTGCACTTCTGTGGAGTGTAAAATTCCCGAGGCATGCAAGAGCCAAAGTGCAACTTTGCTGCTTTTATCTCCTAATGCTTAGAAATGGCATTTGGGGGTAGCATGGAGTGGGGAAGACCAATCTTCATCAATAATGAATAGTGATTTAAACATAATTTTAAATGATTTTTATATTCATGTGTCCACAACCCTTTTCCAGGTAAATTCTGCTCAGAAACACAAGTGTCCACGGAGACCCCACTTGGCTTTCAGGGTGGTGAAGAAGTCAAATGAGAGGTTTGCAGCTCTAAACAACAGCACGGGCAGAGAACCATTATCAGATATGCAAGTGTAACTATAATGAAAGTTACCTTGAGCAAATCAGTTCCCAGGATAGTATTCATTTCTTGTTGATAAATATGCTTGCTACAATGAAGTACAGCTTCCAGGAAGATAATGGAGCAGATAATTAAACAGTCTATTTGGAAACATAAATACACACTCATGTACACACACGGCAGGGAAACAAGGAGCACTGGTTAGCACAACTCTTGTCGAAACAACCTAACGTCCTTCTGTAGAAGAGTATTTGGCCTCTGACAAGGGAAAAAATAGAAAAGTCATTCTCAACTGTAGTGAGGCTTTTGAATCTGTGGCACGTGACCAACATCAGTAAAGGAGAAAAGAATGCGTTCCTCCTTCTTTTATAGAGGTGGACAATGGTGTGGGGATGCTGGGAAAGCAAGTCGTTAATGTTTCAGTGTCAGTTGTCTGCAACATGCCAGGTGGTCTTCTCTGTGACAGTAATGGGCCAGGCCAGTGAAAGGGGGGGGCTACTCAAGGCTCTTCTGCCACATGAAACCCTCTGGAGGTCAGCCATGAGACCCCTCCTGCATCTGTCAGTGTATCAGGGTAGACGTAGGACATACCCTTATCACAGCCTTTCTCAGCTTCCTTCCTACCTTCTTTGCACTTCAGTGCCCCGTAATACCATTCCTGTGGAGAGCGCATAACTGGTAAATGCTTGTTGAACCGTGTGCCATTCGTTATCTCTAGGTTTCCTCGTGAAAAGGAGGGGGATAGAGATACTTACATAACCATCTTAAGAGTAATGCACGTGAAGGTCCTTCTACTATAACACGTAGGCTCCTCCCACTGCCTTGTTCAAGGAGTTGAGACTGCGTGCAGTCAGAGATGGGCCAGTGCCTCCTGAGGAGACAGTCCTTGTGGTCCGTGGTGCACAGTGATTCTGACTTGGTCAGAGTCCCTCCCAAGCATCCAGTTGCTGCAGCATCACCAAATGATGGCCTGCACGAGGGATCCAGAAGATAGGCGAGGTAGTGCCCATCGGCCACCCTGGTAGGAGTTTATGCCCACAGTTTGTGTACCTGAGCTGCCACAATAATCCCCTTTGTGAAGCCTTCCCCAGCTGCTCCAGCCACAGCTCCTGTTTCCTGTCTGTGCTTCCCTACCATTTCCTGTCTGCAGCAGGAGGTAAAATTTAATCATACCCTGCCCAGCGCCCTCACAGAATTAGTTGGGCGGGAGAGATTTTATGCATGTTTGCCCCTACATTGTGTTCAGCCTCATGCTGACTGCTTTGCTGCCCCTAGACAGATGCTTGCCAACTTGATTTCTTGATGGCCCACATGGGTAAACTGAGTCACAATCATGCAGTAATTCTCTGAAGACAGGGTACATACCTTTGACATCTGCCCTGTGTTTCCATCTCCAGTCTCTTCTCTCCATGTCAGAGATAATACAAACATAAATATTCAACAAATTAGCATAATGAGAAATGCCAGCTGGTGGGTCACTGCTAACATTATTTTTTTTTCAACAAAAGTTAATTTGGCTAGTGTCTTTTACAATGTTCCAAATAGCTACCTGACACACAGGCAATTACACCTATAGGGTGAGCACCTCATTTAAGTCTTTTTACAGATTAAATCAATGAATGTTCATGGATTTTGAAATAATAGATATGGATATGGTGGCATGACCCCACTTGAGCGTTAAAAAAATTAACTTCCAACATATTTTAATGCAAATGTTACCACTGTGAGGGATGGCCAGAAAAGAGTTTCCATAGTAACCTAAGGGAACACATAACCTGTTTGTGATAACTTCTCCATGAAGAGAGCCAGGCATGGACTGGGGATATGCTTTGATGTCTGCTGGAAAAAAAAAAAAATAGCTGACAGCGTTGCATGAGTGAATGGTTAAAAGGTTTCTCTTTATTTGTAGTTAATTTAGAAAATAAACTTTCATAATGAACTGCTGAAACACAGACGTGAAACAACCAGATGATCCATCAGAATATTTTTTTAAATGTAATTTGTCGTATGTGGCAACTGAGGCATCAGTTTAAGAGAAATAGATTAGAGCTGAGTTCTTCCAACAGGTCTTTTTTGAACATTCCTTTTAATCTAGACTCCGTTCTTCCCTAGGGACCACTGAGGCTTTCAAATCTGAGGTTTCTCTCTCTCTCTCTCTCTCTCTCTCTCTCTCTCTCTCTCTCTCTCTCTCTCTCTCTTTCTCTCTTTCTCCCTCTGCCTCTCTCTCTCTGTCTGTCTCATTCTTTACTTCAGAAAATGTTACACAGAAGCTGCCCTTCTGGAATTGAGAGCCAATATTTTGAGGATGTCACCAAAAGGGAATATATTGATTATACTTCACTTTCTCTACTAACATGCCTGTTTGAGTTGGTGGCTTTTTGAAGGTGCCATTAGCTAGAAATGGGTTTGACATCCACAAGCCACAATATGGTTTTCTCCCCCACTTCTTACAGATGTAACATCAAGTGAAAGGAAAGCTTGTCTCTAAAAAGTTTTTCTCTCTCTGTTTTCCTTTTTTTTTTTTTTCAGGTTATTAGGGTAGGGAACAGATGCATATAGTTTTAAGGTATTTCTTTGAAGCACCATCTTAGCTCACTGACAGGTCCATGCCCATGGGCTCTGGTGTGGACTTAGACGGGGCTCCAGCATTGGCTACAATTACCCATCTGCTATCCATCTGGTAGCAGTATGAAAGATAATACCAGATCACAGAGAAACTATACCAACTGCCAACTGGGTATAAGAAGGCAAAGAAAGGTGCCACCCAACAGCACTGTGAAGAATAAGGAATGTCTGTAGGGTGTGCGCATTTCCAACCCACAATGAAAAAGAACAGCATGTGAGAGCATATGGAACCGAAATGCTGTGCACTTCTAACTTTAGAGCTACAACTTAAATATCAAACCGTGTCCTCTGCCGCATGCAAGTTGCCAGTGGAGTTTGGGAGAAAAGTATTATCCTAACATGTTTGAGACCTTTTGCCACCACATCCACCCGCAGCTGCTTAACAAGACTTGAGGACTTTGGGATGAGGTAGAGGTACCAGCATCATAAGGGCATTAATTTTATTTCCATGTAATACCACTTCAGTAGTCAGTTCCATGGTAGCAATAATAAGGATTTTGTGGCTGCTGTAAAATGATTTAGACATTTCTCGACTCATTACCTTCTTCTTGTTTTTATATTGCCCTTTTCTGATTTGTTTGCTTCTTTCAAGAATGGAGTGTGCCCTGCTCCGTACGATAGCTAATAACTGAGATTGTGTAGATATAACCAGCAGAGATTGCCATGTTCAGAGAGCACCCTCCCCTCCCCAGGAGCTCCAAGGGCAAACGCTGCTTCCAGGTAGCAAGAGTCTGCCCGCCAATGAGTCTGCTTCATCTGTGGGAGCCTTCCTTGGTCACTCCCTCATCTGTTTTGCACTGTTGGTCCCTGCCTTGCATCTTCTCTCCATGAATGCCAGACATGAATGACCAAATAAAGGGAGATATTAGAGTGAGAGTTTAGTGACTTTGTGATCACCTAAGCAACAACAACACACCCTCATGTGACCATTTCTATGCATTAAAAGCATCATCTTTAAAATAACACCTCGTATATGTATATATGGTAATTTAGGTACTGCCATGTATTTTGAAAGATGTTATCATGCTCATTACCTCTATGCAATTCAAGGAAGACAGGAACCCATTTTCACAGACAAGAAAACTGAGGCTCAGGAAAGTTATAGGACTGCTGACAATCGCATCATTAGCTTTGAACCCAGATCATATGACCCAACATCTGAAACTCTTCTACCACATTAAGGTAGAAGAGTGTGCTTTTTGTCTCTGAACTTCTGATCCCTCCTTAGAAGAGGAAACATTTCACTACTTAAGGATCATTGTGGTTTCCCATAGAATGACACAGAGTCCGAGAGAAATCCATCATGGAACAAAATGTCCTGCCCTGTGGATAGTGGAGGGACGAGAGCTGAATTGAATTCCTCTCTTTCATAATCTACGATTCACCGACTCCCAGTGAGAGATAACGCAAAGAAAAATACTTCCCCAGATGGGTCACACAGAGACCCATGCTAAGGATGCAAGAAGGTGCAGGGGGGAAGAAAGGGTGTAATTTAGAGGCAGGAATCACATGGACAAGAGTCGTTACAAAGTCAAGAATCATGGATAAGAATTGTTACAAAGTAACTTGATAGCGAGGGAAGGCGAATCACTAGAGAAGTACCAGGATGCAGGGGAGTGAAGAATGAGACATCAAAACAGGGGGATTATACTCCAAAAGCATTGACATGGACTTGGACCTGCACAAAATAATGTATGGAAAAGCCAAAGTGAACTTAAACCCAATTCCATGAGGAAGAACTAAATTGCATGCTCTGCTGCAAGAAAATATAATATCGTAAATCTGCTTGCATTTCTCCTTCCAACTTATGGGACTCAAGTTCTGTTACCATAATTTCTATTAATTAGTCTTTCCACTTAAATCAAGAGGGGAACTGCAAAATGTAGCCAACCCTGGCCTTTTCCTCATCAGAGACAATTAAGATTAGAACAAAAACGCATGATAAGATTAATGATAACAAGCCACCCAGTGAGAGAAACACAAAGCAGGAAATGATCTTATCGAGCTGGACAAAAGAAACAGATAGTCTTCAAGACCAACCACTCTTCCAGTGAAACTCTCAACAGGGACTTAAGTAGAATGCCCTGGCCATAACCCCCTCCCCTGCTGTATTCTCATCTATGTTTGTCATATCTCCTGTCGTATTGCATTTATTAAGAAATGTTCTCGTTCTCTAAATTCAATTCATTAGCTTCCCTCCATGGATAAGAGGTATGGCATTACTGATGAGAGAAAAATAAGTGTAAGCTAATCAGCCTCAGTAAATTCCAGTCTTGCACATTATTGTCATGGAAGCTTTATCCCAGCACTCAGGGAGCGTTACAAAGACGCAGGAGAGCTCCTGGACAGGAGGTGCCGTAAGACCACGCTCGGAGCGCTGCTGCTGCTGCTATCATTCTATACTTCCCCAACGGGGGAGGGGGAGATTAGGGAACATTTAATTGCCTTATGAACTGATTGACAAATTGGTGATCTGATGCATATGGATGATCTTCTGAGTGCAGTGGCTCAGAAGCGCTAGCAGAGATCATCGGGAACCATGATTTGCACACTCTCTGCAGGGTTGTTACAGAAGCGGAAGGACAGGCTGATTATTACCTTTCATTTCTTTCTTCTTGTTTCTCTCCTTGAATATTTTCTTTACCTCCAGGGAAACGCATTCTAGCAGTGTGAGCCCCGCTATTAATCAACACTTGTAGCAATAATCAGTAAGTGAAAAATGGTGACCAGAATCTGCAAATGCACGGGCATAACTGTCTGAGTTTTCCTTTGTGATCATGCCTTGGCATTCTAACATGGATAATTTATACAAAATTAATGTTGGCACCTTCTGAGGTGCAAAGATTTATAGAAGCAGTGCTTATGTCTTCATCCATTAAAAAAGGAAGAGAAATCGTTTCTGGTCATGATGAGTAATATTTTAGAGCCCTTAAAAGTATACTTGCTCTCTTCATGTTTCTTTGTGTTATGTTTAGCCAACCTTCACTCTTGAACAGGGGTGTCATGAAAGGCAAAACCATTTTAAGTTCTTGTCTCCAGTTTTCTCAAAACTTTCAGCAGGAGGGGATATGAAAAATAATTAAGAATTCAAAAATGCCTCAGGTCCCAAGATCCTTCTGAGATCTGTATGGTGTTACTGTCAGTGCAGGGGGGGAAATGGCTAAGTTACCAGGGTGGCAAAGTAATGCTGCTATCCACCCCTGATTGAGAGTAGTTGTCAGAAAAGTTTGACTTCGGGCCGGTGATGACATTATACAGAAGTGAAGCCATTTTAAAATTTGGTTACCACTTTCTTTCCACCAAGCAACCTTTCAATTCATACCATCTTGCTATCAATAGGATAAATTCTGAGGTGTGAACACCGAAAATCTCTCTGAAACTCCACTAAGTCTGTATGGGCTTGCCTGGAACTAAAACTAAGTGAGGCGCAGACCCACGTCTTAAAGAGTGATTGATAGACCAGGAGTCACAGGAGCGTGTGACACCAGCCCGTTGTCTGAGGATCTCTCCTGTCATTAAAATCAATGCAACTTAATTAAAGCAAATTACAGATAGGTACATCTATAAATAAGATATTAAAGTGTGCTGCTGAATATGATAATTGCTGCATATTTAGCAATCAGTATGTGTGTTCTGCCTTTGCCAGGAGGAATTCCTTTCAGTGGAATCAATGGAGCTTTATTTAAAAAAAAAAAAATCCAAATTAGAAGGAGAAATGATGAGTGTTATAATAACGCAAAATCACTGTTTCAACTTCCATTGCGAAGAAAGGAAAGCAAAATATGTCCATCCCTCTTTTTTCACTCAAGGAAAATATTAGACACATTCTCTTTAAGATGTGGGTATTCTTAATTTATAAATTTTCAGCTTTGCATTCTCTTCTCCCAAAGGGAGGTGGGGGTGGGGATAATAATGATCATAATTAGAACAATTCAGCAGTGGGACTGACATGTGAGGAACAGTCCAGTGCCTGGATGTGTCGTTTTACACCTTGATGACAGAAAAATAAATGAAGCCCATGCTCTCTCTAAACAGAGCTTTAAGTAGCTTATATTACTATCTAAGCCACTAGATTTTTGTGTGTGTGAAAGTTTTCATAGGTTAATTCAAAATAATAAATGTTGAAAATAAAAGCTCATTTTCATCACATTCCCTACTTCTCTCACTACCAAACCCCTGTCACCTTTTATCCTAAATAAGAATTAAGCTTGTGGTCAAGAGACATCTTTTTTTCAGGTTAACTTTTAAATATACATTTTTTTAATCTTTCATTACCCAATTTAAAAATCAATAACAGAAAGCACAGGGATAATTAAATCACTCCCATGTGACCAAAATCATTCTCAAATTTAAGCAAATAAATACTAAAATTATAAGAAGACAAAGATTTCCATATAGAAAGCTCTGAGAGATGAAAAAAGGAATCACTAGACAGCCAACCACTTCTAATAAACTCTAGTAAAGGTGTTTAAAAGACTTCTTAAGTTGGGTCACTATATGCATTTATTGTTGGTCTTTGGAAAGAGAAGAAAGAAAAAATGAAAAGCAAGGTAACAAGAGGACAAATGGATGTTTAGAAAAGGGATTTAACCCTGGCTGGTGTGGCTCAGTGGATTGAGTGCCAGCCTGCAAACCAAAGGGTCACCAGCTTGATTCCCAGTTGGGGCACATGCCTCGGTTGTGGGCCAGCTCACCCCGGTGAGGGGCCCATGAGAGGCAACCACACGCTGATGTTTCTCTCCTTCTCTTTCCCTCCCTTCCCCTCTCTAAAAATAAATAAATAAAATCTTTTTAAAAAAACATAAATAAATAGAAAAGGGATTTATAACATTTTCACTTAAATGTCGATGTAGTAACTGCCTTCCAGGCACTGATCTAGGTGATGGGGAGAGAGACCACATCCTGGCTCTCGGGGAGAGAGACCATAAGCAACTGAAGAGCAGCCGTCGGACCGTGGTCATTTGCATGAAGACATAAAGCTGGGCTAAGGGGCTAGAGCATGAGGCCGGACCGTTTCATACAAGGCGGTCAGAGAAAACTTCTCTGGAGAGGAGACTTTTAAGCAGAGACACGAGCAAAGTGAGGAAAAAGCATGTGGACACCTGGAAGAGTAGAGGATCCAGAGCGGCAGGAAATGTGCATGCAAAGGCCCTGGGGTAGCACCTTGCTTGGCAAGTCAGAGGAGCAGAGTGAGGAGAGCGGCACACGTGGAGCGATAGGAGCAAGCAGGTCAGTGTGGGGAACAAGCCAGAGGGGCAGCTAAGTGAAGACTGCACGAGTCGCCCGGAGCAAGACTACTGAGCCCACTCCACTTCGCTGTTCTCCCTGACGGCTGCCGTTGGTAGCTTTCTAAGATGCACTTACAATGCATAGCACGGGCTTGGAAAACAGTAAAAAGGGTGGGCATTAGGTGTAGCTTGCTATATTCTTTTACAGCCCAATTCTAAAGTATCCCGAATACTTTTCAGGATAACCTATGATTTCACCGCCGGCTGCCCCTGCCAGAGGCCATTATACTCACAGATTTATTCATAATCATGACATATGAGGTTCGCACTCTGCAGAGGGGTGTACACAGGTGAGAATGAAGTCCTGCCATGCACATCCCTTGGCTCCATATCTAGCATGCAGACATACTATGCCCATAATCCTGTCTGTTCTCCTTCCTTTCACTGTTGGCAGTACCGTGGACTGCACCCACCTATGAATTCTACAGGTAATGGAAAGAGGACGTAACCACAGCCACTGGTCATGTTCATCACAGACATTTAGGTCCTTCCTTTCACTTAACACATGCTCTATCCTTGTGTCACTGTCCCCTCAGGGTTATCCCTCAGGGTTGACCCCCAGCAACAGGTAGAGAAAGGGGCAGAGTCAAGGCCCTAAGCCTCCTTACTGGGGTACTTTCTCCATCTCTAAAGAAGATGTCATAGGACCGTTCGAAACTAAACAGTTTGCAACTCTGTGATTAGTAACCCCAAACAGCATGGGCAGTGTGGTTCATTGTAGCTTGTAAGTGAATATTCTGGTCGAACTGAATACTACCACTCTAGTCACGCAATACTACTACCATTATTGGGATATTTTAAGATAAAAAGAAATATATTTACTTTGGATATCTATGAAATACTGATATATGGCCTGATGTAATGGAGCTCTTTAATTCACAGTGTTTAAAACCACAAGGTGTTTGAAGATATTACCCAGTTTAAGGGTTCCACCCCATGTAGTAGGCGAGTTCATGCCACCACCTCTATAATTTCTTCTTTCGCACAAGGTCATGCTGGCCTCCCTGCTGCTTTGCTTCAGCAACTCGAGCAACAGCCCAACAACCAAGCTCCCACATTTTAAGGATCCCCAATTTTCATGACTCATAGACATTAGCAATTAGAAGCACACCGCGGCATTGGGTCATTTCTCTCTCAGGCCCTTACTAGCCGAGAATTAGTCCCCAGTTGCATCTCTTGGTGCATTGTCCTTCCTGATTATAAACAAGTCCACAGTGCTGCATCGTGGTAATCCACGAGAGTGGCTTACGGCATAATCAGGGTGAGTTTAATAAAAACTTGGCAGCAGGACTAATGAAAATTGGAGTGGACCCGAAAACCCTTAATAAGCTTTTCCTCTTTCTCTAGGTTCTTGCAGTGTGGTTTTCATGAATACCTGAGCAATGGAGGAACTTTAAAGTTATTTACCATGGCCAGGTATTTTAATTCCCATTGGGTGAGAAGGACAAGGCAACTATATGGTGGCTGTTAACTGAGTTGTTGCCATTGAAAATGTTATATTCTGAATTGAATTTTGATTTTTTTAAAGTGACTCCATTAACTTTTGAACCACATGCTCCCTGTTCCCAGGAATGGAGTGAAAGGGGCCCCATGCCTGTTATTTTCAGGGCACCGCATTCTCCTGCTCCCACTCACTTGGGTTTTGCCGCATTTTGAATTATGGGGCTCGGTCTCTGTTCCTAAGGCAGATGATTCCACCCATTCTTTGTTTAGATGAGTTGCTCCCAGTGGATGACCCTGAAATTGAAAATGATGTTTCCCCTATGAACTTCCTAAGTTTAAATTTAGTGTTCTTCACATGGTTAGCCACTCATTTGTGGATTGCTAGGATAATTTATGTAGTTTTGCTGTCTGCAAAGGAAAAGTGAGTTTCTCATGGCCCTAGGGAAAGATGCTTAAAGAGACCCATCCCCTAGACTGCGTTGGGACCAATTGGCAGAACCAGGAGGTGTGGCTCTCTTTTCTTCCTTCCAAGTGACTTGGATTAATACTGGTGTTATTTTCCATACCAAAGCCCAATTACACGTTAGAGGACTTTTTAGTAATTGGGCCCTTTGGATTTTAAATCATCTCAGGTCGGAGCCCATGAGGATAGCCTTCAGTACGGATGGACCCCGGGGCTTCGCACAGAAGGTAAATCTGATTTATAGATGGACATGGCATTGCATCTGTCACAAATACATTATTAATGGGCGTCATACATTTTGTAACATACACATCAACTCCCCCTGGGAAATTATCCCTCATCCTAATGGATTACACTATAGGAAGTTCCTTGCAATATTCATCCTAAAATTTTACTTTTCTTAATTTCATTACATTGATGAGTAGAGATCTCTGTATATCATTTGCCTGTATCTTAGGGATATTAGGAATATTAGGCTAAGGTTTGTAAATCACCTCAAAGTTCTCCAACTGAGCCCTCTAAAACAGTAAAGAGTAATAGTAGATAATAAATAGGTGCTGGTTTGCGCTCAACATCCATCCTACACTGGAGCACAATGAATACACCCTTAAGTAAGCAGATGAACTTTTTTCTTCTAAAATATGGGAAATTGTCTAAATGGCACTGAACCAGCCTTTCAGTTCTTAGCTGACAAAGTTAGGAGTTTGGTTCTTTGCTTAGACAGAATCATGCTGGATGTTGGCTTCGTTTTTCTTTATCTTTTTGTTTCTCCTGTCTGCTGACCTCTTGCTACATATGCTTCCCCTTCAAACTCAGAACCTTTGCTTCTCTGGAAGGAGCTGTAGCTGGCTGGGCCTCTTCCTGGACATAGGATGTCAGACCTGAAAACACAATGATGGGGCCTCCCGCTGCAGCACAGCATTCAATCTGGGTGGCGCTCACTTAGGAAAACCTGCCAATGGACTGTGGTAGGACCTCTAATGGAATACCTGAGGTCAGCAGGTGGGGTGGACTCACTCCCTACCTTTGTACAGAGTCTGTTCTGTCCTGGGATGAGACCCAGCTGCCATCCTCTCCAAACCCACTCAGCAGGAGCATACACACACGGTCTGGTATTTATGTTTGATCCCAAACAGCTCAATAGTGCCGTAATAAAATACACCCTTCACATCTGTACTGTTAAATGCCTAAATCACAAAGACTACTGTTCCTTGACTTCATTCCGTGCAGTGGAATTAATGTTCCCACATGAATTGGAGCATTGTACTCAGTTGTTAATAGCCTCTTGAGGTAGGCCAGCTAGACTAATCCAAGTTTGTTTCTGTGGGTAGCTGAGGATTATGTGTTTCTCTGCTTGCCTGTGTTCCCTCTCACCTTCAGTATTATGTTTTCAATGGTTTATTCGTTTAATCATTCAGCACTTACTGAGCTTGAAATGTGCTGAACAATAAATGTTAACAAAGATGCCATTCTAGATAATGATTTTAAGATATACTACAAGCTCTCAGAAAATAGGAAGTAAATAGTTTTGTCTGAAGAGCTTCTCAAAGGACCTGATGGTGGAAGGGAAAGGCAAAGGAAAAAGCTGAGGCGAGGAAAGGAAGTTGGAGGGTGCGTGGTGGTCAGGGCAGGACCAGTGGTAGAGAAGGCACGGGTAGGGCGTATAAGGATGAAGGGGCGGGAAATGGGGCTGCAAAGATGACGGTGATGATGATGGTGCCAATGAGGATGCTGCCAGCTGTGAAAGGCTTGGGAGTTGCGTTTAGGAATTTAAACTTAATCCTCAGCATCGAGTAGTTTCTGTGAAGAGCAGTAAGATGATTTTGTGTGTGTGTGTGTGTAAATCCATCTACATACTTTTGCATGTATATATACATACCTATATCATCTTTTTAATGTCTTATAATTCCAGCCACTCGTCCTGTATAAGTAATGTGTAGAAAATAGGCTATTTTACAACAGAAAGTAAAGAATCCTTCTCTCCTCTCTCTTTCCCTCTTTCTGTCTTCTTTCAGCTTCTTTTTCTCCCTCCTCACTCATTCCCGGGACTGTTTTTGGAACAGTATCACCGAAGATGCTTCCATTAGCTGAACAAGGGCTGGTCAGAGGTTTGTAGAAATGAATTCTACAGGACAGGAAAAAAATTTTCAACAAATGTTTTTCTTACCAAAAGGAAGGCCAGGTTCAACACAACTGCAGCAAGAGTAGCTACAACTTAAACACATATGTATACTCTGTAGGTACGATACATTCTTTCTGGTTTACATGCATCGTACCACTGAATCCTCACAACCACCATCTTAGGTAAGAGCTATTATTAACCTCATTTTGTCAGTGAGAAAACAGACTCAGAAGGTCACTTACTCGAAGTCACACAGTCAGTTGGTGATGAAATTCAAGCTCAGGGGCTCCTAACCTACCATGCCTCACTGTGTGTAGGCCAGAGACCACGGCTTGTGAACACCCAGTACAAAACTCTTCATGCTGGTTGGTCTCCTTTTAGAACGGAAGGGCATAGTACGTTGGAGGAATCACGGTGTTCTATAGGACTGTCTTACTGCTATGCCTCTCCCTTTGAGCAAAATAATTTTACAAGGAATTGACAATACCTGCCTGTCTCTGGTCAGGGCAGCAGCACAGATCAGATGTCTCAGAATATATTTTGATCATTGCAAAAGTCTGTATGAATATAATATATGATGGTATGTAATTCATTCTATATGTATGTAGGAACTAGACAGTGAGCACATTTTACAAAGATATCTTGAAAATTGGTATTGAGCCCTTAGGGGTTAGTCTCTAGAGTAAGTGGGTAGACAGCCTGGCCAAGCCCATCGTCAGGTGCCATCAACATCCAAGTCCTGAAGCCAACCCTTGCTTGTCACTCTGTTCTCCCCTAAGTACCTGCCAGATTTTTCACCTAGTGGAAGCACAGTTGTCACAATTCATAACCAGCTGTTTTGTATTTTAACAATGGCTATAAAAACCCATACGTGAGTATTGTTTCTGCACTACTTCCTCAGAAACTTAGGTACCCGGTTCTCAAGCTTTAATCAGACCACTGAACACAGCCTTCAGGCCTGAACCCCATGCCAACCTCCAGGTCATGCACACAGCACGGGCTTCCTGCTCAAGGGGCATCATCAGACCTCCACTGGGAGGACTTCACAGAGAAGGCCATCTAGAGTTAGATGTGACTCAGGTGACTTTTTCAAAGCAATCTTAGGCAAAGAAGAATGAGGCTTTGATGTAGACTTTCACTATTCCCAAAGCAACTCAGGAACAGGAGGGGAAATCTCTCAGCACTGGTTTGCTTGTATCCAGACTTTCCTCACTTTAATATCAGCGCTCAGCTTATAGGGGAAATCAGGAGAGGGTTTCTAGAACCCCAGTTAACCATGAACTCGGTGCGTTCTCCCGGGATGGGACTACTGCTAAGCCATTAGGTATATACTGCTAAGCCATCAAGTTTCCTGTAAGAAACTTGAGCTGATTTTTGCTGTTGTTTTTGCTCTCTGTATATTTGCATAATTTTATATCCTGAGCAGAGTTCTTGATTTTGCAAGAGCATAATAAAAAACAGTATGAATTGGCAGGGTTGGGGGTATGATTTGCAGCTGGTCTGTCACTTCCTCTTACTGGAAGATTCAGCTGAAAGTATTATACAATTATCATATTTTACAGGACCTGAACTTATATTTGCATGTGCTCATCTTTTGTTTTTGCTTTTTAAAAAAGAAATATCTTTTCACATTTATATTTTTGTAGATGAATTGCCCAATACGGTCATTTTATACACTTTTCTCTTCTTGGTATAAATTCATGTGGTTCAATGCTAGTGAACTCAAAACACCAAGGTCTAATTGATATAATAACAGTCAACACGATGAGACCTTTGGATAGTTTTTGGAGATTCAAAACAATGACTAAGGAAATGCAACCCAGAGTTACAGTAATATCTCTAACCATCTCCCTTTCACTCATTGTCATTATTTTGATTAAAAGGTCTGTAGAAGCCACAGTGGTTTTTCAGGATGCAAAAATTATTGCAGAAACTTCCTCTATTAATGGAAATTATTAGAGGATGGAAATGGTACTCGAACAGCAAGAATGACATTAATTATGTGAACAGCAATTGTCTCTGGCAGTTGGCAAGCATGAATTATTCTTCAACGCTCTTCCACGGGTTTGTGTCCAGCCAGCGTTAGAAATCTAAAAGCTTTTCATTTTGGCAAAGTTTTCATAGCACTTGGACTTCCAGCATCTAGATAAAAGATAATTTGGAAGGAAATTATGTTGGTGAAATTGAAGAAGTCAGTAATGCATTCTGTGCAGATGAATCAATGCCCAATTAAATGATTATAATGATTATATCAAATTCAACTTTAAGTGTTGACTTAAAATAATCACATTTTAAAGATTATATATATGTATATATTCCAGAAGATCAAAGCCATATTACCCAGCCTGGTAGAGGAATGGAGCGTTCCGATTCATCCCAGCGTTTGATTAATTGAGAGAAGCTTAGGTCAGGAATTACCTATATGCTACAAATTAGAATAGATGGCAGCAACCAAGCCTATTTTCATTCCGTAGTTCCCTTTCTCTTTTGCAACTTTTCTGTTTTTCCATTGCTTTATCTATACTCCCCTTTGAAGGCTCCCTTCTCTGTTTATCACTATTTTAATGTTCTCACCAACTTCTGCAGAATCTGTTTTGCTAATCCATTACCACATTCACCTGTTCCTATTCCTTCACAGCAGTAAATACAACCAATCAGACCAACATTTATTGCTTTATTCATTCACACAATAAGCATTTATTAAACCCTTGCCACGTTTAAGGCACTAACCTAACCACAGGAAGTGGGCATTCTGCCATAGGCACAAAACAGGATCCATAAAATACCCAGTGGGATTAAGTCATCGAGCATATATGAGAAGGTGAGATAAAGCGGGAACGTTAGCTTACTGTGGGCTACTGAAAGCCTGCACCCGCCAGCTAATAGAAAACCATTGATGAGTGTGTATGTTTGGTTTGGTTTTTCAAACCAGGCTTTGACACAAGAACATCAATTTTCAGAAATGCTATGTTTAATTCTTTCTCTCTTCTACTGTCTTCATTCATCTTTCCAGAATTTGAGCTCTGCTGATACAGTAGTGAGTTGCAAAATGATTTGTTTAATATAAATTTAGGGCTAACATGTGCCTAATTTCAGCATTGATGGGAGCATAGGTCTGATGAAATTGTGAACCAAATAAGTGCTGCGCTTGAGGTAGGCCATTCAAATCGGCCGTAGTAGTTCTGCCTAGTAAAAAAGACTGGTAATTCATCTTAGCAGATAAGGTTCCCCTTCTGCTCTACTGGTATTTTCAGCTTATAGGTTCTTCCTTCAGTCTAAGCAACTACATAATTAAGGTTCCTAATAGTTTTGATTTATACTCCAGATTCAAGTTTAAATCTAAATTGTAAGAAGGCTTGTAGCTTTTTTATTTTTATTTTTATGGAAAATGAAAAAATCAGGACTACCTACACAAAAGAGCTTGAAAGTGGCAGCCTTTTTAAGACTCATCATAGGACAAATGTCATAAAACTTCCCTAGACACATTTTGACGTGTTGTAATATCACATATGGAAAGGGAACTATCAAATGAAAATAAGCTGAATCTTTCTGTTAGCCTCAACTGAGTAGATATTTGAGACTTCTGTTTTATTGACTCATTAAATATCGATGAACGAGATGATGTGCCAGGCCTTGAGAATGCACTGGCTCAAAAAGAGACATTGCCCCAACTCTAATGAAGCTTAAAATCTGATGTCCCGTGTAAACCAAATTAATAGACTAACACCATGCATGCATACTAAAAAAAAAAAAAAAAAAAAGTACATAGTACAGGCTATTTTTATAAAACATAACTCTTTATTTAAAAAATTACTTTTATTAAACCACAAATTAACAGGGACCTATATTAATGCCTCTATCTATGTGAAATAAATTTGCTCGGCAGTTTTTTTCCAGTGGGTACGGCTGTGATGCCCACAAACATTCAGGACGCCTGCAGATGGTCAGCATTTCACGTATTCCATCTCATTGCCACCATAGGCTCTTTTGACCTTTCAGGTCTTTGCCTCAGCTCTTGCTTAGGACAGAGAGCATAGGCGACTTTAGAGATACCTGCCAAAGCCTGAGGCAGCAATGAGAGTGAGGTAAGGATTATTTTGAGATCAGACAGGTATCAGTTCAGATCTTGGCTTTGCGGCTGTATGGCTCTTTGGCTAGTTTCCTCATGTGTAAAATGAGGCAGGGATGGAAATGGTAGCATTGATTATACCTCACGATGTTGATTTCCCAGTGTTCCAGAGAGAGCCACTTCTTCCTAGTAACTAGAAATGGACATAACCGGAACTTGCCACTGGCTAAACTACGAAAAGAAAACATTCTGAAAAACTTACAATTTTATATATAGTTACGTTGTCTAATCTTCATAAATGCAAAGGTATTTTAAGTATACTAAAGAGCTTTAATCAAGGAATATTCTTTATAAGGCTTATAAGTTAAAAGGGATAGTATGAACCCGTAAGAAATCATAGGAACAAACTTTTATATCATTTTAAGATCTGGACACATTTTGAGGTCAACTGTTTCTTTTAGGAGAAGTAAAGAACACTGTCACAGAATCCATGCCATAAAGTAGCAGAGGAATAAATAATTCACATATTATATCCAAGAAACAATTAGAAACCAAATTCAACAAGCACTGAATACGAGCACCTAGTAATTAATGTAACTAACCAAGAATCCACAAAATTCTCATTTACTCTTTTCCTGGAAAACACAAAGCAAGTAAACAGATTTCTTAGGAAATACTCATCTTTTCATCCAACCTTTGTCTTATATTAAATAAGAGTTTATATTTCAGCCAGAGTTACGATATCTCCATTTGTAGGTAGACAGATTGAGGACAGGAAACGAGGAATGGTATCTGGCTCTTTAATTAAAGACGTAGAGCCTGTTTACTCCTCAAGCTTATTGGCAAGACATACATGCACGCACACACACACAAAGTGCATCTGAGAGAGGAAGCCAAATTTGTAAAATTGTATCCACAATCATAGTTTCTATGGTAACTGTATCTTAGGCCCAGGCACAAACAGAGCTGGGCAGGAGATGTTTGATTTTGTTTTCTCCAAAGACAATCAGAAGAGAGAGAGTTCAGGTTATCAAGATGTGACATGGGCCAGTGTACCTATGGCTAGTACTTGGGGCTAGCATAATATTTAAGGCTTAAATTCCAGTAAGTACTTCGTAATTTCATAATGCTGCTGATAAATTTGCTACAGAGTTATTCAGCTTTAAAATAATCGTTGTGTGCCCACAGGTAGTCACTATATTAATGAGGTGTAAGCGGTTAACGTAATGCCGAAACTACATGCAAGATAACTTTTATAAATGTGTGTAAGTTAGAGGGAACTTCAAGGATTTATTCCAACTCCAGTATTTTAACTCCCAACATTTTACAAGGCAAGAAACTTAGGCACAAAATGGTTAAAAGGCTTACCCAAGAGTTATTTTTAAAATATTTTTATTTGCTGTATTTTCTAAACTGGCAGATGTTCTATACTACTCTATACTAACCAGTTATTTAACAAAATTACTGAAATTAAATTAGAGAAAATAAACAGTGCAGAAATAATGGTTTGAACGAGTGTGTATGCTTTTGCTTCTCCTAGGTAGCGCGTTTGTAAACACATCTCAGGAATAATATACTTCACGTTGCCAAAGAGGAATAATTAAACAACCTATTTTGATTAATTCCTTTTTGTTTAAATGGAGTAGTTTCCCTTCCAATATGTAGCATTTTAGCAGATGTCTTAAGATTAGAAGATGCTCAAAGCCAAGTTCATAACCTTTTGGAAGTTTTCATCATGTTGATTCCTTCAAAACAACTTCCAGCCAAAACTGCAGCCTAGGTAAGAGCAATGTAATTAAAAGAAAGCTTCTGGAAACTGCTTAAAAATATCTGTCAGGATACTGTCTTGAAATGAAAGGCTTATTTCCTAAAATGGCATCTAAATTTTTATACTTTGCATCTTAATCTTATGATGTGTCTGGCAGCAAGAAACATATTTTGTAATGGATCTGAGTCAGACGTATTTGTAAATGAGGGTGTTATATATTGGTGAACAGGCTGTATGGCAACCCTGCACGGCCTTCCCATCAGAGCAGCTTTTAAATTTCCTCGGGAAAATTGACTTATGGGACATAAATTACAGCACTGGCAAACATGTGTCCTGCCCTGTGGGAACTGGAAGACATGTTAATTTTGAATTGTTTTCACTTTTTATCATCAGACATTTGCAGAAAATTTTGTGTGATTTATTCTTTTATTTTTAGCGAATTGTTAAAAAATGTTCGAAAGAATATTAAATCTTCCCCTCTGTCATTAATCTGAAAATGGGGGAAATAGGGGGTGTTAAATGTCCTTTTCAGTGCATTGCTTTATGAAACTGCTGATTCTAGCAATGTCAGGCTAGAAATACATACTAATTTAAGGAGCCCTGAGTATAAGAAGCAAGCTCCTTGCCTTCGCAGAAAGAAAGACTAATAGTTTTATTTTAACAAGGCTCTTAACACCCCAGCCAGCAGGCACTGAGGGGATGAAGCTGGGAGAACTCCCATGGACTAAAAGCGTCTTAATTCAACATTCCTCCCAAACACGGAACCCACCTGATAGGCTGTCCTGATCCAGCCAGAGAAATTGGCCAGCCATGTGCAAGGCCCACCCCGGCATGAGCTTTTCAGGTTGTTTTGAATAAGCCCTCTGAAGTTTCACTTCCTGAGGTTTATTAGTAGAGAAAGACAAGTATGCCCCCGATCCAAGCATAAGTTCTAACGTTACAGTGTTGTGGAAAAGACTAGGTTTCTATTATGGCTTAAGTCAAGATTATTTCTATCAGGTATATATTTAGGTCATTAATTCGAAAAAAAGACTGCACGATACCAAGATAAAGGGCTTCTTTTAAAAAAAAATTAATTGGAGCAAAGCCACTGACCTTATTTTTTTGTGATGAGGGAAATTACCTAATAAGGAGTTCTTCGAGCAGGAACGTTTCTGAGTCTCGCGGCACACCGAGTGAAATGAGAAATGAGCTTATAAATGCCTGTGCCTGTTCTCTGTCCCCTCACTCCCTCCTGAAGTGGCCTGACTTCCTAGGGACCTAGCTGCAACTTATAATTAGTTTCTCTTTGGCAGCCTTCTCTCAGCAATTTCCTACCCTCAGTTCACAGCTATTTGCAAGATATTGCATTGGGTACCCAGGCATTGTGTACCCAACACAATAATCTTTATCGCCGCCATTTCTGATGGGCCTGTTAAAAGTTGATCAAATTACAGGAGGGGATTAAATCAGTTATGATTTATCCACCAATGGGATATTAGATAGCTATGATTCTTCATGTTTGTGAAATGTATCTAATAGCACAGGAAAATGCCAATAGTAAATATTTGGGGGGAAACTATATATACCAATAAAATATGTATATATTTATAAATGTTAACAGAAGCCATCTTTAGGGGGTTTTCCACAATAATTATTCAGGGGCAAAAAAGAAACAGTTAAATCTGTTTTTAAAATAATGGATCACAAATTTATTCCCATCATTTCCATTAACTAACAGTGTGTCCCTGAGGGAGAAGACTTTCTCTCATCTCTGTTTCTTAGAGTGACTCTACTTAGGAGTTGCTAACAAATGTTTATTCACTTGAAAGTATTAATCTCATCTTCTGAGCAGGAGAGCATAAGACAGTACAACCAGTGGTTGTTTATTTATTAGAAAACTATAAAGATTTTCAACACCACGGAGTCTGGCTTTCTCTCTCCATCAGTACACTGAAATCACTCTCAATAAAGCACCAATCACCATCTCATTGCCAATTCCAACATACACAGTTGCAGACATTATTAGTCACTGTTCAGTTGCAGAGAACAAAATCCACTCTAGCTAGTTTAAGTAGAAACAAATTTATTGCACCATATTAATGGGCTTACAGAGTCATAGGGAAGGCTAAAGAAATAAATTCTTGGATAAGCTTTCAGGAGTAATTTCCCCAGCCACGTTACATAATGAGGCTACCAGGGGAGCAGCTGCTGCTCCACAGAGGAGGCCTTTGGCTCCACAGCCACACGACATGGCCACTATCAGGAGCCCCCGTAATTAGGAAGGTGCCACAGTCAGGAACCCACTTCTAGTGCCACCAACTCCAGTGCTAGCACTCCACCCCAGAAACTGATGCTGTTTGGTACGTCTGCCAAAACTGCTCCCGGAAAACCAAGCACGCCCTTAGTCGCTTCTGTCCCCATTTGGTTTCTCAAATGGTGTGGCCTAGCTTGAATCATACCCAGTACGATGGGAATTCTAGGAAAGGTAGTTTTTAGCTTTCTAGGTTCTGCAGTTCAGATTGCACTCTGCAAGCAGGGAGGATTTGGCAAAGCACACCAACACACCACATACACCATAGACCTTGTCTTACTGAAGAAGCTCTTGACTGCTTTTCACACTGTTGACCAGTCCCTCCTTCATGGGTTCTTTTCCCTTGATTCTGTAGTAACACTCTTTCCTAGAAGCTCATCTAGACCAGCTGCTTTTCGTCAACCTCCCTCCTGGGTTCAACTTTTTTTGCATGCCCCTTAAGTGATAGTGCTTCTAAGAGAATTATCCTCATTCCCTATTTTTCGTGGTGTGTATTTTCTTCTAGTATGTCTCCACAGACTCTCTCTGGGCATTCTAATTCTTTTCCAAGGTTTTAGCTATAGGCTAAATGTTTCCTAATTCTACATCTCTAGTCTACACTTCTAAGTTGCAAACTTTATACTCAGTTATCAATCAGACATCTCCATCTGATGTCCCAACTCAAGCTCAGTATCTAAGTATTACCTGCTCTCTCTCATACCCCCACCTTTGTTCTTCCTTTAGTCCATTTTAGTTGGGCATCATACCACATACATCCTTCCCATTAATCTTCAGTCGGTCCCAGTGAACCTACCTCCTTAGCATCTAATGTTACTCCCTCTTCTCCATTCTTTTGAATATTCCCTACTTTAGACCTTTATTATCTCTGGCTAAGACTGCACTGGAACTCCACACTATAGCAACAATAATCTCTCTAACCTATAAATATGTCGTATCAGTTGTCATGCTGCACTTCTCAAAGGCTTCACTATCACCTAAAGGTAAAATGAAGTCCCTAGGCATGGCATATGAGCTCCTTTAAGAACTGTTCTATGTCTGTATCTCCAGAGCTTCGACCCTGAGAGAAGAAAGACCCAATCCCTAACTCACATATTCCATGTAACGGCTGTATAACTTTAAGCAACTACTTAGCTTTCTCTTCTGCAAAATGGGGCAACCATTGCAGTTATTCAGAGGATTGAATGGACTAATGCAAAAAGAACTTTAGTCCTGTGCTTGATGTTCAATAAGTGGCAAATAAATGTTAAATTGTAATAATCAAAGAAGAATGAAATACACGGAGAAATAGTCCACATTCACAGACAGGAAGACTCGTTCATTATTGTCAAGATGTCAATTAGTCCCAACTTGTTCTACAGATTCAATGCAATCTCAGTCAAAATCCCAGCAATTTATTTAGTGGATCTTAACAGACTAATTCTAAAGTTTATGTAGAGAGGAAAAAGCTCTAGAATAGCCAACACAATATTGATAGAGAATCCCATTGGAGGACTGACACTACCCAACTCAAGATTTACTGTTAAGCTCCAGTAATCAAGACGGTACTGTATTGGCTCAGGAACAGACAAAAAGATCAATGAAAGAGAATAGAGAACCCAGAAATAGACTCACATAAATGTAATCAACTGACCTTTGACGAGGGAGTTAAGGCCATACAATAGAGCAAGGATAGTCTTTTCAAACAACTGATACTGGAACAACTGGGTATCCACATGCAAAATAATAATAATAATAATAATGTTCACACAGACCTATACCCTCCACAAAAATAACTCAAAATGGATCACAGAATGCAATGTAAAATTCAAAACTATAAAATTTCTGGAATATTAACATTGATAACAAAATCTAAATGACCTTGGGTTTGGCAATGATTTTTTAGATATGACACCATGAAAAGATGAATTGATAAGCTGGCCTTCATTAAGATAAAAGTTTCTGCTCTGCAAAAGACACTCTCGAAAGAATGAAAAGACAAGACACAGAATGGTAGAAAATATTTGCAAAAGACGTATTTGATAAGGACTGTTATCCAAAATATTAAAAAAAAAAAAAAGACTCTTAACACCCCACAATAAGAAAACAACCCAATTAAAATAGGAGCCAAAGACCTCTGTGGACATCTCACCGAAGAAGATGGTAAATGAGCATATGAAAAGATGCTCTACATCATTTGTTATCAGGGAAATGTAAATTAAAACAACAATAAGATACCATGACACACCCATTAGAATGGCCAAAATCTGGAACACTGACAACAACAAATGCTGGCCAGGGTATGGAACTCTAAGAACTGTTACTCATTGCTGGTGGGAATACAAAATGGCACATCCGCTTTGGAAGACCATCACTTTCTCACCAAACTGAACGCGTTCTGCCATATGACATAGCAGTCGTGCTCTGGGTATTTACCCAGAGAAGTTGAAAACTTATGTCCACACAAAAAGCTGAGCGTGGATGTTTACAGTAGCTCTGTTCATTATCTCCAAAACTTGGAAGCCACTAGGATGACCTTCAGCAAGTGAATGGACAAATGAACTGTAGTATATCCAGACAATAGAATATTATTCAGCACTAAAAAGAAATGAGCTATCAAGCCATGAAAAGACATGGAGGAACCTTAAATGCCTATTACAAGGTGAAAGAAACCAATATAAAAAGGCTACATACTATACTAATCTAACTACCTGACATTCTAGAAAAGTCAAAAGCATGGAGACAATAAAAAGACCAACAGTTGCCAGGGGTTGCAGTGGCGTGGGGGAGGGATGGGTAGGCGGAGCACAGAGAATCTTGGGGCAGTGAAAATATTCTGTGTGAGGCTGGAATGGTGGGTACATGTGATACATTTGTCCAAACCCATAAAATGTACCACACTAAAAGTGAACCCTAACATAAACTGCAGACTTTGGGTGATAATGACGTGTCAGTATAGGTTCATGACTTGTAACAAATGTACCGCCCTGGTCGGGGATGCTGCCAATGGTGGAGGCTGTGCAGGTGGAGGCAGCAGATGAGAATTCTCTGTGCCTTCAATTTTGCTGTGAATATAAAACTGCTCTAAAGAATAAGGTCATTTTTTTTATTGTTATTATATTTTTTTCCATTACCATTTAACCCCCAAATCAATCGAAACAAAAGCAAAAACAAAAAACAAACAAACAAGCAAACAAAAAACTTGCAGCAGTGGCAATGATGGTTTCAGCCACAGTAGTCGCCCCAGTGGTTCTGTTGACTGTTGCTAATATCCTTCTCCTCACAGCCTGATTCTTCCTTAACCCAAATCTTGACATTCCCAGAAAACACAGTGCTTTTTTTATGCCTCCATGTTGTTTCACTTTTGTTCCTGTTACTCAGAATGCCTTTTCCTGCTACTCCTAAACCCTTCTCCCCCTAAAAAACGCCTCCTCATTCATATTCACGTTTTAAAAGAGGCTTCAACACCCATGTGAAGCTGTCTTCAGCTCTCCCAGGAGGACTTCGGTATCTGTTCCTTCAGATCCACTGCCCCCTTCCTCAGACTAACACTCCACCAGTGATCTCACTGCACCATAATTGTTTGCAGGCCTGTCTCCTCTGTAGTCAGCGCAATGAAGAAATCCAGCTCCTGCTCCTACTTTGAACAGAGTGCCTCGCTTTAAGATGCAGTAGTTGCCCAGTAGTCACCAATTGAGTGATTGCCGTAAAGATGTTGTGATATTAATAGAGAAGCACATTAAATACCTACACAACTGATGAAGAACAGAATAATTTTTGATGTAAAAGAATATCACCCATCTTTTGAAGCCTGGCCTATGTTCTGCTATGTCCATGAATTTTTCCCCAGGCACCTTCTGGTGCTATCTGTGCTACAGTTAGTAACATCCCACATGGCCCTGAAGCATGCATGGTCCTTCAGTAGTCTTGAACAACAAGACTGAAAGTTCCTTAAGGATGTGGGTCACGCTGTCCTTCATAGAGCCTGGTGTGCTGCTGGCTCACCAGGCAAACAGGCACATGGGTGATGTGCCCTAGAATCACCAGAAAGTTGACTGCTGTCATCCAGCCAGGTCCATCTAGATAGCTGTGCTGAAAGCATCAAATTGGAGTTTTGTGGCCCCGGGAAAAAGATTAGTTGTAAATGTCTACAGCCATTCTGGGGATATGTAGGCATAATCTTTTCCAATGACAATCAATCATCTGTAACATAGTTCTTATATGTATGTTAAATTTTCCTCCATAAAAAAAAAAAATAGGTTGAAAACAAAAGACACCTTAGATGAGAGTGGCTATGACAATACTTGTATCCTTCACTTCTTTTTCTGCACCATTTATTTATTCCGTCTGTCTGACGCCATCCTTGCCTCTGGCCTTTGTTAGAAAGGTCAGTGTTAAACCTTCCCCCTGTCGCTTGTAAGTGTGTATGTGCAATCTTCATTCTACCCAGGTAGCTCACTGGGCAGTTGTCCTCTCAGATGACTCCAGCCACTCCTGTTCTAGGCGTTGGTGGAACATGAAGAGGTTTTGGAGCATCCATCCGAAGGGCCTCCTGTCACCACTCAACACCAGGAATAGTCTTCCTTCCTCTAAATGAGTGTGTACACTTACCTTGCAGCGCCTCCCCAACAAGCCCTCGGTACATACACTACCCAAGCTGGGATGCGGGTTTTCTAAAGAGCTAGGACTTTGGGTAGAAAGAAAGTAACTTCCAGGTTGAGTACTACCTAGAAAAAATCTTTCCTACAGACCTTGACACTGATATTTCCTAACAAACTTTCCCTCTCCCCCAAGAAATATAACAGTCCGGGTTTTCTACTTACCCCTCCCATGCCCATTAGGTGAGGGCTATCCCAACACAAGAGCGAGCACATGAGTGGTCCATGAAGCCACATGTGTTGACATGAACACATGAGGAATCGATCAGTCAGCAAGTACTTTTAAATACCTGTAAGTGTTCATCCTGTTTTTAGTTGGTGTGATAGATACAGAAGGACTGTATACAAAATCTTTAAATTCATGGAGTTAACATGCTTCATTGAGAAACTACAAGGACAGTCACTGCCCTTCAGAATTGCAGAGGCTGATAGAAGAGACCTGAAGAGTGGTGAACACGGAAAGTATATAGAAAAGGACAAACAAGCAAGAAAGACCAACTCTAGATAGAAAAGAGTTCATCGCTTCCCTTTGGTTGTTCCTAAGCGAGGGAACTAAGTGAGGTTTGGGCGAGGAAGGGCCTCCTTGAAGCTGTGGAACAGGTAGCTGGCTGTCGCAACACATGTTAGCAAAGAAAGGTTTCACTGAAAACATACTTTTGAAAATGGAGTCCTTGTCACAGCCAGTAAGAGCCTAAGGAGACATGATGACTAAATGTAATATGGGATCTTGGGACAGGAAAAGACAGTAGGTAACAATCTGAATAGGTTGTGGGCTGTAGTTAATGATAATGTATCAGTATTAATTCATCAATGGCCAGACATGTACCATATTCATGTGAGATGTTAGCAACAGGGAAACTGGGTACGAGGGGATGCTCTGTCCTACTCAATTTTTCTCTAAGTCTAAAGCTGTTACAAAAATTAAAGCCTATTTTTTAAAAAGTGTTCTTACAGCTTACAGATTATCGCTGGCATGGTGACAGGAAGGAGTCAGTTTGACAATGACTCTTTTTTTGAAAGAAGTGACTTTGTTGTTAAATGCCGTGTTTGTGGCTTAATCGTCAATTCGTAGAGCAATGCTGAATTCTTGCTTGCTTTCCCATGGTTGATTTTTGGCAGGCGACAGCAGCATTTGTGCACTGATTATAATTTTGAGATGCATTGTCAGTAACCAGGGTGTATAATGGATCTTCATCTCTAATTACTTTTCTCTCCACAGGTGTCTGGAAAGGGTCCAGACGGGAATGCACACAGCCTCCGCTTTGAGGGGATGGAGAGGCAGTACGCATCCTTACCCAGGTAGATCATGGAGGGGTCTCCCATCACCAGCTCCCCCAAAATGAAGTCTTTATTGAAATCTACATGAGATAGAAATCTGGTTTTCAAATAGGGAATATGTTACAATTTTGCCTCGCTGCCGTCTGCCGCAGCCGTGGTGCCATCTTCGCAACTGTGCTAATAATTGAAACACTTGTGGGTTATTTTTTAAGGGAAGAAAATAGTATATCATTGCAATTGAACATGACAGCAAGAATATTGGATCCTGAATGGAAATCCTAAGCCATTGCTATAAAAATGGTATTGAACATCCTGCACCAAGCTTAGAGTCAATAAAAGAGTAAATCCTCTGTCCTAGGAGGTACCATGAGGAAGGGCAAGCCAACCTTAACTTTGGAGCACCACATGGGTGTTAAAACGCAGGAGAGAAATATGAACCTGGGAAAGTGTCCTTTGCTTGACTTAGAATCTCACTGTGATCTTTAGGCAAAAAGCAAATATTTAGGAGAGACGGGGCACAGTGCAGGAAAGGAAGAACTGCATGGGAAAAGTTCATCTGGCCTAACGTGATCCACTGATGCTGTAACTAGACACCCCTGAAAATGAGATACAGTTCTCAAAGGTCGGTGCTCTTATCTGCGAGATGAAGAATAATTTTAGTCTGCTATCAGTAGCACATGACAAAAAGGAACCCTTTCCAAGCTTACATACAGTGCAGCTACTATGGGAGTTAAATGAGTTGGGAGTGTGAGAATTAGTAAGTTTGGAGCGGGGGGCGGGGGGGGGGTGCTGGGAACAAAGAAAGGTCGATGGCAACCCGAAAACTAAAATGTTACAAAACATGTCCTTTAAAAAAGGAGAGGAGGACCCTAAGTTGAACTTATCGTCAAAGCTGAGTTGTGAAAGTGCTAACTTCTGTGTGTAAATTCATAACAAATTATCACAAAAATAACATCCTGAAAATTATAATAGGCATAGTGTAAGTGACCATCTGCTCTACATAGTATGTTGATTGCCAAATGCACTAAAATCTCAAGTCTAGCAGAGAACCAATTTTTAACACAGATTAGGCAGGATACCCAAAATACAATAGTTTAAAAGCTTTGGTACCTCTATACTTTATTTACTCCGTGTTTTATTTTTTTTATTCTTCTTTATTCTATTATAGTTGTCCCAGTTTTTTTCCCCTTTGCCTCCTCTGTCCAGCCCACCCCCACTCCCACAGTCCATCCCCACACCATTGCCCGTGTCCGTGGGTCATTCATACATGTTCTTTGACAATCCCTTCCCCTTCCTTCCACCACTTCACCTGAGTTCTTGAGACTCCTGCAATAAAAGACAGATTAACCAGAGAAAAAGAAAGAAGCTTATTAACATGTACACCTCATACATATATAGGAGATACCCAGAGAAAAATGAATAGCTCCCAAGGTGGCTTAGAATTTAGACTTAACTACCATCTTAACAGGGAAAAGGTATGGGGGTATAGGCCTCTTAGGAGAGACTGAACGGTTTTTAGGAAAGATAAGTGGACCATCAGAAGAATATATGGGAAATATGATAGTTTGTGACAAAGTTTGCCTGAGTGTGGTGTCAACTTCTAGTCTCCTCTCCTGTAACAAAAAATTGATCTTCCTCTGGCAGCTGTCAGTCTATTCCCTGTTTCCATGTCTGTGGTTCTATCTTGCTTGTTAATTTGGTTCATTAGATCCCTCTTATAAGCGAGATCATATGGCATTTGTCTTTCACTGCCTAGTTTGTTTCTCTTAGCATAATGCTCTCCAGTTCCATCCATGCTGGTGCAAAAGGTAGGAATCCCTTTTTCTTTCTTTCTGCTGTGTTGTATGCCATTGTGTAAATGTACCACAGTCTTCGAATCCACTCATCTACAGATGGGCACTTAGGTGGTTTCCAGCACTTGGCTATTGTAAATTGCAAGACTATGAACATCGGGGTGCATAAGTTCTTTCGAATTAGTGTTTTGGGATTCTTGGGGTATATTCCTAGCAGTGGAATTGCTGGGTCAAAAGGCAGTTCCATTTTTAACTTTTTGAGAAAATTCCACACTGTTTTCCACAGTGACTGCACCACTCTGCATTCCCAGCAACAGTGCACTAGGGTTCCCTTTTCTCCACAACCTGGCCAGCACTTGTTGTTTATTGATTTATTAATGATGGCCGTTCTGAACGGCGTGAGGTGATATGTCTGTGTGGTTTTAATTTGCATGTCTCTGATGGCTAACAATGTTGAGCATTTTTCATGTGTCTCTGGGCCCTGTGTATGCCCTCCTTGGAGAAGTGTCTGTTCAGGTCCTTTGCCCATTTTTTAATTGGATTGTTTGTCTTTCTGGTGTTGAGTCATATGAGGTCTTTACATATTTTGGAGATCAAGCCCTTGTCCGAGGTATCATTGGCAAATACGTTCTCCAATACAGCCAGTTACCTTTTCATTTTTGATGATGGTTCCTTTAGCCAGGCAGAAGCTTTTTAATTTGATGTAGTCCCATTTGTTTATTTTTTCCTTTATTCCCTTAGATCAAGTGTTTTGTTTTTTTTTAATCTCACAGATTTTTCCCATCCTGGATTTCCTGCCTCTCCCTGTTTATCCCTGGCCTCATATTTTGTTTTCATTTTAAAAAGATGGAAGTCGTCTCCAAAATTTGTTTTAAACATAAAATTTCTGGCTCCCAGTGTTGAAGTGTATGGAAATTGCGGTTAAGGCAGATGGAAAGTAGTATGTTCTTGCGAGACAGAAGAAAAAAAGGAAAATTGGAAACAGTTTAATGTCTTCCTGGCCAACCTGAAGTCAGACTGAGGAAATGGATTTTTTGGTACAAATCAGAAGCACAAAAATAACACTGAAAATTCTACAAATTTCCATCATTCATTCATTCCCAATATATGTGTTGCTCACCCATTCTGTGTCAGGCCCACAGAATGTGGAGACAGGAGATGCAGAAAGTCTGTCCTCGGGACCCTGCAGTCTGGGACAGGAGGCAGCAAATCGGCCTTTCATGACGGCGCTACGAACGCTTAGATTCGTCACCGTTAACATAAAGTCCTCTGAATTTCCAACCTCTATTTATTTTTACTAATAAGCCTTGAAATACTCAATCATGGCTGCATCTAAACAAGTCTATTTTGGGATTAAATACAGCGGAGGGTGTTTCTGACAAAGGCAATACATTCACACTGTTTGTGGCTCTGAAGCTATCATCACAATGTATGAATTGATAAAACCCTGCCAGCCCCGAGAATATAACTGTAGCCGAATGGAAGCATCTTAGGCGGAAAACAAATTTGATAAACAGTCCCCTCATATGCACACACGAGGGTAGGAGTGATTAGCTGCACGTGCAAAGAGACCTTTGCATCTACCCAGCAACCGTGTTGCCGTGACGGGCAACGAATGGGGCTCAGACAAATGCAGGAGAGTTCCCTGGCACAGTTTTTTACATGGGGCTGGCGGCTCAGACTCAGGTTTCCATCTCAGTATCGGAAAGAAAGATGCAGAGGACCTTCAACCACGTGCTCCAATCCTTGGGCGGAGGGGCTCCGTATTTACCCACCAAGCTGCAGAATGCAGAGGCAGCAGAAACCCTGCTGGCGGCAGAGAAGGTGTGCAGAGTTCGCTGGCAGGGCCCACGACATCTACCCTGGTCTTCTCGTCTTCCAGGCCCTGGAGAGCTGACTGTCCACTTAACTGAATCACGCCGACCCTGCTGCTCTCCTCCTTCTGCCAGGAGAGTCCTTACGGCACTGATCCCCTCTTTGTCTCGGCAGCAGGGAGCTTTAAAATATTTATGGAGTTAAATTTTTAAATAAAAATAGGAATAATCCTATCTATAGGAAGTTGGTGGCCAACCTTAGAGGGGACCTAATAGGCTGATTGATTTGGTTCCCGGGTTGTTTGTGGAGGGTTTTCATGGGAGTTTTTAAGATAAACTCAATAACGTTGGCTTATGTGCCAGATCTGGAGCCATCGACACAGAGAGAAAATGCTGCCCAGTGGGCATGGAGTTGGTGAGTAGCCCAGGTCAGGGGGCACCCTGCTATGCTTTCATGGAACTCTGTCATCTTTAAAGTGAGCCCATGCAGCCCGCTGCCAGGCTAAATGCCACTCCACAAAATAAAGCCAGAACCCCAGCCAGTCCAGGAACAAGACAGTTCCTAGCACTGAGTAGTTATGAGGTTGCCTGAGGCTAAGGGCTCAGTGATGTTAAGTGTTATTGTTAAGCAATGTTAAATCTTCTGCCTTGAAAGGAAAATGACTTTATTTCTTTTTCCTGGGGGTGTTGTTTTGGAAGGCAGAGCATGGTTGTAATACAACCTCGTTAGCAAACACCAGGCGTTTTACCAGGGCCCGTGTTTTACCACTCTGTTCAGCCCCCGATTTTCTTTGGTAGTAAACAGAATGAAATAAGCATTCCCTTATCCTTGCCTGACACAAATTATTACTCACCCTGGGGGAGTAGGGAAGCCGCTGTTTCCTAGGCTGCTGTAATAAGCAGACATCGGTGTATGTATTTTTGCAAACAGCTTCTTTTTCACGGCAGCTTCCCAGCCCCTTTCAATTCTCCCTGGCCCCATTCTGATTGTACAGGCGTCCTCGTGGTCCATCCCTTCAGCAGTGAGCTCCACTCTCCCATCTCAGGCTTCCATCATTCCCACCTGGCCCATCCCTGGCCCCAGGGGATCCCATTATTCCTTCTCTGCAGATGGCTCGGTTCATCAACACGTGACACCGCTCTTCCGGGCTTGTAATCAAGTGTCGAGTCCTAAGGAGTGAGCGAAAAGTCTCCACATCTCTTCTGTGGTCCTCTGTACACGGGCGACGAAAGGTTGCTGAAGAAACTCATAAAACTGCATTCATGGATTTCACTAGAAAATTCACATTATCCAGCCCCAGCTGGGCCCTGCTGCTGTCCAGACCTTTTAGTCGTGCTGTCGACGCCCCTGACTGTCCCCCAGCGGCCGTTCCAACCCTTTTCTACTCCTGTTAAGTTCTGTGGAGATGACTAAGACCCACAAACCCAATCTCTAGAGATGACCTCACTTCCTTTTCTTTATGACCTTGAGAGATTCAACATTAGTTCCTCAATTGCTTGCTGCTCCCTACACTCAGACTCACACGATGAGGGCAGGGCTTGGAGTCAGGCCGTAATTACAGCCCGGCCATCACTCCTCACCTGTGTGGCTGTGGGCCCGCCCTCTAATCGCTCCAGGCTCAGTTTCCTCATCTGCGAATTGGAGATGACATTAGGACCTCTGCACGGTGCTTGGTATGAGCACTAAATACAATAAGACAAGCAAACCCCTTAGTGAAGGGCCTGCCTGACATATTTCATGGACTTGTTTTAGTATTATTCGCTCTTTTTTGATTTTATCTCTGGGGAAAATGTGTTCCTTTGTTTAATGAGTCAAACCCGTACAACAGAGCTCATTCTCACTGGCTTTTTGGGGACCCTGTCCCATCAACCACCCCTCCCTCAGCTACGTCTTTAAGTCCCAGGGCAATTGCTTTCCTCCCTCTGCCTGTTACGTAAATGCAGAAGGCTCGGCCACACGTTTCACTGAGAATCCCACAGCAAGGAGCAGGGGAGAGCCACTAGCTGCGTGGAGGTGCACTGGGAGCATAACTGAGGCAGAAGGATTAGCCAGCTGTGAGAAAGGACCAGTGCTCCAGATGGTCAAGGGCAAGAGGACATAGTAATCCGAGATGATCAGGGTAGGCTATGCTGTAGACATGCGAGGAGACAGCAATTCTTTTAGATGAAAGTTCATATAAGGGATACAGGATGCTGACTCGGGTCTAGGCAAGAGGCCATGGCCTCTATCCAACAAGACTTAGGTTCAGGCCTAGAATCTTCCCAGTGGTGGAGACCATATCCAAGTAAGTTAGCCAGGAAGGCTGAACATGATGCTCATGCTCCCGGGACAGATACGGTGTGGGAGCAGCACTCCATTCACTGGAGGGAGGTCCTCCTGAGACCCTGCTAAGACACTCCTGTTGGCTCAGGACTGGGCAGTGCTGAGCGTGCAGCTATAATGACTCATAGCCAAGCAGGGCTCAGGTGGCAGGACTTCCCACATGAACTTGACTCTAGTCCATCAGAGAAAATGAAGAGCTTCCCTCAAGCTTTCTTCCTTCTTCAATTCTCACATTTCTTACTTTAGGAAAACGTAGCCTACACCTCTCAGCTCTATTTCCACACGGCCCACTGACACTCTGGCCCCCTGCCCCAGGATTCTGACCGCGCCACTGATGCTCCCCGCTCATTTCTCCCCCAGCCCTTCCTTTGTGTGGCCTCTCCGAGCAGCTTCCTCCATTCCTACGCATTCGGTTCTCATCACTATAGTGATGGTTGAAAATGAATCTGGCTAACTTTCTAGCTCCCTCTTCTTGTGACCCCGGTTACAACTGTATGCTTGACATATCCATCTCTTTACCTCCAAGATACTTCAAAGTCCCCATGCCAAAAGCCAAGCCTTCTTTATCTCTTTTTCCTTTTAACTTCTGTAACATTTGTTTGACACCTTTCTGGTGTCACTGAAAATACTCTAAATTAGACTCTGATTCTTCGCTATCCTTTTCCAGGTGCATCGGATTATAAATCCCTTGAAATAAGGATTGTGTTTTATACCCATCATTTTTTATACTATTCACCAGGACCTAACATAGGACTATGTATATAACAGGGTTTCAATACATTGGTGTACAGACGAGGATAGATTTGTTTTTATTTAAGTAAGTTGTGGGAAAGAATTCCTCCCAAGCGCTCTTGACTCTTTCAGGGCACTGTTTTCCAATATGAGTACTGATTCTTCATGAGAACCTCTGTCTTTCCTAAAATCAATAAAAGTCTTAGTGAGCACTTACTATGTGCCCGACACTCTTCTAAATGCTTTGCATCCACTGACTGACCTAATGCTCACAGAGACCCTGTGACTCAATAGCAGCCCTATTATTATCCCCATTTCATAGGCAAGGACAAAGGCATAGAGAGAGTGAGTAAAATTGCCCGAGCTCAACAGCTAGAAGCGGCAGAGCTGGGACTTGAACCCAAGCAGTCTGATTGCAGGTTTGTGCATTTAACCTCTGAGACTAAGGTTATCCAGCTCAGAGTCAGATCCAGACTCTGCAACTATCACACTCCCTTGTGTTATTTGCTCCCCATCTGTCTTTCTCACTAAACCATAAGTGCTTCTGAGGACAGGGACTGTGTCTTATTCATCTTTGTATATGACACAGAACGTCACTAATATACAGGTTAGGTAATGCCTTTCAACCATCTATGTAATGCTGTCATAAAATCAATTTTCTTCCCGTTCCCTCGAGTCCTTCCATTGAAATATGAACAGGTTAATGCGTAATTGCTAGATGAACATTAAGCAATATACTCTGCCTACCAAAAAGACAATCCTGTTTTGTTAGAACACTCCTGAGAGTTGAAAAAGCAGTATCTGCAAATTGGTACTTTGGTTCTTTAAGATTAAGAATAATCTCTACCCAGAAGCCACAAAATGGCGATAAATTTTCTGGTGGAAAGCTTCACGAACACTGCCGGGGTGATGGGCGCTCTTTCCCAAGGCTGCTCAGAGCCAAAGGCCAGCTCAGGCTGCGTGCGGTTCCGGTCCTGATGCTGCTCTAACCCATATTACACAAGTCACTTGAGTGGGGAGGAACATCTCTCGGGCAGCTTTAACTTGGCTAACGTTATAATGAGAAGCATATATGAGCAGCAGCATCCTAGAACTGAGTTCTGGTAGAAAGAGCAACTTTAGAAGGAGTAAACAGCTTATGCCTGCTGCCTGAGAACCTAAAATACACTTGCTTTCTATGTGTGTTCCCAGTGTTTGGTATTTGGGTAGGATTGTGTTCAGATCAGAACATGCCATAGGAACATACTTCTGCTTTAACATTTCACTTGGTTCATTTTGTCAGTTTCAACTTTCTTTCCTACATATGCTTTTGCCCCTCCCCAGGAAGGCTCCAATCACAAGCGTGCGGCTAACTTTAAAGTTTGCAACTTGCACAGCGCCCACCACTTGTATTAACCCTAAGAGCATTTTGTCTGGGAGCCTGTGAGTCCTGGATTGTCATCTATCTCACTACTTAAAGACACTCGCCCCCTCTGATTTCTCTCATTCTTTTCTCCATTTAGCCTCTGCTGTACTCAAAATTCAAAATTAGATTGAATTTTCCACTGGCAACCTTGCATTGTTTTATGACACTTGCTAAGCAGGTGGCAGTGACATTCAACTTCTGCAAAGACATTCACCAGTGCCACAGTGCTGCTCCTTGCTGGAGCTAATCTAGACAGTGGTAAAATGAGTTCAATGAAAACATGAGCAATCAGCACACTGGGTATATGTGTGTGCGAGTGTGTGTCTGGTGTGGGTGGGGGTTTGGCCATCTGGGCCCGTGGCAGTTGACAAAGTCCCCGTGCTGCCTAACTGAGTACTTCTCTCTGCCACAAGGCCAGTGTGTCAAATAAGATGCTTTGTGAGACTATACGTACTGCTCCCAGCAGTCATGGCAGGCTTTGAGGTCGTTTCAGCTAAAAGTAGTCCTTGTCCACAAGACTCTAGACAGGGGCCTGTCACACTTCATCTGATACGGTGGATCATGACCAGTCTCTCTGACACCTTCCTGGTGGCACAATTTTATCTGAACTGCCCTTTCGTGCTGTGAAAAGCCCCTTTTCGGAGCTCGCGGCTGCGGTCACTGCCTGGTTTTGCAAGAATGCTAAGATGAGCGGAAGAACTTGTCCAGATCCTCTCTTCGGCATAACTGCATTTGACAGAGTTTAATGCCTTTTGAAGATCAGCGAAGCCCTTTTCCCCCAGCGGACTCAACTTCTCCTTGCTCCTCAGCCTCCCTGTCCTGGAGATCTGGTCTCCACTTCCCTGCCCTGTAGAGTCAGCTGCCTGTTCGTCTGGCCTGTCTGATACCACCTCACGCTTAATGCGGAGGACAAAATGATAAATTAGCAGTGATTTAATTCTTTGTGAGATTATGATGTCTCCGTTGTCGATTCAAACTTCCTGAAAAATGCAAGCGCCCTCGCATGTAATGCTGCCTTAAGATGCCCAAGAGCCGAGATCAGAGGGTTAATGCTGCCGCCGTGTCATTTTTATGTCACTTAGTTCCTCTGATAAAAGTCCATTTTAATAAAACTTTTCATCATTTCCTCATAGGCAATATATCCTTAATGCCAGTTAGAATATTTGATATTAATTATTCAATCGAAGGCCTCCGTTATGAGTTTAGCTAAAATATTAGTGATTTAAAACACGTTAAGACCCATTACAGTACTGATATCCCCAAAACAGTTTAAAATGAACTTTGATGGACCACATATATTAAATTCCATAGATTCTTACTTTTTCCTCATTTTCCATAGAAAATTCTACACTACTGCATATTTGCTTGTTAAATATTCTTTTTAGGGGGAGAGTAGTTACCTGCTACTTCAAGAGTGCCAAACCTGACAGTACCTTGAACTTGAACTATGTTAAACTTGGTAAGCTAACTTCCATGGTTTTCCTCCTTGCACATGTTTAAGCGGTTTCAGCATTTATTTCCCGCTTATCCAGCCAAAAGGAAAGGTTGCTTTGTGCTTAGGCAACTGCGCAGTTTGGAATGTTGCTCTATGCTGGATTTCTCATATTCTGTGGTTGTCCTTAATATGTTCCTGTCGTATTCCCATTCCACCACCTGCCTGCAGAAGCTCGTGCCGTAGGATTACAGCGGTGAGTCCCTCGACCATGCCCAACCATTTCGCACAACGCAGCACTGTCACAGCACCCGCTCCCTCTGCCTTCTACATCTCTCCAGCCGTTTGCGACTGTCCCTTGGCCCAACTCCCTGGGTTTGCTGTACACAGCTTTTCACTTAATGTCAACCTACTGCAGGCAGAGGCGCTCCGAACAAGCCAACTGTATTAATCCCTTATACTGCCTGGTTTGTGTGCGTTTATGAGGCCTGAGCTTTATGACGATTTAAAATGACATTCCAGCACTGCGACATACAGGCATCTTGGAGCAAAAGCAAGTGCATCCCCAAATGCATGAACACGTGATATATTCAACAGGAATAATTAAGAGTAAAATCACTGGGTTTAGTTTCCATTTTTATGTGCCAAATTCTGCATACAGATTGTTTCAAAGGTGTCATGTTTACTCCTAAATGAGCCAATTATATTTGAAAAGAAAAACCAAATTAAGAACAGCGAAGGCCTAGGAAGTAAGAGGAGTATTATGCGTGCATCGAGAACCTCCCAGGGACCGGGTGTGGGACGGGCACTGCCTCGTTTTGCCCTCCCCGGCTAACTGGAGACAGCCATTGTGATCGCCACTCCTCTCACAAAAGAGAAAGATCCACCCTGGAAGGGGCATCGGAGTGAGAATTCAAACTTAGTTCTTCCTGGTTTCCATTTTCCTTCACTTTGCTGTGCCACCGACAGACAATTTAGGAAGAGGTTAGAAGACATCAACCTTTTTCTTGAGTAACAGGAGTTCACGAAAAGGAAGGTGTCTTAGACCATATTAAAAACACATCCACGTTCACTGTCTCTTAGCCTCCAAAGAACACGACAAAAATGTTGAAACCTAGAGGTGTTGAAAAAGTTATAAAATGCAATGAGACAAATAGTAGGGACTTTATGGGGAAAAAGAAAAATACTTACGAAGTATGCCATTTTTCTTCTTATATCACTATGATAAGTTTTCCCTAAGTGAAAACAAGGAACAACTCTTCTCTTCCTACAGGAAGCATAAAGAAGGCTATAAATGGTGTTGCCTCAGGCTTTGCATGCATGGCAGTGCTATGGCCCAGGTTCAAGTGCATGGCCCAAGTTCCCAGCCCCAGGTGGCACTCTGCACTACCCTTCCACAGAAACATTGGTAATGAGGCATGGAGGGAGGGGTGGGTAACAGCCAATGCTTGTTGAGTATCTAATTATACTCCAAGAACTCTGGAGGGTACTTTAAATATGTCACTTCATTTATTTCTGTTAACAATCCTGAAATATCATGATCCCTATTTTATGGATGAAGAAACTGAGGCTGAAAGATACAAAGCGGAATGGCTAAGATTGCACACAGAAGAATAAGGGACTGCTTTGAATACAGTCCAGCTCTTCCGACCTTCGAAGCCCCTAGAATCTCCATGAATCAAGCTGTCTTGTGCAAGGTTGACTGTAAACCGATGGGAGAGAATGGCCGTCCTGTACTGAGGCAGCTCTCACTGTACTGACCACCCCCCCCCACCCACACACATACACCCAAATCATTGCAATATATAACTGCAGGACATTAAAATGGAAAACCCACTAATAGGCATTCAAAATTACTGAGAACCACAGAGCTCCCCTTAGCATATATAAACACCCACTTCCTTCCAGCTGAAATATCTTTTAAACAGTGCTCTTTTTTAAAGACTGCCTCTTTGTTATGCTAGAGTTTAAAATATATATATATATACCAGTTGGTTCCACTTCAGCAGTTTTTGTAGCCAGGAAAGTATTGTTGCTTCTTTCACCATATAGTTCTGACAAATCCTCAGGGTACATGGCTGAGACGTCCATGCCAGAAAACTGTGGAGGGATGGCGTTTATTGACTCTGTTGCTCCAAGTCCAGAGAAGAGAGCTTTGGCAGTCAGTTACCATGGAGGTGCCACACAAGCCCATCTGTGCCCTGGATTTCATGTGACAGGGGCCCCATGACCTTAGTCACTGTGCCAGGAAGCACCTCGGTCCAACTCCATTATTTCTAGCAAAGGCAAACATTTGCGGTACAAATGTGGAAGGGGTGGTACAAAAACAGCAGCATCCAGAATGCGTTCCTGCTTACGTTCCAAGTCTTCAATTCAGCCAAGATAGAAGTGGCTGGGGCTTGTCCCAGTACAGGGTTGTCCCACTCCACAATCAGCGAGACTGACCCTTACAGCCGGGCAGGGAACGACATGTTAAATAGGTAGGAACCTGGCAATTCTCATTGGCCACCCTCCACCAACAATATGCTCTGGGACATCATTAGTAGCCTTTAAACTTGGCCATTGCTTGAAAGTGAAGACAGGGTGTTGACTGCTCAGATAAGGTTTCTGCCCACTAATTGCTCGCACGTAGCCGAGGCAAATGCAGGCCCATTTTCAGAAATGATAGTGTCTGCCTGACAGCCTGGTTTTCGCAGGGTACTGGAAAGAACTGTAATTGTTGCAGCACAGGCCGAGGAAGGAAAAGAAGCACATTGAGCTATTTCGAGAAGGAGTTTGCCACGGTGAACTTTTTCTCCTGGAAACAGTCCTGTAAAGTTGGGATTGGAATTTGTGCTTGGTCACTTTCTACTAAGATGTTGGTGCCTTTGACAATTTATCCTCAGTCAGTCTAGACTCTACCGGACCATTTTACAGGTTTTCCCAACATCGAAATCAGGTCCCTCTGTAAGACAGAGCTTCTAACCAAGGCTTTATATGAGTAATTTCTGTATGTGCTGCATGTAATGTGACCAAGACACTGTGATGACTGCCTTCTGTGGGTTCGTTTTAAACGTCACTTATGTTATCACTTGTCAAAAGCTTGAACTCCTCAGTTTGTCCTTTTTCTGATCAATCCTTTCATATCTGAGTTTTAAAACACAGATCAGTCCTGAACAGTTCAGAGTCAATGGTGCCCGCGCAATGTATTAGCCTGAACAGACGAGCTAGAAGAGTCATCTATCCTTGCTTCTTTCTTCATTCAGCAACTCTTTACTGATTGCCTACCAAGTTCAATATACTCTGCAGGCCTTGAGGATACAATAGTAAGCCCACAAGACAGTCCCGTACTATGGATTTTATATAAGCTAGTGGAAGAGGTAGTAATTGTACAATCACAAACATAAAATCTGCAACTCTGCTCGTTATGAAAAAAAGAGAAATGTCATTCAAGAAAATATAATGTGTAATTGGACCAAATCAAGGCAGGGAGTGAGACTTGAACTGTGGTCTAAAGGAGCTTAGAGAGAAGAAACGATTAATATTCCAAGCAGAGGGAACACGTGTGGAGACCCTGTAGTGGCGAGAACATAGTGAGTAGAGAGGCCGAAAGGAGGTCTTGTGGCTGGGACGAGGCTATGAGGGTAGAGCAGGGGAGGTGGTGGAAGTCAGACCAGGGGCCACGTGGATAAGTTAAGGACATCTGTATATATTCAAACACTAATTAGCAACCATTTATACCTTTTAAGCAGAATACTGACATGATCAGATTTGTGTTTCAATTATTTTTTTCTAGCTGCAGGGTGCAGAATAGATGGGAGGGAGGCTGAGGTGGGCGCAAACCAGTTCAAAGGTGATGGCTGTAGTTCAGGTGACAGATGCTGGTAGTGCATACCAAGGTGGTGGTGATGATAGTAGAGATGGAAAAAGAAGGTGGAGAGAACTGACAGACTTCGATGATGGATTGTGTGTGGAGGTGTGGGGGGTAAGTAAAGCCAGGTGTCAAGAATGCGTACACACACAACAGTGTGAGGAGTGGTACGGTTCCCCAAGAAACGAAATGCTGGCAGAAGACTACATTTGGAGAGAAGGTCATGAGTGTGGTTTGGGAGGTGCTAGGTTTGAGGTGCCTTTCAGACTTCCCGGAGGAGACCCTGAAATGTGCAGTAGGGATGGTTTAACGTGCATGGGAACTGCGGTGGTTGATCTGGGATGTTGGACAAACATGCATTCGTTGACACTGAACAGAAGACCCCAGGGCACGTCAGGGGTGATGATGTAATAAACCACAGAGTCTCCCACTCAGAAAGTACAAAAAGAGGCAGGTGATCAGTGCAAATTGCACAGGCCTGGCTGCCAGTCTGTGGTTGTGACATGTCTTCACTGCTTCTATGGACAGCAAAGTCTTATCTATCACTGTCTGTGTAATTTCATTCTGGAAATAATATTTTTCTCGTATAGGAAGAAAGGGTGACTTAATGCCATCTGGCAGTCTGTGACTAAGCATAGCTCTGACCCCATAAAGCGTAAGCCTATGGGGAAGAAGAAGAGACAGTGGAAATCATTTGGGTAACTGTGCAGTGCTTATAAAACAGAATACCCTTTTCTTCAGAAATGTGCACTGAAATATTTAGGGGTAGAGAGGCACAAGCCTCCAATTTTATTCTCAAATTTCAGGAAATAATAATACGTGCATATAATAATATGTGTATATGTGTGTATATTGTACATGGAGAGAAAGTGGGGTGGGGAAGGAAAGAAGTTGAAAAAGAGAGAATGAAGGATAAAGTAAAGGGAGCAAAATGTAAGGATTTGGTGAATCTGAGTAGAGGGTATAGGGAGCTTGTTATACTGTCGTGGCAATAACAACGAGAACAAAGAGCAGTGGAAGTTCTCATAATTTTCTAGTAGAAACTCAAAAGTAAAATATGCCCTCATTCTGGAGTCTTGGTCTGGGTTTGCCCCCAAAGCAGACCCTGAGACAAAGACTTCAGAGCAAGGTTTTCAGTTGGGAAGCGATCCCAGGAGGCCTTGGAAGGGGAGCGGGGAAGGGAAGGTGAGAATGCTGTATGGAGATTGGTATGCAGCGGGCGGGAGATGGAGAGCAAGTCCCTGAGGGCCCTCTGGAAATACTGCGGATGCACTCACACCCTGCCCCACCTGAGGGGCGAGGATATTGGGCTATGTATCTTTCGAGTCCTATTCCTCATTGGCTAAGAGTAGCTCCTAAAGGAGCCAACTCCCCAGCATTTCTGCCCATCCAGTGCACTAGTGAAAGGAAGCCTCAAGCCAAGAACCACAAATACTTGCAGGAAGTCCTACAGTGGAGTGGAAGTGATGAAGTGACATGGGTGGGGTATAGCGGCACTGCTTGCTCGCTAGTGAGTGTGAGGTCCCAGGGCCAAAGCGCATTAGCCCTGGTCGCCCTTGATGAGAGAAAAACAAGTAATCATTAAGTAGCCCCAGACAGTCTTGATGCCTGCATTTTATTTTTGGAGGAGAGGTTCTGCGAATTGGTTGTCTTACATTGTACTCAATGAACAACTCTAGCACGGACAGAACCACTTAAGAACATAACCCCAGAAGAATGTATTTCTGGCCTCTCTTTGTGTCACTCAAATAGACAGTTCATCAAAATGAACTTGTCAGTGTGGCTCAGTTGAAGTGTCATCCTGTAAACTGAAAGGTCATGGGTTCAATTCCTGGTCAGGACACATGCCTAGGTTGCTGGTTCAGTACCAGGGTTGGGGCACATGAGAGAGGCAACTTTTTGATGCTTCTCTCTTACATCGATGTTTCTCTCCCTCTCTCTCCCCCTCCTTAACCACCCCTTTAAACTCAATGGGCATGTCCTCGATTGAGGATTTTTTTTAATGTTGTAAAGTCTTTGACAAGTTTACCTTCTGTCAAACCCACGCTCAGAACATCACTAAAATATAGTAGCACCTCTGGGGATGCCCCTGGGATTATGGAAAGCCTCAGCAAATGAAACTTGGTGCTAGGGTGCCCAACTCATACGTGCAATGAATGATGGTAATGACTTGACTTACGACCTTGCCTGTAAACACGTACCAGTTCATTTTGCATGAATTTCAACATGCTACCTTTGCTCAAGTTAAGACTAGCAGAAAATTGCCCCTGGCCAATGTGGCTCTGTTGGTTGGAGCATCGTCCCGTAATCAAAAGGTCGCTGGTTCAATTCCTGGTCCAGGCACGTGCCCAGGTTATGAGCTCGATCCTTGTTTGTAGTGCGTTCAGGAGGCAGCCAATCGGTGTTTCTCTCTCGCATTGATGTTTGTCTCTCCCCCGCCCCCTCTCAAATGAGAATAAAATAAACCTCTAAAAAACAGCAGAAACTTGTCCAAATGCAGGGACTGACCTTACAGCCCTGGTCGTGGTGCACCTGTGGTCTCCACAATCTCAGCTCAGCATTAGCTGAGATTGGACAGCAATCTAAGATACCAGTGTTATATGTCAGAAACCGGTGAAACTGGACCAGTCACATCCAGTACAATAAAGACGCTTAAGCTCGTCTTCCTGAGAACAAAAGTACATGCCATAAGCCACAAGGGCAACAGAATAAATTCCTAACATGTAATTACTGGCATGTATTTTCTTCTGGTTATGTATTATTTTATTTATTTCTCATTTGTTTATTTACTTAGTGCAGGAAATCTTTGAACACACGCGTCATCCTAAGCAGCAATGTACTTTTATGACATAGATTCAAGCATTAGCCTCTGTGATATTGTCGCAACCATAAAAAGTACATGGCGACTAGACACGCATGCTACACGGTTTCGCACAAACGTTGTGAAAGATGTCCGTGCAGTTTATCTGCATGCATCGACCTGAGTCCACCTGCATCTTGCTGTCATGGCCACCAGGCCCTGTGTCCGGACCCACACGTGTGCTGAAGCATTCTGACATGGATGCTGAGGACCGGGTTCGGCAGCAGGGCTTCAGTGTCCTGGGAGTCAGGAGGGCCATCCACATGGGCCTCTCCCTCAGCGAGGCAATTCCTCTTGCAAAATACGTGCTCCTCACCCAGAGCCCCTGCCAGCTGCTGTGACCCTCTGCAGCATGAGCTCTGTGTACCAGCTGAGCTGCCACATGTGCCCCGCATCTCCTAAACACGTATCCTGTGTCCCTCAGAGCTCCTGGAGAAGAGCTCTAAGTGTGACAGTACATTATCGGAAGTTGCTCTTTTAATTTCTGTGGCAAGAGGTGCAGTTTCACTGGAAGGAGACTTATCTTGAGATAATCTACATGTGCATTTGGCTAGTATATGTGTCCAGTTCCCAGACAAATTGTGAGAAGACAGGTTCTTAATCTGGGGTCTTAATCTGACATATCTAAATTGTCCTCTGATTGGTTTCAGGGGACCCTCAAAATCCCCGAAATCACATGCCAAGTTTTTTATGAAAAACATTTTGTACATATTTCCGAGGGAAGGAGTGAGTGAGAAAATTTTGTGACTTGGTAATATTTATGGAATTAGAAGGATTTACTATAAACCCTTAAAGGGGTTATTTGTTAAAATCCTCATATTATGATTCCTATGTGGCGAGCAATTTTTTTTTCAATAAAATGATAATGACATCACAGAGAACATTTCATTTATAAAATTTATGAGAAGAAAGTACCCAAACACAAACTTCCTGTGCTGAAGAGTATCTTTAATATCAGAGTGGATATAATAGTTTTAGCCAGAAATCTCACTAGGCCTGCCTTTCAGTGCCACAGAGCATAGTAGCATCTGTACTTCCCTCCCAGACCTTCCTGTCACTTTTAGAGAGAACGGAACCTCCCTAGCATATAAAGCCCAGAAAGCAGGGTGAAAGACATCGAACTCTTGACTCTGTGCCCTCCTGCCCCTTCCCCATCGCACCCTCCAGCACTGTGAAATACAGGGCCTGGTGGTGTCAGAAGCCACATTGGCGTGTTCACCAGTGTTACCTTCCCTGCCTTTGGAAACTAACATCCCGTTCCCACCCCCAGAGAGTACAGAGGGAAAGGAAGCACTCAGGAGAATGAGTAGGCAGCGACCTTCTTTGGATCAAAAAGTACTATGTCACTCCCACTTTAAATTATAGCAGCATAAAACCACAGGAAACCCAAAGAAAATAAAATATTAACATTATTAAGCCATAGCCACCCTGCCATATATAACTTAGATAAACAACCCATTTAATGTATGTAGGCTATGATAACATAGTTGTTCACATGCCACTGGCAACAGTTTATATTTAAAAAAAATAGAGACATTAGCTGCTGGTAGATGGCGAACGTATTTTATTCATTCCTGTTCTTAAAAACCAAATGTCCTCAAATACTGATCAAGGCCTAGAAATTTAAGGGCTGTTATATATTTGTCTCATAATGTGGATTTGTGGCTTAATCTACCCTTTTCTTGACCTTTTTGCCTAATGGTGGGATATTAATAAGGGAAAGATGGTTTCATAAAACATCCTCTGAATGTAAATTTTTTTTTTTTACATAAGAGTAATTTCAGGTGGCTAGAGATGGAATGAGCTAACCCGAAAATAACAAGCTGCTCACTGTCTCAGCCAAATTAGGCTTAATGCTGAAAGGCATTCCTTAAGAAGTCAAGAAGGCAGGGGGTCAAGCCGTCAGGCCATGGAGTGCAGCTGTCAGACCACCTTTTGCAGTCTCTAAGGGACCAACCAAAGAAAATTCAGCAAAGAAAATAATCTCAAAGAATCAACAGGGAGAGTAAAGCAAAAATAACCAGATGTCCCAGAAGACTCTTGGTATTATGAAGAAGGCTAGCATAGACTAACAGGGTTTGGATTTTATCAACCTTACTAATAAAAGTCACTTGGCTCTTCATTGAGAAGCACAGTTGGTACAATATGGAAAGGTTTTAAAGACCATTAATTTCTTGAAATGAAACAGCTGGCCTCATTGGCTATTAAATAATGAGCCAGATTCTCCCCAGTGCCGAAGTCACTCTCTAGTAGTAAATTAGTCATTTAGGGAGGCACATTAACTCTTTAAGAAGATTAGAGTTCGATTTAGTGCACTTTATGTGTAGGAGGAAACTCGTAGGGAATCCGGCCAAAGCTGAGCAAAGAAAAGATGGAGACAAGATGGAATCCGATGGAAGGAAGTCAACCTCTGACTTGTGTTAATGTGACAGCTGAGATGAGCATGGGAAATTTGAGAAGCTGGGTTGTGAGGGACATTTAATCTGGTGTCCTGTAGTCGGATAAGACCGTGATGGCAGAGAGAGTTGGCGCCTCATCGATCGATGCATTCATTCATTCACTCGTGCAGTAAACGTTTAGTTGGACAGATACTGTGTAACTGTCACTGAGACAGGCGCTGAGAAAATATTTGTTAATGAAACACTGTCTTTGTCTCCAGACCTTTACAGCCTAGTCTCTTGTGGCTGTGGTAAGGAGTGGCAGAGAGACAATAAATAGGGATTGCAATATGGTATAATAAGTGCTAAAAATTTTATACACCCCCCATTGAATTTGAGGCAAGGAAGTGGCCAGACATGCAGCTCTGAAGCACCTTGCTCAGCATGCTAAGGAGTTTGACTACTCAAAAGCCTTCTGACCACTGAAGGGTCTTAAACAAGGGGATGATTTGATCTGATTTGCACTTTGGAAAAGCCCCTTGATAATTTCGTGGAGAATAAATTGGAAGGACAAGACTGGAGTCAGGAAAGACGATGTGAAGTTGTTGACATAATCCCTTTGGAAAATGCTGAGGGCCTGACATGACGCCATGACAGTGGGGAATGCTGGGAAGGGAAGCAAGGCACGTTCTGTTAAGAATATTGACCTTGACATGTCTTGATGGCTGATTAGGTGTGTAGCCATGAACGGCAAAGCTGGTGACACAGATAATTCCAGAGCCCAGAGCTTGGGCACCTGGGTGTATGGAGGTGCCATTCTCCTTGGCAGGTGATGGAGGGTGGGATGCAAGGTTTGATGAAGAGGCAGTGTGGCAACAGTTCTGGGACTGAGAAGGATATCAAGAGGACACATTAAGACCTAGAAGTCATCCACATGAGTGACCCAAGGGGAGTTGATAAGTATATACCAAAAGAAAACTGGAAAAAAAAAAAAGAAAACTGAGATTTATAAAGCTGCATCATTCTGCAAGTGTAAGTTACATCCCTAAATAGTATTTTGTTTTTCTTAGTTCTTCTGCCAGAGAAGAGGATTTCAAAATACAGATGTCTCCAAACTGAGGCAATGACATTGCTCACTAGTAAGAGTATTCAGGCCCTGATTCGTATACCTCAGTGGGTTGGACGTCTCACCACAAGCCAAAAGGTCGCCAGTTCAATTCCTGAGGCAACCAATAGATGTTTCTCTCCCTCTCTTTCTCCTTCCCTTCCCCTCTCTCTAAAAATAAATAATTTTTAAAAGAGAGAGAAAGAGAAATAGTATTCAGGTGATGGGAAAGTAACGAATAGGAAAAGATCATCTCTAGAAATGTTACCTTTTCTCACCCAGCACATCAAGAGTTAATAAAACATCAATATGACTATCAGGAAATTTATACTCTATATAAGAAGTAGAAAATTGCACAGGTTGCAGACTAGGCAAATTAACAGTTCTTTCTCTGTCAGCACTTAAAATCTATATCGTGGTTTCTCTCTATAGTATGGGGTGAAATGTGCCAACAAATTGCCTTAGATGATGTAAGTATCTGAAAATGTGGAAGAAATTATATATTGGGGGGAAAAGGAGAAATTCTTATATATTAGAAGGTGTTGACAACTTCACCACAGAATAGCAAAAATGTCCTTAAGGATAGAACACTTATTATTTCAGAATTTCAGAAACCACAGCTACAATGTTATACTATGTGGACAAAAGTCATTTTTAGAAAGAAAATTGACATCAAAGTTTACTAAACCAGTAACCCTTGTGGCAACTTCATGGTGAGAACCACATTTTTTAGGAATGTGAAAAGCATAAAATTAAACGGGTGGAGAGTTCATGGATTGCCGAAAGAGAATTTAGCAAAGGCAGACCACAAATAGGACTAAACATGTCACTCAATGCTCTTCACAAGTCAAGGTGCCAATGGTATTAGGGTTCCCGGGAGGGGGCTTCCAAGTAGATGGCCGTGAACTCTCCCAGAGTTCCACGGGAGTCTTGTTTTTCACTGTTTGCCACATGCTCCAGCTACACAGGCAATGGCACCTCTAGAATAATTCCAAAAACGTCTCCACCAACAGTTCTTGTTTGTGTCATGTTCTTCTCAAAGAGACCCCCAACTCATTCTGGGTAGTAAAGACCCCCATTTTCTAGTATATACTGGAATTAATACAGACTCTTTGACTTAATGCTCTAACTTGGGGTCACTTCACATCATTTGAACATGTTCCCTTCACCGTTACATTGATGAGGTTAAAAATAGGAATTTCTGAGCTAAAACATATATGATAATATCTTATTCTTTTCTGTGTTGATAAGGAGAAGGAGTCAGAAGACAGAAAAGCATTAGGACTGTTGGAGCTGTAAGGGGCTAGAAGCCCCTGAGGGGTAAAAATCCGAGACGCCATAGCAAAGTCAGCAGTTGCAGACGTCAGATAGAACCTGTGGCTTTGTCTGTCCTACAGAGAAGGGGTCACCCGTCTTTTGTGACTGGCCCGTGTTATGGGGGAGGGGGAACCACAGGCTGCCCCTCTAACTGTTTGCTGGCACTGGCAAGAGCAAGACGCGTCCCCCACTAAGGCACATTTTTGAATATCCCGCTTGCTCTTTCAAAAATCAAACGAACAAAACAAATGTCACTCAAAGCCAAGAAAAATGAATGTTTGGGGAGAGTATTTTTCTGATTTTTAGGTTTGGGATGGGCCAAGGAAATGGGGAAAGATTGTAAATAGGTACTGAGTCAGAGGGTTTGACGTACAGTGAGTGATGGGTACATTTTTTAAAGAGAAAACAAATATATGTGGATTTTATATTTAAATCCCTTCTGGGTTGAATTGCAAAAATATTTAAAAAGAATAGAAATAAAGCAGGTAGCATATATTTGAATATTTGACAAGGCTAACTTAAAGATAATGTTTGTAAAGTTTTTTTCTTTGTTCCCCTGAGACCAAAAACACAGTGGAAATTACTGTTTCTTTTAGTAGGATCTTTAATATGTTACAGTGTCTCCAAGAGGGCTTCAGCTTTCCGGCTCTGCACAGAGGACTTCATGCAGTTGGTTTTTGCAGGAACCCGGGTAACTTCCTAGGTGCTTGACCTGCCTTGTGGATTGGTTCAGAGCCACCCATTGCTTTCCAAAAAAAAAAAAAAGATTCTTTAGTTTGTGGGCTCTTCTTTGACATTTATCCCTGAGCACTGATTATAATAATGCTGATAGGAAACAGCTCAGGCTGCAAACAGATACCTAACCTTTCAGCTTTAGTGGTACAAATGCAGGGGCTGCCTCACCTGATTGTCCTCTGCCTCAGTGACCATGCACTCAGTAGGGGCTTCTAACCAGTTTCTCACCAGGGGTATTCCCGAGAGCCTGCACTAGTGGTTACGGAGTGACTGCTCTTCCACTGATGAGCGCCACCAGCCAACGCTGCAGATGCAGTTCCTCTCTCTTCCCTCTCCTTACCTTGCTAGGAATTCCCAGTGCATTAGATGAAACAAACTCTGTAAGTCAATTAACTGTAGATAGAGTTTCATTAGTACTGTGTCATTCAAAGCAAGAGTTTTAAATCCCTTGTCAACTCTGTAACCATGTGCATTCAAAGAACCAGATCCACCCCTGAAAGCAAGACCATTCTCTTGCATGAGTTTGTGACATTTAAAAAATTAGGACAGGTACATCCGCAGTCATTACAATCACCTTGACACCTGTATAGAGAGCTGCAGTTAAATTATTGGCTAAGTACGTAAGCTGACGAAAATCTGTCTCCTATAAAATATAAAGTATATGCCCTTATAAGATAGATCAAATAATATAAACCAGAGTCATAAGAATGAATGATAAAGTTAGAATCATAAGAAAAAACAGTGTTAACATGGTGGTGTCGCATGGAGTGGCCCAGAGTCTACCTTTCCAGTGACCATGTTAGCATCCAGATTTTATTGTTATATAACCATTAAGTGATTTAACTTTGTAGTGAGTCCACATCTATGTAATTCTTACATGGATTCTTGCATTGACATAACCTGTCAACTTATCCTTTTTTTGGCGGGGGAACTATTAAGTCATGTCCCCAACTAGGAAGTATAAGCTTTTTTAGTATGGAGACTATGCCTTAAACCTCCCTGTGTCTGCAGTAGCCAGCTAGGTCATAGGTGCTTGCTAAAGATGGGTTGGGGCAAAAGTAGGTTTGCAGTTGTTCAAATGGAAAGTAATACAGTAATTAATAAATAATAATGCAAGAATAAGCTCTGTGTTTCAAGTACTCACAGCCGTAAACCTAATTTTGCCCCACCCTGTATTTGTTTTTTTTAATTGATTATAGTGAGCTATGTTACAATAATGCTTATCTGCTACAAGAGCACAAGTACTATAATGAACAACTAAATGAATCAGTAAAATGTAAAACTGCAAAGATTTCCACAAAAATTCAGATTTTTGAAGCTATAAGAAAATACATTTCTCTTCGTAGCATTCTAATTACTTATTTTTGCAGGTCCTCCTGAATTCTCTTTTCAAAACAGAAGTGGAAGTCATTTATTCTTATATCTATTTGTTCAGAACCTACATTTTGGAGCGGGGGGAGGAAATGTGGGTGCGGGGGAGTGAGGAGGCAGAGGAACAAGTTTGAAGTCGAGGAATTCAAAAAAATGGAGTGACCCATATAAGGGAGCAAAAAGCCATGGCGGCTAGTCAGTGTTTCCTGACCCCTCCTGTCCTCCCGCTCTCCCTTGTGACCCAGAGGCACCTTCCATTAGCAGCTGGAGAATTCTAACAAACAAGCAGAAGAGGCAGAGCCCCCACAGGGCTCTCTCTGTGCCGGCGGGGGGGCAGCTGTGGTTGTGAACCAGCGCGCACCAGAGGCAGCCAAGCTGTTGGGGACTTTGCGGGAACGGATGACAGTTTTCGTTTCACTCCCCAGCAGAGGCGGTATTCAGCCAGCACCACTTCAAACCAATTTTGCAAATCACATTTTGTGGCTGAAAATTGGTTTACTGCGCCCGTCCCATTTTGGAAGCCAAACTTCCCTGGTTTAGGTCGATGCCTTTGCTAAGGTGGGGCAGCTAAAGAATGATGCTTTTTCCTTTCACTGAAATGACGACATATTCTTCCTCAGATTAATTTTAAATTATCCATGTTTATGTCCTTTAATCAAGATGATAAAAACAGCACAGATAATTTTCTGCACTGTTCTTTTGTTGTTGCTTGTTGTTGTTGCTGTCATTGTTTGAGGCTAATAATAGCAGATTGGCTCTTGATATTCGTTGCCTCACATAACGAGTTTTCCTCAGAATGTACTAGCTTAGACTGTTTATCAATTGTATTCTTAATTATTTTTAACCTTAATTTTGTCTCATAATAAACTAAGTGAGGAATGAGAATTAAATCATAGATTCCACTGAAATTCCTCCTGTGAACTTGAAGACGATGCTTTCATAAAGAGATTTGTCCCCCAGATTATATCTTACACTGAAATAAAGGCCTTCTTACTGGAAGAAATAGTTCTTAAAAATGAGTACTTGCAAGAAGTGTTCGTCTGTGAACTTTTACCAATTAGAAATGGCTCCATACTTAAGATTCTTTAATAATGTCTGTTAAGCAGCATTTTAGCTCATTTTTATAGCACAGTCAGGTTTGGTGATTTATCTTAAACATTAAACATAATAAATTTCTATCTTTTTTTCAAGTATGAGGTGAAGCATCTCTGAATCACCCATTTTGTCAGAGTACCCCTGGAAGGTTCAGTCCCTCACCCTCATTCACAGCCGTAATACAACAGGCTTCTCCTGTCTTTTCTCAGCATCTGTAATAACGGGAATGACATGTGGGAGCTAACGCTGTAACAGGTGCACTGATATTTGTCCACAGTGGGGATTTCGGGTCCATGAGCAAAGCGTGAGCTGAGAACATACATCAATGACTTCCGTCTCAGATTTGGTACCAAAAGCTAGGCTAATACCTATTTTTTAATTATTCATAAATTCAAGGAATAAGTTTCAGTGGCTGAAAAAAGGGGGGCTTTGTCTCACTATACACGATCAGAGATGGTAAAAGAATTAATTACAAAGAATGGAACTGTGAAGCATAAATGGATCTACTAATGATAGTCATATAAGAAAGGTTTCAAACCTTCCTGTTTTTCAGCCATCCCACAGATAGCTGTTTCATTGTTCATTTGTTGAATCATGGCAAGGCAGAAAACAGTAAAACCTCTTGGGAAAAAGCTACTCCCTTTGATGCAACAGAACAGAACTATAGTAGCCTTCTTTCAAATTATCATGGCAAGTGTAACTGTGAATTATTCTATGTAATACTGATGGTTGCTTTGAAGTAACTGATTGCAATCTGAGTATAAAATACCTGGATATTTTTGAAAATACATAATCTTAAATTGAGAAAATGCTCACAGTCGCAAGCATTTGAACAGGGCTGAGAATGAACTAATACTTTCAGTTAAAGACACCTAAACAGTCTAAAAAAATTAATTTGATTTTCTTAGAGTGAAAGATGGTGGGAGAAGTCACAACTCTAGTTTTTAGGCACACAGAAGTTATCTTCTCTGGGTTGGGTTTTGAGCTCATCTATACAGCCTGGCTGTGTCCCAGCTCCCAGATGTAGAACCTGGTCTTGCTGTCTTCATTTCCGGTTGCCACTTGGAACTAACTGGGGAAGAAGACACCGGTGAGCCAGCCCAGATCCATCCCGCAGGCAGTCAGTCCCCAATCTCAGACGAGCTGCGTTTCTACAGCCTGTGTGTATACCAAGTGTCCTGGACTTGGAGTGCATTTCTCATAGAAAGGATGTTCTGTCCAGTGAGCAGGTTGCCAGGCTAGTAAACCCACTTATCTCATTACATAATTGAAGTGCTGTCCACATGAAAATTATTTTTTTAAATATTGTTGCCATGGGACATTTTGATACACCTTCCCTAGAGTGAGCATTCTCTGCAAATTCACACCATCTTGCCTTCTGGAGTAGCACACTGGAGTCTGAACTCAAAAATGAGAAGTAATGAAACGGAACAGAATGAAGACACATTGCTTTGAAGAATACCATCACAATGCTGGTAATTAAAGTAGAAAAATATAAAATTGAATAACTCCTGTTTTATCTATTTTAATAATTGTGCTTGAGAAAAAGCAGGTTCAATCAGAGAAAGATGAGGAAGTAGCTGGAAGCTGTTGTTGAAGTTCTGAAAGAGACATCTGGCCACTACTTAGGTTGATTTCTTTGTTTCCTTTGGTATATTTTTTTCCTAAAAAAAGTCTGTAGAGTAGGCTAGATAACCTTTTCCTGGAATATTTTTGACAATGGAACAAAGAGAAAGTGGAGCTAAAAGAAAAAAAGTACATTTTTCTCAAGGTGTCTGGGGAGAAGCGGGAGTGAGCAAGAGGTAGGGATCTGTCGAGGAAAGTGGGGTTACCTCTCATGGAGTTAACCTGAGTGTTTATTATTGACACCCAGAGGAAAACTGATGCAGGAGAGGAAAAAAGAAGGCACCAGGAAGAAATAATCTAGCCAGCAGTGTCTTGTCACAAATGGTGCACAAGACTTGGAACCCAGGGCGACTAGAGTGTTGAACTGGCTAGTCTCAGTAGCCAGGAAAGGAATAAAAATAGGTCATTGTTTGTGGAGGGAAAGGAGGTGGTTTGCGAGTATAGGTATGTAAGTATATAACCTCATTGTGTAAAAAATATACTTAATTATTACATAAATGTGTGAGACTGGTTGTGCTTGATTCAGAGAAAGAGCACTGTACATGTTCTCCATGTATTCTTTTTGCGAAATAAAAGTCAGAGCTCTCCAACTGGCTTTGAGCCTTTGTTTAACCAATTCTCAGGTAAAGCCTATGTCATGAGCTTGAAGTATACCAGGAATGATGGCAGAATCAGAGATTTGCACACATGATATTTGCACTCAGAGAACTGAGTGCATGGGAATGATAAATGAAGGATTAGGAGACATTGGAAACCATATGCAGAGAAGTCATCTCCCTCCTTCAAAGTGCTCTGTGTATATATGTGTATGCAAGATCTGTCCAGAAGGTATCCAGCCATGTAATGTGAAAAATAGAGACATTTCTTGAAAAAGATACAAGATACAAGAAACATTGTACATAGGACAATGACACCTCAGTCCCCTCCAAAGTGTGCACCTTGGAGCCTCACACAGTTCTCACTGTCGCCATCAGCTGCCCCCTTATATTTTCCCGAATCTCATTGACAGTCTGAAATCTCTTCCCTTTCCAAGGTGACTTTAGTTTTGGGAAAAGCCAGAAACTGCAGGGTGCCTAATCTGGGTTGTAAGGGGTCTGAGTCACCGGGGTGATCTGATGTTTTGCAAAAATACTCTGTACAAGACGTGATGCATGAGCAGACGCGTTGTCATGTGAAGCTGTCAATCACCAATTGCCCTTAGTTGTGAACTTCTGAATCACCTGAATACTTCCCGCAGAGGAATGTTCAAGCTTAACACAAAATTTGGTGCATATTTGTTGCTCTACTCACTCAGTCATTCTGAATGTGATGGCCATCAGTACACATGCTCACTCAACAGCATCTACCACTCCCACTGACTAGTACAGTGAAGTCATCATTGTTCACACATGCACATTCCAGTCCATTGTCATTGGCTACCAGGTTACATTGATGTCGTGCAAACCATTCTTGTTACATTAACAATGGCTGGACTTTCTCTGGGCAGACCTTGTATATATGTACATACATATATACACATGTGTGTATGTATATGATAGATGCATACTATGCTGGAATGAACTGAAAGTAAATATCATGATAAAAATTATGATGAGGGTGAGAGTGAGAAGGGGGATGATAGCAGCTGATAACCATTGACTGCTTACTATGTGCTAGACACTGTTCTAGGTGTTAATTCATGTATTAACTCATTTAATACTCACCATAGGTGTACTACCTAGGTACTATCATTTCTCTACTTTATAGTTAACTGAAAATAACTTCTTGGATATCTTGCCAAATTTTAATTCAATGATTCCCATATACAACCAAGATAAATCATACTTTCTGTTAAATATATCTTAAAGCCATAGTCATCTAGATAAATTGGAATAAATGCAGGTGTCCGCCACAGTCTTGAGTCCATTCCCTTTTCCTGTCCTAGGTACCCTATTTCCAAACCCCTTCCAATTCTGGCTACTCCTCTTCTAGCTCTGTCTACACACCTTGTGCCTGTCACGTCCAAAACTAGCCTCGCCACACCCCTCATAAACCATAACACAGAGTTAGGGGCAGATTTTCAACATTCTACTTTATTTAACTACGTTGTTCATAACCATTATGAAGAATCATGTTTAACCAATGACAACCCTAAAACACTAAATGGCATTTTCAGCTGTTTTTTCTTTGAAATCTGATTTTGTGTCTATTCAGGAAAGTATTTAAAGGTTAAAAATTCTGATTGAATCACAATTGAAAAGAATTCTTTATAGACCTCTACTTTCCAATATGGTAGCTCCTACCATAGAGTATTGTCAATCTCTTAAAATGCAACTAGCCTGAATTAGAATGTGTTTTAAGTGTAAAATACAGACCCAGCTTCAAAGATTTAGTACAACTGCCTCCAAAAATGTATAGTGTCTCATTAATTATTTTTATATTGATAACAAGTTGAACTAATATTTTAGATAAAGTAATATAAATTATTAAATTCAGTGTCACCTATTCCATTTTACTTTTTAATGTGGCTATTGGAAAAATTAAATTATATAGATGGCTTGCATTATCTTCTAAAACAAAGAGCCTCCACATATACAGAGTGGCGGCAGCTTCTGCCGAACCGCCCTAGTTAAAGTCTGAGTGGCATGTGCTCAGCCTGGGCCTCCTTTTTTTGGAAAGTACTCTCTTTTTTTGCCCCTTAAATTGTGCATAATACCAGGCACACCTGGATTTCTGGATAATTGCACCCACAAGTGGCTACATGCAGACACAATTAGGTGCTTGCAACTTGTTTGAAGGCACAGGTGTCTAATTGCGCCCACAAATGGCCATTTGGCAGGCACCACGCATTGTGCACACAGCTGATTATAGGCAGAAAATGGCAACAACCAAAAAGGAGGCCTGGAGAACAGAAGCATGAAAACAGATCCCACGTAACCCCATCGCCTTGGTGTGTCACCCCTTTCGGGTTCGGTCTTTTTTGTGGAATGCCCACGTAGGTGTTTATGGCGAGAGGTGTAGTTGGAATGCATGGGCCGGGAGATGAAAATGTGTGTGCCCCATTGCACAAAGTAAATGCTGTCTTGAGCTTTTAAGTAAATTGGGGCTAACAAAACCCACATTGTCAACCTGAGTAGCCTTAAAGTGGATTCTGCCCTGCTGGGACCGACTGTTTATAATGGCTAAAAATGATGGAGTGTGTGAGAATCCCCAGGGACCCTTTGGTAAATAGTAGTGTTTAAAGGGTTAATCCAATCTAATGAATCATTTAGTGGGGATGCCAAGGCCAGAGTGGTAGCCTCGGGAAGACTCCACAGGCATTTACTGAAATGCGAAGCAGTTGGGGAGGAGGGAGGCCCGCCTGGAAGCCTGGAGCTGTGGTGCAGGTCAGCATCTCCAGGCAGGGAGTAATTGATACCCCCAGCTCTTGTAGCAGCTGAAACAACAAAGCTGGACATGGAAACACGTTCACTTACACAGATGTCAATGTCCGAAAGAAATGTGGGGAGACATTTAAGCCCTGCCTCTTCAACCTTTAGGGCAAGTGGGAGGAATAAGAAGTCTGCGGTCTTTCTCCCCTGGTATTTCAGGAAAGGCTTTGTGGATTGCAGTAGCTTTGTGGTCTCTTGCAGATCGCAAGCCTGGTCAGCAGTGTTGATCATAGTACCAACCCTCAGGCCACAGTAGAATTGGTGCTCAAGGAAATCCAAACCTTTTCTTCATCAGAAAGGCTGATGTGCGCTGTAAAACAGAGGTGCCCAGCATTGGTTCCTGAGTTCTAGGAAGACCAGGGACTCCCTCGTCGAGGTGGGGAAATTCAGACCGTGAGGCTTGACTCTTTTTCCAGAGCACAAAAAAGATTTTCTCCCTAATGAGTGATTGCTTTAGTAGTGTGTATTTATTTGCAATATAAGTAAGTTCATGATTTACCCACCTTGACAAATTCTCTGTCTTGGATCTTCAGATCCCTTTGTGTCTGCTCTTTATTTATGACAATAGCTGCCTATTCTTGAATGGCAATGCTATTGTAATAAATCTCCATAAAAAGCCAATTCTCAGTTCAAGTTACTGCAGGCTGAATATGAGGAAGACAGTTTAAAAACACACACTGATTGTCCTCTTTTATAAACTCCGTGACAGGCTCAGCTCAGAGCTTCTTTCATTTTGACTGGACGGTTGCTCAACCTAACGTCAACTTGCTATAATTCTTTTTTTGTAGAAGGCTATTATTCCATTATGATTTTCTCTCCTGTTGTCTAATATCCAGGGAGGGCTGATCGGAGATTACTGAATAATTTTCTTCACCTGTGCTATTTCAGCCTGTATGATTTTTCTTTCTTTTTAAAGGCACAGTGGAAAATATTCTGTTTCCTGTTATTAACCTTTATACGTAAGCTTGAGATATACATGAAAAGATATAATTTCTTTAGGAGTTTGGTGTAAGGATAAAAATGGATTTGGATTTTACAGTTTTATAAATTTTAAGTCAAAATTTTCCTCCACTTGGCTCATTGCCCGTTGTTTGCTGCCCAGTTATTGGAGACAATTTAACACTAGAGGGGACTAGCATAGCGTGGTAGTTTCTACTGCTCTACAGAGGGATATGCAAGTTTTCAGTCTGGGCCAAGTGCTCCTGTACTTCACTATTATTTTTTAAATGTTTTTCACAAGTTGTAACCTTCGACACCAAATACATGGTGATTTCCAGTTTCCTGTCCTATGTGTTAGGAGCTTAGAAGTCACCACTTGATCTTAACCAGTAAACAGCTAAACAGACTAAAACTCAACAACTTTTCTTGGATCCATAAGAGAGGCGAGGACACAGGACAAACCACTGTCCCCAAGGTTGGAGAGACAGCTGTGCGCTACCAGATCAGACTTGAGCAGAGCCACTGTGGGAACCAGCGCTGGGGAAGGGAACTGACAGATCGCTGGAGGCTCAGTGGGGCAATTCTGAGAGTTAAAATCTCCAGGGACACTCAGCCATGGGGCGGGGGTATGGGGGAACTCAATATTGTGAGATTCACCTCCAGGAGCTCAACAAGGTTGTCATAGTAAATATTGCAGAGAATGCCCTCTGCTTCCAGCAGAGGGAGGAAAAAGGCACCATTTTGAAATATGCCGGAGCACTCTGTTCTTAACAGGCCAGCCTCCAGGGGAAACTGATTAACAGAGCCTAACCTGCTGGGGGCATGACCTACTGAAAGGGAAAAACCCAATTCTAGCCGGCGCTAGCCTTCCACATGGGAGAAGGGGATTATCCAGCTGCAGCCCACACTGGCCACCCTGTCCCACATGAGTGGTGAGAAAAAACTGAGAAGCACTTGTGACGTTCGCAGTTCAGAGGCAGAGGTTCACCGAAGGACTGAGATCTAATCATAGGACATGGATTTCCTCCCATTCCTCTACCATCTTCCCCCCACATTACTAAAGGCCCATTTATAGCAGTTCTCTCTACCCTGTACATTATGTCCAGCTATCAAGAAAAAGCAACAAAGCATAATAAAAGGCAAAAAAAAAAAAAGGAAAGATGAGCAAACATCAGAACCAGGCTAGGCGGGGATGTCGGCATTACCAGACCAGGAATTTAAAATAACTATGATTATATGCTAAGGGCTTTAGTGGATAAAGTGGAGAGCATGGAAGAACAGATGGGCAGTGTAAGCAGAGGGATGGAAATCCTAAGAAAGAACCAAGAACCAAGTACATGGTGGCAGTCGTAAGGTCCTTTTTCTATTTCACATTTCTGATAACAGTGTGCATTGTAAATTTCTTGAGCCTTTCTTCCAAGAAGCCAAGAGCAGTGAGCTTCTATACCAACACATCTATAATATCACCATCCTTTGGTCTCAAGAAGTCCCAGATTCACAACCATGGTTGACCAGAAGACTCACATCGGTATCTTGTAGAGTCTAGTCTAAGTTGCTAATAGGGAAGTCAGAGGCCTCAAAGAGTCAATGATGGTACTTGAATGAGCCATGGCTTCGTGAAAAATCGAAGAAGTCACTTGTCAAAATGTAAATGTTTATTTTTCCAAATTCTCTTCATTTATTTATAAACCACAGTTACACTTGGGTTATAGATTTTGTTTTACTTAGTGTTTTTAAGAAGAAGGTACTTAACTGAAAAGAATACACAATCAGCACTAGAAGAGATCAGGTTTAGATTCGGTGGTTGACTATCATGCTGCCTATATTTAGTCCAATGTCTGACTAATAATACGACGACCATCAGAAATAGTTTATCCTGTTCTCCAAATTTCTGACATGTGAGAAATACTTTAATTATTGGAAGCTTCTGGCACCTCACTGTATTGGCATTGACTTGAATTTCTCTCTGTGGATTTCTCTTTTTCTAATGTACAGTCAAGTGCCCCTTAAAGACAAGAATACATTCTAGGCAATTAGGAATTTTGTCATTGTGCAAAAACCATACAGTGCACTTACACAAACCTAGACAGTGTAACCTGTTGCACTCCTAGACTCTATGATATATCCCAGCTCCTAGGCTACAAGCCTGTACAGCATGTTACTGTACAAAACATCATAAGATTTGATCAAGCACAAGAAAAAATTAGGCAATCCAGAGATGTAGTAAACAGTTGTATGAGGCTGCTGCCAGTGTAACACAGCATACTATTTTTTAGCAAAGTTTTTTTATAAGTAGAAAGAACATACTCTGAAATTTCAATTAAAAGAATACAATAGTAAGTGCATTAACCAGTAACATAGTCACTTATCATTATCAAGTATTACGTACTGTACATAATTGCATGTGCTATACTTTTATAAGGCTGGCAGTGCACTAGATTTGTTTACACCAGCACTACCAAAAACATGTTAGCAATACACTGTGACATTGCAATGGCTACAATGTCACTAGGCATTAGGAATTTTTCAACTCCATTATAATCTTGCGGGACCACTGTAGTATGTGCAATGTGTCATTGACTGAACGGTGCATGATAGATAGAGCTATCTATAGATAGAGCTGCTGAGGGAGAGTTCCGTGTTTCAGGTGAGCACTCAGGTACTAGGCTATGCTTGTTAGTTTCTTGTTTTTCATTGATATGGATCGTTAGAATCTTTCTCTACCATGAACACTAGCCATGACATATGGTGGAAAAATAAATAGAATTGCTAGTCTTAATCAAATGGAAAATATCTACTGTGCTACTTTTCTTTTCCCTTTTTGTGTTCCCCTCTTTTTTCCCAGTTTCCCACTTATAGCTATGCTTTGCAAAGAGCAAGAGACCCACTAGAAGTGGGATAAGAATAAGAGTGGACTTAAGAGACTTACGAGGAAGCAAGGGCCGTAGGCTCCTCAAGGGCAGGGTCTTGCCTTGTCACCACTGTATCCTCAGCCTCACCTAGCACCTAGCACATGGTAGGCATTCAACTAAATTTGAAGGTAAAAAATACAGGAAAGACAGGCCCCAGCCGGCTAGCTTAGTTGGTTAGAGCATCATCCTGATACACCAAGGTGGCAGGTTCAATCCCCAGGCAAGAATTAACCAATGAATACATAAATAACCGGAACAACAAATCAATCTCTCTCTCTTCCCCAACCCTTTCCTCTCTTTCTCTTTCAAATCAATAAATTTTTTTTAAAAATTTAAAAACACAGGAAGGAATACGCTACTGGGCAGGGGGGTGGGATGGGGGAGTAGTCCGGACATTTCATAGTGCAGGTATCAGGAAGGACATTTTTCTAGTTTCAATCATATTGAATTTAAGTGGAAATTCTGTTTGTATTAAATTTTGTTGTCTTTCTAATTGAGTTGTGAGAAGTCTTTCATTGAAAGCAAATTCTTTTTTGGTTCTGTTCTTTTTAAGTTGTATTTCTGTCATTTAAAAAAAAGATTTCTGTGAACATAAATGCATAAAACATTTCTCAATGCATAATTATTGAGATGACTTGGCATGTTTTCCCAAGTTTCAGTTTTGAATAGTGTGTATATATATCCCAGTGAATTATTTCTAAAACTCAAATTTTTCATTTTTGTTACCCATCCAGACCCTAATTTTTTTAATGCATTCAACAATTTTTATCAAACATGAGTGACTGGAGTTTTTCCAGACAAGCAATGCATTTTTTAAGTGTGGGATTTTCTTTGTGTCTTTTGTGGAGCTATGGAATGCTCAGTTTAAGAGTTGGTAAAAAAAAAAAAAAAGAAAAAAGAAAGAAAGAAAGAAAAAGGAGGGGCAGTTGAACAAAGTAAAAAGAAGAGTCACCCCCAACCTTGATTCTGGTGGTGGCTCATATGTATACATTTATAAAATCTCATGGAACTAAATACTTCAAATGGACACATTTCTTGCATGTAAATTATCCCTTAGTCAATTTTGAATAAGAAAAAAAGAGAGGCCCATTTTTACCTGGGCTTTACTTCTAGGTCATGTCATGACAGAGCCCAAGCTCTTGAGAAATCTTCAATTGCTCTGTCCCTTCCCAGTCCCTAGCAAACTCCAACTCCCTGGGACCCCCGAGATACCCTGGCCCGTACCTAGCCACACCTTCGGAAGCACAGAAAAGAACCCAAGTAAGTCTGGCTGCCTTGTGCTGCTCCTGAAAACAAGTTCCCCTATTCTTAGGCAGTGGAAGAGTCTGTTTGCCATTCAGATAAACATCCTGAGCCTTATTACTCTTTTTATGAAATCATTACGCCATCCGATGAGGCTACAGTCTCATAAACGTCAGGCTCTCCAGACCTCTTTTCAGCAACTCCAGATCCAGTCCCGTCTCCAATGGTGTATGTGAACAGAGACGCAGGTGGGGATGAGAAACTGTAAAGGCCGCCTGTGTCTGTGGCTGAAAGGGAAAGGGGCTGACTGGCATGGGAAGTCATTTTGGCATCTTCTTTTTTATTTACCCCCTTGGGTCTAAGCAGGCAGGAACTTCCCTGGCATGTTTTATATTTATGCAAGTAATTACTAATTATTTGCAAACTCTCATTGTTGTCACCTACTGGATAATTGCTAGAGGACGAGAGCTTGAAATTATTCACTTTCTCGGAAATATATTAACATAATTGCATACCTAGTGATGGAAGTTAGTTATGGGCCCAAGCATCTAAGCCTAAATGAAGTTTGTCAAGGACTAAGCATCTATCAGGCTCCCATACTCCATGCCTCTTCTCTTTCCCCACACAACGTCCTCTTTGTCACAGTTTAAAGAGGGAATTATGCCAGGCCTTTGGCTTTACACCTTCTCCACGCTGGAGATGCTGGGAACTGTGCCGAGCTGAGGCAACGTGAGTGATGGTGGAGCTTTTCTCTCCCCAGGTGGTTAATGAAGTGAATGGGCAACTGCCCCTTCTAAGAATGTCATCCTATAGAACTTGTACTTATACCATCAGGTAGGCTCCTCCACACACAAACTGTAGGTAAGCATCACTGGTCTCCCTCTATATTATTTAGATACTTCACTATATGTGCTACAGAATCAAAATCTCCTGGCAAATGCATCCGAAAAATGATCCAAGGGTGGACTTATCTTCAGGTCCAGCTACCGAGGAACTCGGAGAATGCCGAGCTGGCTCCCTTCTTCCCATCTCTTGACTCTGCTTCCTTCTCTACGGGCTTTGTTCACAGGCAAACTCTCCCACTTGGAGTTGAGGTGGGTGCCCACAGCACCAGGCTTATCTCCTGTCGTTTTAGCCACTCATGTCAACATGTCCAACGAAAGTACTAGAACTGTCTCAGATTGCTGTGATGGGTTTATGTACTGAACCATAAACAGCCACTGTGCCCAGGGGGTGGAATGCTCTGATGACCAGGTCTGGGTCACAAGCCACCTCTGGAGTCATGGGTGGAGGCACTCCCCCAGAGTGACGTGAACTGCATGTGGGCATAGGATGATTCCCCCAGAGAATAGAATGCTACCACCAGGATAAGATGGGACAGGTGCTGGGCAGAAAAAAGAGCAACTTTCCGCTGCCGCAACTCTGGGGACAAGGCAGGAAGGAGAAAAGTAGAATCAAGGATATAGGAAAAAAATGAAGCTGTCGCACTCATAAAAAGCAGAAAGAGTTGCCAAACCCCTAAAAAATGATCCGTCAGATGAACGCAGCCAAACCCCTAAAAAATGATCCGTCAGATGAACGCACCAAAACTGTTTTCTATTTCTGGGCATGATTGTCATCTGACCCACAGGCTTCAGGAATGTGTCCTCAAGTAAATACAGCCCAGTGCTTGATTCATCCAGATAGTTCAATATAAAAGAAAAAGACTAGAGATGGGGAAGATATGTCCTTTTTGAGATCATGCTTCATGGCCTTTTGGCTGTCCCCAACTTCCTTTGGATTTGGGTGTGTGTGTCTACAGCTCCCTGCCTAGCCGCGCACGCGGCTGTGTTTGTCTTTCTCTGAGAATGTGAACAACCCTCCAGCAATTCCCCAAGAGGTGGCTTCAGTGTGGACACACTCACAAAGAGCAGTTAGTCATAAAGAACGTAACTGACATTGCACAAAAAGGAGAGTGTACATTTTAGTGTGTTTTGCACAGTTTTTGTTTCTTCGATGAACATAGTCCATAAATGTTGGGGAAGTGGTGCTAACTTGCCTCCTTGCCCTCCGGAGGAAGCAGGTTTTTAGAAAAGAAAAAGGCCTCTGGACTTATTTGAATATTTGTAAGACTGAGAGAAGCACGTAAGACATGGAATCAGGAATAAGCAATGAAAGTTTGGAGCAGGAAGAAAAATAATAACAGTAACAATAGCCCGTCTTTATCAGTCACTTACCATGCCCAGGCACTTGCCTAAGTGCTTTACAGATATTCTAATATAACCCTCCTAACTACTCAGTGAGGCAAGTAACCATTACTATCCCAATTTCACAGATGAGGAAACTGAAACTATGTTACAGAGGATAGCAGCTTTCCAAAGTCACAGGTCTATTAAATGGAAACCCAGAATTATTTGCACCTAACTCTCCTGCTGTTTCATCTCATTTCTTAATGTTTGTAGCAGGGTCTGTATTGATGGTCAGTATTGCTCAGCTGAAAGTTGGCTGAGGCCTAAGCATGGACACACCTGCAAGTAGGAAAGGGGATCAGGAAAAGCCCAACAGAAGGAGATGTGAGAGATCTGGTGCTGAGGCCAGTTTGAACAAAAACCCAAGGTCCCAATAGGCAGAAAGGAAGACAGCCTGAGAGGGAGTCCTATAAAAGACTAAAGACAAAGAGGTTCTATTGGCATCAGAAAGGTCCAGCAGTGAATGAAGACACCCAGTTTTCGAAACTAAGATTCAGAACTAGGACTTCATTTCCTGGGAGGATTTTAATGGGTAGGGCAGAACGTCAGGCCTTGAGAAAGGGGAGAGGTAAAGCAAACCTGATTTTATAAATGAGGGGGGCCTTGTCAGTTACACAGTGCTTTTCCATACATCTCTAAATTTGATCTTCTGCCAACAACCCTATGAGCTTGGTATTATCCCCGCTTTTGAGTAATAGATGTGAAAATTTCTCTCTTACAGCAAATGGCAGAGCCAGAACTTGAACCCAGGAGTTATGACCCCAAACCTAGGGCTCTTGTTTATCATAGTGCAACTGAGCTGACCAACCATCAGAAGGGAGACTCTTTTACTGGACCTGGTGTCCGAGATGGGAGCTTGGTCACTAGGCAACAAGAAAGATGTCAGTTGATGAGGGAGAAAGGCACGTGGCTGAAACTCAAATGAGATTTTTTTTTTCTCAGTCGGCAAGCATAAGTCCCACTCATTTTAAAGACAAGAGCACTTCTTTTTCCACCAAAACTCTCCAGATAGCATTCATTTAGCAAGTATTATTTCAAGTGCCCGCCATGTGCCAGGCACAGGGAAGTCAACCGTGAACTCAGGCATAGTCCTTACATTACAAAGCTCATCGTTTACTGGGGGACACATAAGAAAAGAGGTAATTAAATACAGTGGTTAGCAATCCCACAGAGGCAGAACTTTTCCCTACACAAGTATAAAGTCTGCATTATATTAAAGATTTTCCATGATCTTATATAATTATACCATATAAATTTAAACCAATCATGACTTAATTTTCGAACATTACTGGCATTTACTCTATTAAATTCATAAGTGGGGCATCTAATTCAGAAATAAGGGATCAAGGAGAAAAGGTATGTGGGACAAGTAAGTTTTGGCATTAAGATCACTTTCCTGGGCCCTGGGTGGTGTGGCTCAGTGGATTAAGTGCTGGCCTGCAAACTTAAAGATTGCCAGTTCGATTCCCGGTCAGGGCACATGCCTGGGTTGCAGGCCGGATCCTTGGCTGGGGACATAAGAGAGGCAACTAATCGATATAGCTCTTGCACATCGATGTTTCTCTCTTTCTCCCTCCTCCCCCTCTCTCAAAAATAAATAAGAAAGAAAGAAAGAAAGAAAGAAAGAAAGAAAGAAAGAAAGAAAGAAAGAAAGAAAGAAAGAAAGAAAGAAAGAAAGATCGCTTTCCTGGCCCCTGAGCTTTTCTACCCAGTCCCCTGCCGTCTCTCAGCTGCCTCATGTATAGGGTCGTCATCTCGCACCATCCCCATATCCAGCTCTCCCTTCGAGATTTCCTTAAGACACCCCCTCATCAGAACCCGTTCCTACAGCAGGAATCCCGTGGCACTTAGCATTGGGCATAAGTGCCCTGTCTTGTCTTTCATCTCTGTCTTTGTCTCCCCAGCCAGGTGGTAAGATCCTTGGGATAGACACTGGGGTGCATACCCTTTCGTGGATGCTTGATATTTGGGGGTTCATTTAGTACTGCCACCAGCCAAGAAGTAAGATAGCCCTCTAGGCAAGTTTAACATTAGGGGTTTTACCCACCCAGATTTAGAACTACAGTACAGAGGAAAGATAAGAGGATTATTTTTTTAAAGAAGCATTTGGCTTCTAACAGCAATTCTGATTACCTATCTCTGGCAAATTAAGTGTTCCCTGAAGCCATTTCTTTCTGCTAGAAACAGTACCAAGAGAAGAGCAAGTGGATTTAAATTTAGTTATTTTTTCCATCTTGATTCTCCCTGTTATTATTTTTCTAAGTGGTGGAGATAAAGGTAATTAATGATTTAATCCATTTTTATTGTCACTGATACTTTTTTTTAACCTCAGCTGAGTGTGTTGCACACTTACAAATGACTGTAAGATCAATAAAACTCCAAGGAGTATTTCTGGTTTTACCAAATTGTAGTTCACTAAACCTCACTTAATCAACTAAGCAGAGAATTCCCCAACGGGATGTTGGGGTAGGGGGGAAGGTTGGAGGATAAGTATGTTGTAAATAAAACAATTAAAGGGCTAGTTCACACCTCATCAAATTGCCTAACCACCTGATAACAGTCACCTACATACATTCCTCATAAAATGCACGGGGCAAACAGGCAAATTAGAATCCAGTTTTTCTGAAGTGGGGCATGCCTACCCTGGGACTGAGGTCTGGCATTACTCTGCCCAGGCTGGGTTAAACTTGCACAATATCACCTTGTTGGCCAGGAAAATATCTGCATAATGCCTTTCAGTGGGGAGTGCAAGGTCTGATCCAGAGATCCCATTAGGCGAGGCAAGCTTCCCTTCATAATTGCAACCTTTGAGCCACAGGAGTAATATAAGAGCTTAGATTCTTTTTGCCCCAATTTTCCTCCAATACACTTTCACCCGTATCATTACATTCTCTCTTATGAGAAGAAAAGCACATATTACTTTACAGATGGAGAAACCAAGGCACAGATAAGTAAAGAAGTCCAGCCAGGTCGGCCTTGCAGAGGTCAGGCTGAAATACAGCCATGTGACCTGAGGTCAACTTGGACTACAGCTTGTGCGGTTTCCTGGAAGGGTCATGAAATCGTAACCCCAGTGACACATTGGGGCAATCTATTCATTTTACAGAGTTGAAGATAAGGCCTGAGAAAGTGAAATGCCTTGTCTGCAACCCCCTGGGACGGGGTCCCTTCTCCATTCTGTAGCTCTCTCTAGCACAGAGCTATTGATGGAGACTTTATTCTGAAAGGCTTAAAGGTGGACCAGGTATGGCGATAGAAATCGTAGTCTGCCTCCCAGGGCACTTTCCCCCTTCGCAGTGGCCAGTTGGGATAATATTCACCTCTAAGTGGAGGATACGAACTGAGTGCGGTGATGCGGAAAACTAGAGGGTGAGCCTCATTCCCACGGGGCAGGGCCTGCAAAGCCGAGCAGCCGCAGGGGCAGGTGGGAACTGTCAAGGGGAAAAGCAGGCAGGAGCGGCGGCTCCAGCTGATTTCAGACTTAAAGGAAGGGAAGGCCTGCACTTAAAGAAAAACAGGGAAGCTGGACTTCTATGTGAAAGCCCTCAATGTTTAAATGTCAACGACCAGCTGAAAAAAGTTTTAAATACCACGTAAGCCGATATAGGCACTGAGTGTGTGCGTGTGTGCATGTGTGTGTGCACGTGTGCGCATGCGCATGCGCACGTTCACGTGTGTGTATGGGCCTATAAGTTGCACCCTCGGATAGAGGATTTCCTACCCTGACACTTATTGATGTGGAGTGGGACGCATAGGGTCTGTAGCTCTCAGTTCTACATTTTGGATTTGCTTACCAATGGGTTTACCTGCTCGTTCTAGGTCATTGCACAATTGCCTTAAATCCATACCGAAGATTCAGTTTTATTTCCTTTAAAAATGATTGTGACTTCAAACTCAACAAGTATTGAGGACTTTTGTATGACTGGTGTTTTTGCTTCTTTGCCCTTTCTCAGTCAGTTCCCATCACAACACTGCAAGGGGAGGAAAGGTAGGAGTAACAGCCCCACCTTACTGAGGAGGTCATCGAGGCTCAGAAAAAGTGAAACCACCTGGGCCATATTTCCCACCAAGAGCCTTGCTCGGTTCTAGCCCAGTGTCGTGCCCCTGAGTCCCACGCTCTCCCCACCACGCAGAGGTACATCCTAAGGTCCCTCAGAACCCAAACCCCCGGGAACACCTCGGGGCCCTATGAGAGAGCTCAGAATCGCCCCTCTCCTGAAGTTCAAAATCAGGCTGGCGTGGGGCAAGGGGTAAATACCGTTTTATTTGGTAATGGCTCCTTAGCTTTAAATCACTTCAGCATTTACTTTTAATTAATTTCTTTAAATTAGATGCCTCCTACTTGTAAATATTTGCTTCTCTGTGATAGGCTTTTATTTAAGTTATTAAAGCTTCAGCTTCGTGACCGCTTCTAAGAATGGAGATTGCGGCCGTGCTGATAACGGGATGCACAGGGTAGAGCGGGGAGGTCATCTCGTCATTGGTGGACATGCCAGCGCCAAATAGACCTGAGAACAAGACGGCCCTCAAAGAAACAGAAGTGAGGGGGAATGTTCCGTTTTCTCTGAATTGTTCAAGGAATAAATCAATAAATCAGGGAATTAGAGAACAAATGTAGGATGAAATAACATCTGAAGGAGCTCACTCACAATGAAAGCTTGTCTTGCTCTGTCTTCTAAAAGCACTTATCAATGACTCTGGACCCACACATTAGCTTGCTAAAGGGAGTGGAGGTGGGGGCATTGGAGGGGGTTGCGGAAAGGCTCAGGACAGTAACTGTACAAGAACATGGGAGACAAAAAGAAGAGGAGGAAGTGATGATGAGAGCAATTTCATCGCCCCAATCAGTTTGAGCTACGATAAGCCTTGATTTGCTAGCTGCTCGATTTTACCAGCATCAAAGGCGGGGATGGAACCCCAAGAAGCTGGGCTGACAGGCTATATTACACCAGAAAGAGAAAGGACAAAGAATGCTCTAATTTCAACAAAAGGAGATCTGAAAGTAAAAGGTTTGTAATGATGTCAATAACCAGATTTCCCTAGCCCTGTAATGATCAGCCGCAGGATGAAGAGACCAGGAAGGACAGGGGAGCTGAGAGCTTGTCATCAGCACCTAAGACTCTCTTAATAACTTTCATCATCTGTTGAAAATCATTTTTACCATATAGTTCAGTAACCTTTATGTTACAAATCCATTTCACCTGCAAAAATGAAAGATGAATAGAATGTGATATTATATGGGATCTGTCATGCTGATGCCAGCTCCAAAGCGTTCTGCCAAATAATGAGAGGGATTCCAGATAGAAGGGCTGAGGGGGACCACCAGCTGAGCGTTGTGTTCCCGCCAGGGCCAGCCCGGGGCTTTGGAACCTGCGCAGCCCAGAGAGGAGACGAAGTCCCGGAATTACCCTCCATTCTTTGGTGAACGCTGTCATGAGGTGCTTCTGCGCCACATCAGAGTAGTACAGGGAGGCCCAAAGTGTTTTCATTTATGATGTGGTGGCAGTCAGAGAATGGACCCATTGCCTTGCTACTGGGTGTCAGGGAGATTGTTAGAATGGAAACCTCCAAAACACACCCAACCATGATTGTGGCTAAATCGATGATCAAGATCCAAACTAGCCCCAGATGGAGCTCTGGAGCCAGACTGTACTTCCTTCAGTATGCCCCCTCCAAGCAAGGGTGGGACCGAGAAGTTCAACCACTGCTGAGAGAAGGGTGAGGAAAGCTCTTCCAAGGGAAACCTGCATGGAGAAGAAACCAAGTCAGTATTTGGAGGTGCTGAGGTCAAAACCCTTGCTACTCAAAAGTGAACCTAGCACTCATTTTTACATGGGTCGCTGGTCCACTGGTCTTTCAGCTACCTTATCAATTAAGTACTGATATTAGCATGCTCATTTCTTAAGGCAGAAAGTAAGGCCAGAGGTTTATGAGATACATTATATAAATTTAGGAGAAAAGATTACCTGGTGTTAAAAAAAGAGATCATTTTTGGCAGAGCTCGTGTTCAGGCACACGCAAAAAACTTACCAGTTGTCAGGATTTAAATTCGAGAGTATCATACGCAAAAAAAAAAAAAAAAAAGTCAATGATCACACAGTGCACAAAAGAAAACTGAACTCCTCTTTCTTTGCAAATTGTGCCATGTTCTCATTTGAGAGTAAGTACAATGTTCTCAAAATTGCTTCAGAGTTGGTGACAACTGGCTTGATGGTTACAGACTTCAACTGTCCTTCAGATTCATGTGCACCCGGCTCCAGGCTATTGAATTGCTCTCTTTTGAAGCTGGCCCCCAGCTCTGCCTGCCTGCTGCTAGCCCCGATATACTACTACTGGCCCAGCTGAACAGGAATTTGAGTAAAGTGAGGCCATGGCCGTGGAGATGGACCGCCAAGAATATTTAAGAGAACATTTTCTAAAATCCAGTGTCTGGCTGCAGTGGCAATGGCAGATGGCATCTAGATTTCTGGAATGGCTCACTGAAGATTATGTCATTCCCCAAAGGACCCCTGGAGGAACAGCAGATCAGGAGAGAATTGTTTAGTTTTGTACCTGTAAGGCACCTCCATGTGGAGCCATTCCCACAGGTAATTCAGACCACTCTCCTGCTCCAACTTCTACTGAATAAAAATCACACCCCTTAATCCTCCCTCCTCTCACTTGCTAACAGGCACATTGCAGCAGGTGACAAGCAAGAGAGATCAGAGGCTGCATGGTCTAGTTTGGTGGTCACACATGTGACCTCCCCATCAGTCTGCCTGGGCTCGAGTCTGGGCCTTGCTACTTCCTGTGTGACCTTGATCAAGTTACTTAATCCTTCCGTCTTTCCGTTTTCCAGTCTGCAAACCAGAGATGATGATGGTACCTTGCAGCGCCGTTGTGAGAAACAAGTGCATTAACGTGGAGAAAATGCTTAGGATGGAACCTGGCCCACTATAGGCACTTGAGATGGGGCCGCTGTGCTTGGCAGCCTTTGAATCTGCAATTCTAAATTCAGCTTTCCAAGCTGAATTTCCAAGTTTGTTCCTGAGCTCATCAAGTAGAGTAGTAGCACTCTTTCCAACACTTATATTTCTGCTTTTCAATTTCAGAGTAAGAGAATTGCAGTGGCAGGTTTCACTCGGGTCTTAGTGAAATCATGATATGAAAGCCCTTCCCCACCCCACACACACACACAAAGGTGAGCATGTCTAAGACTCTTTGACTGTGGTCCTTGCCTTTAGTGAAGAGGGATTCTGATGATCTAATACTATAGGTAGTTTACAGCGAAATCCTCCTATGGCCCAGGTGTTACGAATTAATGGCAGAGGAATGGGGAGAGGTAGAGATGTGACAGCTATATGATACCTGAATTCCTTTGGATAAGACAGGGGTATCTTATCCAAAAATTGTATGCATTACTCTAAAAATAAACATAATCTAAACTGATCAGGGAAAACAGCCCTCGTGAACAGTGTGTTTTTCTCCTAGAGCATCCTATCCCCAGGCAGTGACCTGGGGCAGAAGACTGTGCGGTGTTCCTCCTAAGAGGCAGGCAAAACTGCCTTTAGAATTCAGGGCCCTACTCTCTTGAACCTGTTGGCCCTCCAGGTCTGACCTTAAACTTGAACTGTTGTCTCTTGCATGACAATTTGATAAAATCTTCGGTGTTTAGATATTAAAATTCTAGGACTACTGTTGAGAGAGGGAGAGAGAGACAACTTTAGTGACCTAACAAGTTATGATGATTTGTTCCCCTGGTTACCATTCCCTTTAAATAAAATCTTTTCTGGGGTTAGAAAGACCATGGGGTAATTATATGCAGGTATCACTCAATGGATTTCATGGCTTCTTTGCAGCCACTCACAGCAGTTTTGGCTTTCTAAGATTTCTTCTGTATATATGCTCTTATGTTACCCTTTTATGTTGTCCTCAGCACCCACTTTAAAAATCCTGCCCTCCCTCATGAAGAAAATTATTTTCACAGGACCATTTTTAGGGAGTAACTCCCGTCATGTGACAGAACGAAACATTTCCCTTGAGGAGCGTTCTCCAGAAAACATCAACTGCCAGGTTACCTAGGACCCCGTCCTCCTTGCACGTGGGGTTTGTTAATAATTGAATTCTTGTTTGTGGTCGTTGTTGCAAAACATGAAAGAAGTAATGAAATGTGGGCAATCAAATTTCTTAAACTGCCTTAAACTGTCTCAGAAATGTCTTATGAGCACTCAGTCATTCTCATTCCTCTACCATTTTCTTTGCAAACATTTCCCTGGTGTTAACAAAGGCCAAAGGCATCTGCCAATAAATCTCTTCCCACTCCGGTTCTTAGCAAAAAGTGCGAGTCTGGTCCACATCGCACTGTGGGAAACGTGAGTGATGACAGTGGATTTCTTTCCGAAATCATCTCTGTGACATAGGCCATCAAATGATCATTATATTTTACGATTCTGTAAAGTCTGCAGAAATCATAGCTACATAGTATACAGTGCAGCGGGCTCTGCTAATCCCGGCCAACCACTTTCATGCCTGGATGGAGGGGGAAGGTCTGGTAACTGGAAATCGGACACTTGGAGGAATTTCCAAACACGGACTGACAGCATCTCTGGCCACGTAGCCTGGGGGACTCAAGCGCCTACAAGTATATTCATTTGTGCAGACATTTTTTTAGCCTTGCCATATTTATCAAAGAATCGGAGAAGGCAACAACACCCACCCTCGAAGAAATAATCTAGACGTGGCACACCTGAAAGCAGTGTGGGTTTACCAGGTGTCAACTTTCTGCCAACAGGAGCAAGGGCCTCTCTTAGCACCAGCGGTAGGACATCATGTTACTTCCTTTTATTTCAGCCCCAAATTTGGTCACAGTCAATTATTACCACAAAAGGAAACTCATAAAGGCTACCTTGGAAGTTAAGAAATTGTCTCTTTTGGCAGCTATTAGTATGAGTCGTATTTTACAGAAGTTAAGAAGAACAAGGTTCTCTCCTTTGACTAAGGAATATGGTGGGAGATATTCCTCAAAAATGGTCCTCCTAAAATAATTTTATTAATGAGGGGAAGCTTTTTCTTATGGCTTTCACCCTTTTTACTGCACATCTTATTTCTACACCTGCTGAACTCTGGCTCAAACTTAGTTGATTTTCCTGCTATCCACCTTCACCTGTCCTTCCCTCGAAAGGGAGCTCATTGCATGGATGGAGCCGTGGTTCTTGGACACGCGCTTGATACACATAGGTGAATCATGATCAGCTATTTATTGCAAAGATTTGCCACTGACCCTGGAAGAACAAAAGATTGAAAATCATGTCTTTTAATAAGTTATAGCAGGTTCAAGTTTTCTCCCCACTCACTTGAATCTCCTTGTGGATTGTGTTTTTTGTGTTTGTTTGTTTTTTTTTTCCTGCATGGGAGAGAAGGACATTTAGTTACAGCAGGAGACAGGGGAATTTAAATAACCTGAACCTCTGCCTCCCTTGCACATGCGTGGTTTGTGTGAAAGCCGTCCATCATGTGTGTTCTGGTGGAGCAAAGGTCAGGGAGCTCTGTAACAGGAGGGAACTGGACACCACCTCTGCCTCTGATTGGTGTTTATCAGCTCTCAAGCTCAGGTACTTGAAACTGTGGTGATTGCATGTGGTTTTCACCCTTGACATTGTCTCCCTAAGACCTTTTATTTGAGACCATGTGTACTGTATTTTTAAACATATATAGTGAGATGTCCCTAGTTTATTGTGTTATGACAGAAGCAAGGAAAGTTTCTTTTCTGGATCATAATAGAAACAATCGTTAAATGATTCTGTAATAAATACACTTAAACTGCACCAGTTAGTCATATTAACCTCGCTGGTAAATCAAGACAATTAAATTCGAGTCCAGGCTTTATTAAGCACCTACTATATTTCACATACTATGCAAGACAACAGAGGTAAATCAGACAGTATACTTTTGTTCTTAGCAAACAAGACATACGCAAGATCTGTCCAGAAGGTATCCAGCCATGTAATATGAAAAATAGAGACATTTATTAAAGAAGATAAAAGATACGAGAAACATTGTACATAAGACAATGACACCTCAGTCCCCTTCAGAGTCGTCACACACTTCTCCCAATCACCATTAGCTGCCCACTTGTATTTTCCTGAATCTCATTGATGGTCTGAAATCTCTTCCCTTTCAAAGGTGATTTTAGCTTTAGGAAAAGCCAGAAGTCACAGGGCACCAAATCTGGGCTGTAGGGGGCCGAGTCACCAGGGTGATTTGATGTTTCACCAAACAGCTCTGCATGAGACGTGATGCGTGAGTAGGAGCATTGCTGTGATGGAGCTGCCAATCACCAGCTGCCCGTATCTGGAGGCTTTCTGAATCATCCGAATAGTTTCCATGGAGGAAAGTTCAAACTTAATGCAAAATTTGAGCAGATTTGTTGCTGTACTCAGTCATTTTGAATGTGATGGCTACACAGTACACATGCTCACTCAGCAACATCTACCACCCCCAGTGATTAGTACAGTGAAGTCATCATTGTTCACACATGTGCATTCTAGCCCATCCTCCTTGACTACCAGGTTACATCGATATCGTGCAAATCGTTCTCATTATGTTAACAACGGCTGGACTTTTTCTGGACAGACCTTGTATAATAATCTATGCCCTTATAGTATTTACAGTCAGTCTGTGTTGGACTCAGTCCAACTCTCTTTTTCAGCCCATTACCCTCTCTCATCCCTCCTTTTTTCAAAATCAGAGAGTAGTCTTACCCCAGCTGCTATTGTTTCTGAATCTCAATGGGTGTCCACTTTCTCCTTTTATCCCTCTAACTGCCTACCAACTTCCAGCCCCTGTGTCTGACCCTCTGTGGTTATTGGGCCTGTTTGTGGGTTTTCTCTTTACTTTAAACTCCCTTGAATAAATCCAATATACATTTATGGAGCAACTATGACGAGCAAAGCTCTGTCCTCAGCTCTGAGGGAGGTCACTAGATAGATGAGGCTCAGTTCCTTCCTTCAAGATGCTTGTGTTCCAGTGCGGTAGATTAACGAGCCACAAGGCAGGGTGAAAGACAGATGAGCGTGACCGACTGTAGAAGAAAGACACTCTTTGTGCAATTGAGGGGGGGAGGAGAAGGGAAATGCAGGGACAGATGGGACGATTCAAAATTGCTCATGCCCCTTCATCTGTTCCAGTAAGGTAGTAAATAGGCATCTCATTCTTAGCTAAAAGGCTTTTCAGTGACTCAGTTCATCCAATACTGAGCCCTTTCCCCATATAGGATGTCTTAGCAAATATAGGAGAGTGCCTTCCATCCTTCCACAGAATGAAGACTGTTGGTACCCACAGGCTGGCTCTCTGACCTGCTTAGCTTTTGATTTTCAGCCCCTTATTTTGCTTAATGAAAAATAGTGACATACCAAAATTGTAAAAACTGTAAAACCTCACATAAAGAAAGTGATCCTTATGGTTTCTTCACATGTCAGTATCACATAGCTTTCTCATGTTTAAACCTAAAGGTTAACATTATTTCATGCATCTTTGAGATTGGAAACCGTATGTCTGAGATAGTTCCTATGAGTTTTCGAAGCAAAATCTGAATCCTTTTGGCCTCAAAAAGTGAGCCTTATCAAAACTACAATAAAATAAATAGTGAAAAATGTGAAAAGATAAGTGAAATTTTAAAAATATAGACGTTTTCATGACAGTTTCGTCAAAGAGTTATATTATAAAGAAAGCAAATATAGGCTTGTTTCTCTTTCCTTAAGTAAATATAGTTTCTGGGTGAGATTTTCAATGGGAAATTCTTTTCAAGAAAAACAGTAACACATACAAATGAAAATCATGAGGTCACATGCGAAATGAGGGGTCTTGAAGTTCTGATACATTTTCCCTTGGATCCTTGTGTGCATCGGACTCTCCAGAGGGACCTGCCTGGAGGTCTCAGTGTTGGCTCAAAACCTGCAGCCTTGGTCACTGGGATGAGCATTTCCTCGGCCCCAGAATAGATTGGTTTCTTTGCATTCCTTCCAGTAGGAAATTTCACCCAAATAAAGGAACTTTGAATAGGGAAACTAAAGATTAACGAAGCTAAAGTTTCAAGTCCCTCTACTTCTTTTTTCCTATCAAGTTCTGTAGTTAATGAGGAGGGCTTTTTTTCCCCCATTTAAAAATCATTCTTTTAAGTGTGTGTGTGTGTGTGTATTCAAAAACACTTAGATGTTCTGGGAAAAGTCTGTAGAAAATGCTTAATTTTGAGCAAAGTTATAAACAGCGGTAACTCCCCCATCCCAATCAAAGAAAGAAAAATTCTTCTAGCACTCTTTGAACCTTAAACAGTGTTTTTATAGGCCAGCTCATTGTTTTTCTTCTCTCTGAAAAATTAAAAACGATAACTGTTTTGATGCGTTCTACAGAGGGAGACAATTTCCATGATTTCATTGCTTGACAAAGAACAGCTACCTTACTTGGTTTCTGCCACATGTAAGCAAGCTCCCAGACGTGAAATCTCCCCTCAGAGGAAGCAACATGGGACCACAAAACTATCTTGAGCTCTGCCCTGTCTGCCCGGGGGGAGCCCTCCCCGCCCTAGCCCTGAGAGGTTGGAGGAGTCTCTGGGGCGACGTGTGGGAGAAGAGATAGTGACTCTCCCCATGTGCGCCGTCATGGTGGCTCTCAGGGTGGCTTCTGCCCCGTCACCACTTGATCTGGGTTTTCTCTCAAAAAAAAAAAAAAAAGGCATGCCTGTCTTTTATAATGTTCTGTTTTAAAAGAGAGAAACCTCCAGGGAGTGAACAGGACCCTAAAAGTCCAAGGCCTGGAATTCCTCCTTTCTCTCTTTCCATTTTAAACAGGAAACGTCCAGGCTAAGAGGGTCCGGAGGGAGCATCGGCTGTGTGTTCATTTTAAAGCAGATAATGTTTGTGTGTTGCCAATGTCAGTGATTTATCCCAAGGGCTTAAAACGAGTGCAGAAAAACCACATGTTTCACTTCATGCAGAGAAATATCTCCAGTAGATTTTGAGAGAAAGCACAGGTTAAGGATTTTTTTTTTCTTCTTAAGCATTTCGGAAATCTCCAACATGAACCAAAGGAAATAGAATTGAGTGCGGGGGCGGCGGGGTTGGGGGGTGGCTTCGAATATTTTATGGCAAAAGATATAATGAATGCTGGAAGTTTCCTAAATCAAAAATAAAATTCGAAGGGAAAGGAAAGATGAAATCCTGATCCTTAATTTCCCCTGGCTGGAGTGACAGATTATGCATTTGTGCTCGATTTGTCATGGGCAATTTAAAACAGAGCAAAGCACAGTGCACTGAATAATAGCAGTTGAGGCTATAATAACTTGTACGTAAACAATTTAATTTTTTTATCTGAAAACTCTCACTGACTAAATTACCCCAAGCTTGAGGACCTATCTTTCATTATTATACATGGCCAGATGAAGACATAAAGAAACAGAGAGAGGGTTCTATTGTTCATTGTTATAAATGTGCGCACACGCGGTTTTCCACATGCTTGGAGCTTGGAGCTTGTCAACCCTTCATTGATTTGGGGAACTTACAGAGCTGGTTTAACATCAGACTCTGCAGATTACAGGGTGATTTTGACCGTCATTGGTGGTGTTTGATTAACCACAGACACTGTGTCCTTACAGCCCTGTCATTTCTTTCAAGTGTTCTACCAGTGTGTATTCTGACCGTGGAGAGCTTTTCACTAATTATGATTGTTGCTGTTTTCCTTTAAGAAAATAATAAAAAGGGGGGAGGAGTAAAAAGTGGGAAGGATCTGGGGGTGGTGGTGGTGTATATGTGCACAGAAGGTTTATAGGATTTTAAGAACTGCAAATAGAACTCATCTGTTTAACCCCAGGCTAGATAAGATGCAGTCATCTGTACATGGTTTAGAGACGTATTGCTTCTGTTATGGCAAACGGATCAGAAGATGCTTGTTGTCTTAGCAGAAAGACCTACACAGGCTCGCGTTCTGCTAGTGTTTATTCTTACCCCAGACCTTTCTGTGTGCCTACTGGTTACACTGTGTAATGTACAGCTGGCTCGGCTTCCCCACTCTGCTCTTGGCCCGGGGGCGCCTCTTGACTTCTTGCGGGGGAATTGCTTTACATCAAAGTTCTAGGTGAGTAATTCCCAGCTCTGGGTTAGGACTTTTTCTAGGAACTGTAGGGAGGGGAGGGCACGCTAATCCATACAGGGATGTGACAGAAGACAAAAGAGTTAGACCAAGATGGCGGCCCATGCAAGGAGCCCCCACAGACCTAGGAGAGAAGGGACTGTAATCCGTGGGGACTTGGTGGCTCCAAACAACCTGCACATTTCTACCTTCAGGTGCCAGACTGTCTTCAGAGAGGCAGAGAAGGGAGGCGGTGGGATGATCACCGCCTTCAGAGAGCCAGACTCCGCCCCGTTGTGGAAACTAGTTTGGCCACTATAATAAAGGCCAGCATGAGCGGGTGTAAACAAGATAGAAGCATATTTCTCTCTCATGTACCAGCCCGAGTGTAAACGGACCCGGCTGACAGGGCAGTTCCATGGTATCTAGAACCCAGGCCCTTGCCTCCTGCTGCTCTACCATCCTCCATGCGCAGCTTTCTCCTTGTGGTCGAAAGTGGCCACTCCAATGGCCAAGAGGAAGAAGAGGAGGGGAGAAGGAGGTTCCCTTTCTTCTTTTTAAGGGCACACGTGACTTTTGCTCATATCCCATTGGCCACACCGACCTTCTGTCCTAAATACTGGGGGAAAGTTCTGTAACCACTGGGGGGTGGCATTTGGAGGGCTGGTACACAGGCATTTATAAAGCTCCCATTCAAGCTGTTCTTAATTGTCACTTGGCTTGAGCAAAGACAGGAATGTGGTCTGCAGCTGCGCAGCCAGCTTAGTAGTTGTTGATATGTGTCTGTTCTTCTCTCCCCAGGGGAGGACCAGCCGACCCCGTAGACTATCTGACAGCAGTGCCTCGAGGGCTCTACAAGGAGAGAGAGCTGCCATATTACCCAGGGGCTCACCCTGTGCATCCTCCCAAAGGGAGCTATCCCCGACCCCCGGATCTGAGGGTCGCAGATCTCCGGTACCCCCAGTACTACCCACCCCCGCCAGCACCTCAGCACAAAGGACCCTTCAGACAAGATGTGCCGCCCTCGCCCCCTCAGCACCACAGAGTACCAGGTTATCAGGAAATGGGCAGACCTGGGCCCCGAGGGGGCAGCCCAGACCAGTACCCCTACCGAACCCAGGATCCCCGGCAGAAGAACCCCATGACCGCAGCCGTGTAGCTGGACACCACCAAGCTTGGCCCAGCCCAGAAAGGAGGACATCTAACATCACCCTTCCTTATGGCCTTCTTCCTGTTAAGACTTCTTGTTGGTACAGATTAGGGTTGGGTTTTTTTTCCTGAGTTTGTAACACCTGACTGCTAATTAGAGGGAAAAGAAGGGACAGGAGTTTGGAGGGGAAACATCAGGAGAAAGAGGATGGATGGTGCCATGAAAAGAACACTGCCTGATATCTGAGGTACTTTTGGAATGGCTAAAGTCAGTGAGAGTGGCGTTTGAACAAGCAAATAACAAAGGAGATATACTACACAGTGCTTCCCTGGCCAGAGAAACTGCACACGCATACCGCTCACAGAATTGGCAGCAGGGAGGCAGTTCTGCCCTGGATCATCATCCATTCAGAAGCTGAGCTTCACCCACCGTATTGTTAAGACTGAAGAGCAGCTGCAAATATGGGCATCTTAAGTGAGTGATTGTTTTCAATGAGAAAAAGACAGCAAGCATGACTTGTGATCTCCTTGAAATGTTTAATACCCAGAGGAAGACTGCAATTGTTTATGTGTAGAATTTCTCAGGTTCCTTGTACCTTCACCTGGTATAAGTGTTTCACATTTCCTCACTTTTTTATATAAAAGATGCAAATGCAGTATTAGTGTCCTGGGAGAACGGGCAACGCTAGTCAGAGCTTCCAGAAGGAATATATTCCAAGGACCAAGGTGATCGGGTTAAGAAGGCTGAACTCTGCCCCCCACCGCCGTGGCCCACACCTTCCTTCCTTCCTCCCGTGCCCCAGGCACCAGAGCACAGGGATGAATGGTGTCAGTCATCCCCAGATCTCCTGCCCACGATCACTGTAACCGGGTCCTCCGCTTTAAGCCTCCCACTTCAGGGCTTCGGAGCTAATATGTACTTGAGAAAAAGAGGGCCCACTGACCGGGCACGCAGGAGGCAAATGTCCTGGAGGTGCCAATTCCAGACTCAGTGCCAAACAGTGCCATCTGTACCCCAGGGACAGGGACCTGCGGAGACTGTGACCTTTGGAGACTGATAACCAGCAGGTAGTAGGTGGTGGTGACTGACAGTGTGTTTGTGTGTGTGTGTGTGAAAGTGCGTGATTACCAGTAATGAGAATGAAGATAAAAATGCTCTCTGGAAAGTTTGACAAGTAAGGGAATAATAAAGGAAAAAAGAAAACGGAAGGGACGGGAAGGGAGTAGACACATAAAACTAGATCACCCTGTATCTGCTATATTTCATTAACAAAAGTCAGGGCGAGCGCATGGCCAGGACATCCAATGAGGAAATGAAGGTCTATGGTTTTGAAAAGCTGAAACCCCACCCTCCAAAAGCACCACAATTTCGTTTGAGCTTTGCAGCCACTTTTCTATTTATTTCAACAGAACCTCTAAAACTTAGAACCTGACACAAATGAGAATGCCGACAAAAGACTGAGACACAGTAACACCTGGGAATAGCAGTGTGAATTGTTCAGTGACCCTCGACATACTTTAAGCCTTTTCACATCCCTTCTTTAGTCCCCCCTCCAAATAAAAATGTCTTGAGTTCACTTTAGAAGTATTTTGGCTGACATTAGAATACCTCTGACTGATAGGATTTAATAAATTATAGTATCATTAAATATAAAGAGTATCCATCTAGCCCAGTTTAGTCTTATTTTTCTTAATTTAAAATAGAGTTCTGTTACCAAGAATGATGCAGCTGCTAGTTTTAGACTTAAAGAGTGTTTACTGGACTTGAAGAGGTATCATTTTCTAAACTGCAATTTAGTTACGGTCCTCTTGAAAAGAGACTGTCAAGTTGGTTTTGCCCTCTGTAGCCTTATTTTTGCCACCATCTCTCTTAAGCCAGGCACCTTGAGATTGTAATCTGTGCAAAGAGGGTGATGATCTCCGGCCCTGCCCACCTAGAGGTGGGGTATGGGTGAGCCAGGGTTCCCCTGCCAGCTTGCTGAATGCTGCCTTCCCCTCAATCACAATAAGCCTTCAAGGAGAAAATGATAATGTGAGGGAAATCTAATTTGTTTTGAAGCATTGAAAAATCACCTCTTCATTATGTCCCAGAGTTTAACCAAATGTCTGTGGACTACTGGACATAATCAAGCCAGAAGGCTGCTTCTGGCTTAAGGCCAAGGCTTTTTGGAGCAGTGGCCTTTGTAGGAAGAACACCCCCGTTTTCACCACGTTGCAGCCTTGCAAGCACAGTACCTCCTGCAGGCAGGCTCAGGGTAAGTTGCTCCGAGTGTGGTTTTGTGTTGAATGCACAGCAAAGCAGCTGCTAATTCTGAGGGACAGCCAATGATGTGATGGTACTTAAAGAGGACCACAAAATGAGTATAGCAGTTTTCTTTTGCTTGAAGTATAACACATGCCCCATTGACCTTGCCTGAAAGAACCTACCATTATGAGTATGACAGAGATTCCATCGAGCCACACAACAATTAAGAACAGCTTGAATATAAGCTTTTTAAATGCCTTTAAACCAGTGCCCCAATGGTTACCACCCAGAAGTTGCAGAACTCCTTCCAGAAATTAAGAGAACAGGTTGTTTAGAATATTTAGAAGACCAGGCTATAATTAGTAGGTACCCAGTAGCAGGAAATAGTTCCCAGTTTATTTAGGGCCTTGGAAAAACTCAGTCAGGTGCCTCCGTGTAGCTCAGAACCCTCCCAGGAGTAGATGCACAGGGAGCTGCAAATCCACTGACATGCACCACCTGGCTCATCATATGACCACTGGGTCATCTAAGCCTTGAAATGATGTTTTGGCCTCAAGTTACTAGATATTTTAAAGGGCTCTGTTTTGGTCCCTTTTTACAGAAGTGGAGAGACGAAAGGGAGAAAACCACTGAAGACTTTTAGATGCAGGAGAATGTTTTCCTCTGCAAGGGAGAGAAACACAATATCACATTAGCCTGTTGTGTCACGGGGCTGTGGCAGTGTCACTCTTGATGTAATAATTGCTCCTCCACTGCATCAAATCAGGGGATGAAAGGCAAGCTCAAAGACAACAGCATTTACTTAAATCACAACTGAGTAACAAAAAGTGGAAAAAATCATTATTCTTAGATATTTTTTTTAGGCCTGCATGTATTGACCCCATAAGACAGCACAGAGCAAAGATCTTATTATAATCAAGAGCTTGGTAAGATCAACAGACCCACAGTCACCCAGTGGCACAAACTGTGCAACCGTCTGATAGAGTCTTCACTGTAGCCTTATTGTTGCCACCAACTAAATAAAACGAAAACATGACTCATCATCCCTTCCAAAGATTTGTGAACTTCCCTAATTAAATCTATTTTCTGAAGGAAAAGTAGCTACCTGGCGACTTTTGGAGTTGTCATGAGTTGTTATGCATAGAGATCAAGCCTTTAAGAGTGTTTGTTCTCCTAACCTGTAACCACCACATTTTTTTCTTCAGAGGAACACCTTAGCATTTCAGGGGGATAAAGAGACCTGGAGAATGTAGCATGGAGAGGAACGCATGTCTGTAAAATTTGCGTCTGCATTAAACTCTGAAATCCACAATGAATGACCTTCAAATAGGTGCTAAATCAGGTAGGCACCCTGCTGCTTTCCGAGTCCCTGAGCAACGGAAAGTCCAGATTTAGTACAATTAGGCAGGAGGGAGTTGGCTTCCGAAACAGCCCATAGTAGTATTTCTCTGCACTCCCAGTCCACACTGACTTGGGTAGAAATGGTGCCACAGTGAGACCACAAAGAGGATTCTTCATAAGATACCCCTACAAAGTCACCTGTCTGATAAAAAGGAGAGTAAAAGTTAGGTGTCTAAAATAAGCTTAGAATCTCACAGGCAGCGACGACTTGTAAGTGAAACGCTTTCTCCTTCCTGTCCTTAAATAGTAATAGAATCGCACACGGCCTGCCGGGGCTTAACTGCCAAGCTGAGCAGAGAGTGAACTCACCCCAGACTGTCTCCTGACTCGGCTCTTGAGCATGCGCTGTTCCATCTCTGCTGACTGCAGTGCTGTTTACTACTGGAACATAGAAACAAAACCTGCTGTTGATACAGTCACTTTTTCTAGTATTTTCCTGTGCTTATGTGATACCAAGTCTGTTCGAAAGTTCTGAATATAAATTATGTGAATCACATTTTGGCAGATGGGGGTAGAGAATAAATTCTTTACAGACTTTTTAAGATGATTCCATTTGTACTACAGAAAACATTTTGGATGTTGTTATATATGAATATACAAATTTTTCTCGTTTTATTTTGCATTAAAATAAAGCTTTATTCAGTCAGTAAGACGCTAGAGTCTTGATTTCCACCGACCAACGGTTTGTTTTAGGATTTGGTGAATGAATGGGTCGATGTGGCCCTGCCAACCCTTGAACAGCAACGTCAGGGAAAGAGGACACAGGGAATAAGGTTCTGCCCTGTGCCGGGCTCCCCGAGAAACAGACTCGAAATGAAGATGAGCAAGCAGGGTGTTTATCCGGTAGGGCCCTTGGGTTCGGTACCTGCAGAAGGCGGGAGCAGGATGTGGGATGGGGTAGAGGCAGAAGCTGAGTTGCAATCTTTCTCAGCTTAGGCCTCGTCCAACACTACAGGGCCCTCCCAAACCACAGTGGCCCTGCAGAGGTGTCCCAAGTTGGGATACGGGAGGCAGGCCTTATCCTACTGTGTTGGTCAGTGGGTATGAGCTACCCCTGGAAGGATGTGAGACCCAGGACCAGGCAGTGTCCCTCGGGTGAGGCAATCCCCAAAGAGGACCGGCATCTGGAGGTCATCCATGGGAGGCCTTCACGGTGGTGGGTAGAACGGTTTTTATTGCCGAAGTGGGAATTGGGGAGTGCATCAAAGTATGCTCGACAATGTCCAACACTGTGGATGTCCGACGCCATTCTCTCATGCTGGAAACACTCTTTGTCTATAGGAACATGAGCCTGAGTTGACTTCCTTGAGACCATCCCTCTATTGGCTTATTTTCAGACCTCCCCACACTTGTTCTTGCAAGTTTACCTACAGCCAAGGCTTCAGCCACCATCTCTGGACTGATCTGCTCGGCATCGCCAACTCCGACCTGTCTCCTGAGCACGTGGGCTTCCGCTTTTCTCCTGGACACCCCCACCCGGACTTTCCACAGGCCCTCTGGACTCAGCATGCCCACATTCAAAGCAGAAGCTTGTAAAGAAACCAGCGTCTCATGACTCTGTCCTGGCCGATGGCACCGCCATATTCACAGTTACAAACCAGACCTGGAGACTATCCCTGCCTTCCCATTTCTAACTCTTTCCCTACCTCCAACCCATCCCCACTGCTGTCATGGAAGGCCAGCCATTGCATCCTGCAACTCTGTCCACCCTGTCCATGCCTCCTGAAAGCCCGCTGTACGTGCTGAGCTCAGCCTCATCCCTTCCCACTTAGCTTCTTCGGAAGCCTTTATGTGACTTCCGCCTCTGAACTTGCTTCCTCCCAACCCATCTCTGGGCTATACAGACCTTCCACATGCTTTGGTAAATAAAATCTTATTGGAACACATACGCACCCACCCATTCGTGTACTGTCTAGAACCCCTTTATGCTATAGTATCAACCTCTGCTTGGCACCAGCAGAGGAATTTTCTTGAAATGGAGACCTGACCACATTACTCTTCTAGAGGCCGCACAACCTCATTGAAGGGACACTGGTTTTGAGAACGGGCAAACCTGGACCTAAAACAAGGTTCGACCACTAATTAGTTGCATAACCTGGGATAAAATACTTAACTCTTTTTTTTTAAGATTTTATTTTATTATTTTTTTTTTTAGAGGAGAAGGGAGGGAGAAAAAGAGCCAGAGGAACAGCAATGTGTGGGTGCCTTTCGTGTGCCCCCTCACTGGGCAACCCAGGCATGTGCCCTGACTGGGGAATAGAACCGGCAACCCTTTGGTTCACAGGCCAACACTCAATCCACTGAGCTACACCAGCCAGGGCAAAATATTTATCTCTTTAGGCCTCAGTTTCAGCATTTGTGAAAAAGTGCTGTAATTCTTATGGAACTATGTTGAGAATGTCCTCCCATCACAGATACAGTAGTTTTAGAGCCAGTTGTCCATTTCTCTTTCCACCCCCATGCTCAGCGATGTCACATCAGTGGCTTGAAAGAGACCATCCCTGTGTTGGAAGCAATGACAACACAGAAATTGGCATACTGTAAAAATCAGGACATTTTTCCCTCCGGAGAGCCCAGTTGTTAAACCTTTTCCAGCACAACACTGTATATAACATATATAGTTGCCCAGCAGTCAAGGAAAATTAATCTTTGCCCCACCATTCTCTTTCTTCACCTTCACTCTTTGTCTCTCTCTCCTCTCCCCCACCGACACACACACATACATAAACACATACACACATACACACTCCTTAAAACCTTTCTAGATGTCCCTACTGCTTACAATTTAAAGTCTAAAATCCAAACCAAGCCCTTCAAATTCAGTCCACTGTGCCTCTCCCTCCTTAAGTCTTATTGCTCCTAGTTTTACCTCTTGTGCTACTGTTATTTCAAATGACTTCTGTTTCTTTGAACCAGGCACGTATTTCGCAGCTCCACACCATGACAACGTGCAGGAAGCATAGCTGCCGTTGCTCAAACGTTGGTTCTTCAATCAACCTGTAGGTCCCAGATAAAGCGGCTCTTTCCCCACGAAGACTTGAAGGCAGAAATTGGAGACTGGCTCCCTCATATCCATTCCCACTCTTTTTCAGCAAGAGTTACTATAGGACAGAGGCACTAGAGCTGGAGGCCGCGTTTCCCAGGGTTCCTTGTAACCTGAGTTCCACCAGGCCTAGCTTCTCCAATCAGACCGAACACCCTAGAAGATGGGACTGAGGACCTAGGTGGCACACTCAGTGGCAGAGGCTGTTAGTTTTACCACAGCAGTGCCCAGTCTAGCTTCTTGGGAACCCAGGGTCTGCATGAGCGTTGCGTGAGCATGGATGACAGACAAGGCAATGTGATCCTGTTGCCAACAGCTGGGGCATTGCTTTTTGAGGCCCTGACCTTCTGATCCTCAAAGGGTACCAACTCCCTCAGTGATCCAGTCCTATAATGTTGTTCCGAGATTTACTCCTGGAAGCCCTGACTGGAGCCTGCTCTTCCAGCCCGTCCAACAGTTTTGCAAACACCTAACCCCCACATTAAATCCCTCTCTTTACACTAGCTAGAAGGGACTCGGTTATCTGCAACTAAACCCACCAAGACACCTTCTGCAGCCCTCCTCCCGGGGCCAACTTGGTAATTCCATCCTGTATGTTACCAAGCTACTTTCTGCAGGTCCTCAATAAAATTTTTATTACCTCGATTACAGTGATTAGTTTCCATGTCTGTGTGGCCTTCTAAGGAGTATCGGATTTGCAACACATTGCCTGCTCTGCCTCTGTGCTCAAGACATGTTTGCTGAATTCATTTGAATGAAGAAATGAGGTGTGAGGATTCTTTTTCCGAATTGCTGCACTGCTGACGTTCCATCTCACAGCTCAAATCATAAATCTCAAAGTCCTGTTGTTAAAGATCGCCTGGTATTATTCTTGAAGTGAATAGTGTTAGCTCACGTGGGCAGGCCAGATCCCCATTTAAAACACGAAGCAGGCTAGCAGCTTGTAAATGTAATGGGTAATGCATTATTTAGAGAGTAAAGAGAGGCTTAAGTAAAGAGAAAATGTATTGCTTATAACCTACTAAGATGGAAATACTTTTAGTGACAGATGATTAATGTTATTATTGTATAATTCCTCGAATCTTAGGTCAGTGCTTTGCAATCCCTTGCATTACTTGTTCCTTTCTACAACTGCAGGCTGTAAGCTTCCTGGCTCCCTGACTTTCCATAAGGAAACCGAGTCCTGCATGCGGTGGTACTGAGATAAAGATTTAATGAACACTACTTAGGCACATCCAGAGAAACTAGAGATTATCTTGTACGTGTCTTGATAATTGAGATTTCTTTTTTAGCGGCCATGTTTATTCTCACTAATTATTGTTTACAAGACATGCTGACTGTTTCATGATCACAGTAATTTTTGATTCCTGTATAGTCAAAGAACATCAGGTTCATACTTATTTTATAGCTGAAGAAACTGAGGCATGAAGAAGCCAACCTGGTAATCCAGGGCCACACAGGGGAAGGCTGAACGTCCTTTATTCATTTGTATTTTTGGAGAACCTGCTGTGTTCCTGGCACATTGTGTGGGCACTGCAATGTGGGTGGGCACCTCGCCAGCTTACATTAGAAGCTCTACCCTCAGCATCTGGCCATTGTGCATCGTCCCTGTACCTTCCTCTCCACTGGACTCTCAGAGGTCATCAGTCATGGTTGAAGATGGCCCGCGTCCTCTGGAAGAGGAGGACAGATGCTTCAGCTGCCAACATTTAATGAATACTATCATCCTTTCAACCTGAACCTTTATTTGGCTGGTCATTACTGACCCTCCCCACACAACCCAAATACCTAAGTTTGCCGTATAACCATAAATGTGCAACACCATGAAAAATAGTGTACCTGGGCCCTAACAACGCTTGACTTGGTACTTCTTCTACCCAGTCTAGCTAATAAGAAGTATAAAAATAAAATGAGATTCAATTATAGCCCCACAGGTACTTCCTGTCAGACACTGTTAAATGCCAAAAATGGAAGAGCCTTGGATTCTGTCCTCAAACACTTGAAAGTCAAGTAGGAGTGAGAAACAGATATGCAAAGAACCAAAACTCAACGCTGAATGTGAGGAGTACTTGAGGAGGTGGATGCTGTGGGGAAACCTGCCTGTTGGCGCTGGGTACAGACAGGGTCAGGGTAGGTCTTAGGGAAGACGTGGCATCTGAAATCCCCTTAAAGAATGGGAAGAATGTAAACAGACCACACAAAGAAGCATACTGGCTTTCCAGACAAAGAACAGAACACAAACATCAGCACAGAAAACCTCTAGATAATAGGATCTGGGGCCGGGGGAGGGAGGGTTGTAGCTTAATAATAATAATAATAATAATAATAATAGCTAATATTATTATTAAGTGCTTAGTAAGTGCCAGAGGCTGGCCTAAATATTTTTCATAATTTATCCCATTTAATCCTCTATAAGGAAACAGAGCCTTCAGTGAACTAAGCAAATTGCTTTTAGAATTTCAGACCCAATAAGAATACAAGATACTTAGGGACTCCAGGGACTGAGGTACTCGGGAGAAATACTCACACAAATGGGTGTTTAAATCAGTCGAACAGGCCCAAATGAAAGCACGGTGTGGGTTACACGAGAAAAATCCTTCAAACCATGAGCCCTTACGAAAGAGGGGAGAACTAAAATTTACTGACTATACAGGAGCAATGCTAGTTGCTTTCTCTACATTTATTTCAGTTTGTCCTCACGTCAGTGAAGGTGGGCGTTATCCCCACTTTGCAACTGAGAAAACCGAGGCCCTACGGGAATGAGAACCGGCTATGGTAGCAAAGGGCAGCTCTGGCCCCGGATGCAGCTCTGAGTTCACAGCGCCCCTCACCACAGCAATGAATAGGAGATTCTTTTTTCATTGTTCATAGCTTGCCCTGTGATTACTACGTAGAGTGAGGGCAATGTTGAAGAAAATTTAGAACGTGTCAATGCAGATCTTGACATTTTAGACTCAAGAAACAGGCAGCCTTGTGTTAGTTCCACCATATATTAAATTATAATCTATGTAGACAGCAGTTTTGAAAGGTATCCAGGCAAATAAGTTGTCCTTCTGGCTGAAGTCAGACAGGTAGATGAAACTTTGATGGCTTAATACCCCCAACTGTTAAAGGTAGAAGCAGACCAGGACCCTGAGTGGGAGAGAAGCTGCCAGAAAATTTATTAAGAGCAGTAAAGTGCAGGGCCATAATTTCAACAGGTTATCTTGCCTCTCTGGCTAATTGTTTTCCAAGGTTTCGCGGCTCAGAACCATTCAGCATTCTTATCGCCAGGGAAATGCGCGTGCTCTTTGGGATAATTTCCAGCCGGCAGCCCCTCTGTCCTCCAGCCACGGCCGTATTTGTGCTCAGAGAGCTGTCGATTAGATTTAAGAGCCGCCGCAGCCCCCAAACGCGCTGTCTTTGCTGATCTTCAGAGAGAATGGTGGTGTTGCCCTTTGATTTATGGAGAGTGCAGCTTAAACCCAGCCCTGGTTTTTTTATTAAAACGGCTTTTAGTCACATTATACCTTCCCAGTTCCGAGCTCTCAATAGCTCCACCACCTAGGAGTCAAAATCCCTTTGATAAGAAGCATTTGGGGTGATTAGAAAATGAGGCCTTTGCCTTGTACCCTCCCACCCACCATCCTGCCTCCCAGCCCCCAGGTGAGATGGCAGGGAGGCGAAGGGGGGAATGGAGGCCCAGGCAGAGCCCTGCAGTCCAGGTGGCCTTTCAATATCCGTTTTTCTCCTGACCTTCTCTTGACCTTCACAGTGTGACAGTGTTTGGCCTGGGGCTGTGCCTCTTCACGGTGATTTTTTCTACCCAGGCTTTAAAGGGGAAGCCTCAAAGAGGTGGGGCCACACTGCTTTGGAACCCATTTTCAAAGACCACTGCCCTCCGGGCTGTGTTCTGGAAAGTCAAGCGACAAGATGCAGGCCCCCAGTGCAGAGCACAGTAGAGTGAAGGGTATGTAAAGATCTGCAGGTGAACCCACTATCATAGGTGTTGGGTGTGTGAAACCCAGCTTTGCCCCAGAACATGAAACTTAGCCTCTAATGATGGATCACCCAGCTCCCTCAACACACAAACCAAGCCAGTGCCATGTAAGGGCGGTGGGGGGGGGGGGGGGCAAGGGAGCGGGGAACTGGAGGGTTCCCGGCTGTAAGTGCCAGCAGGCTCTATTGAGAAGCAGGGAGATCCAGCCGGCAGCCCCCAGGAGGTATCCCCAACTTCCTCTGGGACTTCAGCTATGACATTGCTGCTCTCTGTTACTGGGATCTTACACCATAACCCTGTTTGAGCAAACTCATCGGAGTGGCATTGATGAACAGAGTAAAGTTGGGCCAAGGTTGAGGCATGATAACTGGCAGATGCACCCTCCCCATCCCCCAGTTATCCAGGGGAGGATGGGCCATCCTAGAGTCAGGCCCCGGGTGGATGGGTTACAAGTGGCTTTTGCAATGACAGCCAGGTTGACTCATCTAGTTACTGACCACCTCTTAGCCTCAGTTACGTGTCTCTAAAGTTGTAATGATCGTGCTGACCTCGTAGGATGGTGTAAAGAGTACATGAAATGATATACGTGAAGCATTTATTATATCTGTCAATGGACACTCAATACTTTGACCATTATTAGCCCCGATTTTTCACAAAGAATCTGACTCTGGGTGGTACTCAGCACGCAATCACCACGAGGAAGCATTTCCTTTCCAAATCTCTACTTCCTGCAAGGAGCAAGGCTGGGTCAGGATCTAGTATGTCTTCAACACCCATCTACAACTTGCTTCTAATCTCTTATCAACAGAGAGCAGGCCTCAGACTTTTGCAGGCTCTGGCTTGAATGTAATAACTTTGCTTTGCTTTCATTGTAGTAACTGTATAATTGTCTTCTGTTTAATACAAAATGATCCTGCTTTTTCTACTTATGGCAGGGAAGTAAGCTACCATTAAAACAAAAATAGTTATGCAAATATTAAGTAAATAATGGTACATATAGATATAGTAACCATCTCAGCGTGGGAAAGAAGTTTAGACACACTGTGCTAAGCCAGTTGGAAGACTGCCCCAGGCGTCCCAAGGCTTCCAGAGGTGGGGTAACTTCTGGAGGACACACGCTGTTTGGCTGAACCCTGGGGCTCAGGGTAAGCTATAGAGGAATGAACAGGCTGGTTTCCCCCAAGGGGGGCTCCGACTGACCCCTAGCCTCTCCTCGCTCTTGGCTGGAGTTCTGCCTCCTGCCCATGCGTCTTTTTCTTGCTCCCCTACCCCCTCACCCTGCCAGCGGTGAGGACTGCAGGAGCGTTTGGCTGATTGTCTTGCAAGAGCCTGAGACAAATCGGACTGCACCCAGTTATTAAAAGCATGAAATAGAAGCTCTTCTTTTCCCTAAAGTTCAGAATTCCACCTTTAGTAGAGCAGACCTCAAACTCTGCCTGTCGTTGCATGGCATCCTACCTGTATGTCTTTGTATTCAGATTTTCTCTTATAAAGATGCCGAGCACTGGATCAGGGCCCACTCTAATCCAGTATGATATCAGTTCAACTTTATTATATCTGCAAAGACCCTATTCCCAAATAAGTTCCTGTTCACAGGTAGCAGATTTTAGGACTTGAACATATTTTGTGAGGAGGCACAATTCAACCCAAAATGCTACCCAGCATCCAGGGGCTCTTTCCCACCTTTGCAACTTCCACCATTCTCTCACCAGAATCTTTGCCCAGTGTGCGACAAAGACTCATGCACGCTCAAGTACCAGTGACTGACTGCATATCCTGTTAGTGCCTTCCAATGTTTCATTACTTTACTGAAAATGTCACCATTTTATTGGAACTGGGAAAAAGTCAACAAGAGATAGGGGTGGTATATGTCTGCCTATCTATATTCCTCATCATATGAAAAACAAACAAAAAAACTTGCTTTCCTAGACTCTCCTTCACCATAGGGAAGACTAGAGGTCACTGTTCTGCCAATGAAAAGTGGGCAGAAATGGGTGGGGATTTCTGGGAAGTGTTTGACTTCCTGATACAAATAGCAAACCTGCCCCCTTCTCCCTTACTTATCCCTTCTCTTTCCTGTCTGGGACCTAGATGTGATAGCTAGAAGCTCAGCAGCCATCTTGTAACCATGAGGTGATAAGCATGAAAGTATGAAGTCAAAATCCAACATGCTGAGGATGGTGATGCAGGAATAACATTTAAAATAACCAACAGTTACTGAGCATTTACTGTGTACTGGGCATGGTTTTGGGTATATTAAATGCATTAACTCACTCCATCAATCCCATTGGCTGAGTATATTATTATCCCTATTTGCAGTGGATGAAACTTGTACAAACCCACACAATGGGCTGCAGGATCCACACTATTAATTACTATAGTATTCTCCCTCTCAGAAAAGATAAGAGTCTAGAGGTCCTAGTGGCATCATTGAGCTGCTGTGTAGTTCCTTTTTATTTTAAAATAATAAACCGGTGTTATTTGGGATTTATGTTACTTGTAGCTGATTGCATTCTTGGCTGACACTGATATCATCTCATAGGATCATCGAAGGAATTCAATGAGAAAATATATGTCTGTGGATGGAGAAAACAATGAGAATCAGTTAATGTTCTCTGAAACAGAATTCTCAATAAAGGTTCTCAGTATATAATTGGCTTCGACATTTAACTATTCAAAGATGTAAAATAATTGAATCAATAATGTAATAAGCAGGTGAATGGCCTCCCAAAGACATCCTCATGGTAATTCCAGGAACCTGTGACTATGTTATGGTACTTGGCAAAACAGACTTTGCAGATGTGATTAAAGTTAAATACCTTCAGATGGGGAGATTATTTTGGCTTATCCAGGTGGGTTCAACCCAATCACATGACTCCTTAAAGCAGAGAACCTTTCCCAGCTGAAGTGAGGAAGGTTATCCTTCTAGACTGTGCTCTGAAGTGTGAGCTCCGACATGCAAGGACTGGAGAGACGCCTCTGGGCGTGGCCAGCCCATGAGGAACTGGAGCTCTCAGCCTGTAACTTCAGGGAACTGAATTCTGCCAGCACCTGAGTGAACAAGAAAATGGATCCTTCCGTAGAACAGCCAGAGAGGAACACAGCATGCCAGCACTAGATTTGGACCTGGTAAGTCTCATAGTGGATCTCTGACCTCCAGGACTGTAAGATAATTTTGCATTAAGCCATCAAGTTTGTGATAATTTGTTATAGCAGCAGTAGAAAACTAATACCAATAATAATGGAATTTCAGGCAACATCCAGAGAGTTAGCTTCAAGGATTTACAGAAGCTACAAGCTGCTCCCCCAGGCCAGTGAGAATCCTACCACAGTATGGAATCACGAAGGCTTGGGGTAGGAAGCCTTCTTGCCTGGTGGTGTGACTGACCTTGTTTTCATGCAGCATGCAGGGCTACCCTGATATACAACACCAGAGGCACCACTCCGATGGCCAGGGGGGTGCCATTCGTACAGAATATAATGTAAACAGTGCCTCCTAGGGTTGTGCAGTACAATGCCCCTGCTCATGAGAGGGGTCGTGTGGGATCACAGTGAGAACAGGGGCTAGAGCTCAATGAGCCAGGGATAAACGGGGCGATGTCTGTGCAAGACATAGTACAGGCGGCCGATCTGAAAAGCACCTGCTTGCAGGCCAGTGATTTTGGTATTTGATAATGAGTGCAAAATGCCACCTTGTAATGTCAAAAGCTCCATTTAAGAAGAGAGCATAAAAGGAATGCTCTGGGATTTCCTCCTCTTCGCTCAGCCTCCGCAGTCAGGTGGGCTGGGTCAGCGCAGGCCTCGCAGGGCCCAGTGGCTCTCTGTCAGAGCTACTGCAGAGCACACCTTGTTAGGAAACCAGTCAGGTTGAAACCTGAAGGTTAAGTTGAGGACAGAGTTGACTGTCAGGTTACAAGGGTCCGTATTTTGAATAAAAACTTAGTGAATGAAGTATTGGAGAGCTCTAGGAACACCTCTCCATTTTCACCTTCTTCCTGGGGGAGGTGTAGCATCCTAACCAGAGATTTAGAAACTCATGCAAGCCCACTCCCTGCAGGGACACAGGTTACATCTCTGTCAAACACAGTTACATCTGCTGACAAAAAAACCCAGCTATGTAAAGATGTGAGAAATGAGAACGCTGCACCAATTTTCCAAAACAAAATCTGCCTCTAAAAAGGTGTAACTTAATGCAAAATATGCTGCATCATTTGAATAACAAAATAAGATATGCAAAAAAAAAAAGAGAGAGACTGCTCAAAGCGAGTCTGCGTTCAGGTTACAGTGAGTACAAGCTATATGATGAACATTTCTTGTGGTATATTTAAAATGTTTCTTGGGAAAATAATGTGCTTTCTGAAAGGAGCTGAGATAATGCCAGAGTTTTGGCTTTAGTGACTACCGGTTACATTGCCAGGCAGATTTTCCTGTTTCTTATGGATTCCTGGAGGTAATGCGAAAGCTGTCGTTAAAATTCATTAGGTGAACAGTAAACTAATATTGCAATTGATGACATTCTCCTCGAAATCATTGGCCCTATTAGTGAGAAACCGCTTGTCTGCCAAACTCTATCTATGGTTTCAGCTTCTCTTTAAACAGTTCTGTTGCGGTTTAATCATAAGGAATTCTTCAATGTTAAATTTCTCTCATGCACCACATATCTCAGACGGCATTCCAGGAACTATCCTGAGATGCTTCTCCACTTTTGGGAACAGGATGCTGAGGTTGCAAGGAAATTCTTCTATTCCGGGCTTCAAAGTTGGAAAAATGACTTAAGGATGACAGGAAGAGATTTTCTGTGTCCAGTTACTAAAGCCTGAAACAGCAGTTCATTCCGCTGAAAAATACCCCAGCGGGCTTCCCTGGGAGTCGCTGAAGAGCCCTTTGCCAGTCTCCACCGGCTTCAGAGGGATTCAGAAGGGAAGCTCTGCCCCCACCTGCCTACCTGACCCTCTGAGCTGTTCCTTTGCAGTCAGACCCCCACCCTCACCCCAGCATGCCTCTCACGTAGCAGACCAGAGAACAGAAAGTGGACAGACCTCGCCTCACTAATGTAGTGACCCCCTGTTGTAGACTGCTCCCCCCAGCCCAAAATTCGTATGTTGGGGCCCTAACGCCCACTGTGGTGGTATTTGGAGATAAGGCCTTTGGGAGTTGATTAGGTTTAGGTGAGGTCATGAAGGAAGGACCCTCTCGATGGGATTAGTGTCCCTATAAGAAAGGGAAGACAGACCAGACCTTGCTTGCTCTCACAGGCTCTCTCTGCCTTGTGAGGACACGCGGAGAAGACAGCCATCTGCAAGTCAGGAAGAGGCACCTCATCGGCAACTTTTTCTGCCAGTTCCTCAATCTTGGACTTCCCAGCCTCCAGAACTGTGAGCAATGATGTTTAAGTCACCAGTCTGTGGCATTTTTTTATAGCAACCTGAGCTGACCAAGACACCCCTTCATCCACAAAATAAGGTATAATCATTTCTTCTTGTGAACGACCCCGTCCGCGGTCACCTCTTCGTAACACTTGTGCGGTGGCATTCTGCAGCGTGCACTTGGATAAGGAAGAGACTCCATGGGTTAGAATTTCTCTCCCACGCACAGTGCCGGCTCACAAAGAGGCCTCATCCAGCTTGGCGAGCTGCATACTGAGCTGCCTTCCTCACAGAAAGGCCATTTTCAAGCTGCCCTGAGTCAGAGCGCCTCCTCTGTCCCCTAGACCTGTCTGTGTGGAAGAGCTGCAGGCACGAACGTGCCGCAAAAAGACCCCTCTCATCTCTTCTCCCACCGGCCTCCTGGCTTCTCCCCTCGCCTCAGCGGCCGAAGGCTGTCACTTTAGTGGGCACCACAGACGGCCAAAGGCTGCACTTATCTCTCACCCAGGCCTGACCTGGAATCCCTGTTCCACCACCAAGTAATTGCGTGACGTTGAGTGCATTATCTAACCTCGCTGAGACACAGCGACTTCATGTATGAGGTGGGGTTGTAACTGCTACCTCGCAAGGTGTTTAAGAAGAGGACTGTGATACCTGTGTAAACAGACCTAGCAGAGCCGGGTGCCTTACCGCCACCCCTCCCTCCTGGCCTCTCTCAAAATGGATTAGCAGCTCCCAGAGGTGGAAGGTCATCTCCTCCTATATTACCAACCCTCGCTTTTTCCCAGGCTGCATCTGCACGGGTCAGAGCTATTTTTCAGAAGTTCCTGGCGGTGGTGGCCAGCCTCCCCTGAGGAAAAACCTAACGTGAGAAGTGGGGCTTTCATAGGGGCACTGCTGGTCTCCGTGGCCCCGGGGAGAAGGTGGCGTGGACCTGTACTATACCAAAGGGGACAAGAACGGGCCAAACCAATTGACAATGACGACAATAACAAAATTTTAAAAAACTCATAAGCTCAGGTTTTTTTCCATCTTCTGAAAACAGAAAGTCAAATATATGTGCATCATTCCTGCAAATTAGAGGTTAAAGATAGTACTTTACTTTCTCCTCACTGAGACTATAGAAGAGAAGTTTGTGCCCTTGGTACCAACTTCATACTAGAAATGAGCCTGACTTATAATCTATTCATAGCCCGGCTCTGAATCTCCTCCCCTCAGAATTTTCAGCAATAAAATAATAATAACAGTAGAACCAGGGAGGGAAGGGTGAAGCAATTCAACTTATTTCATTATCTTGGATTTTACACTTCTTGTTTGCTAGCTTGATAAGGGATGCTATAATCTTTTATGAGATCAACATCCTTTTTTATTGCACTAGATGGTAGGGGAATTGCCCCAAATTAATAAAAACCATATGCTGCATTTTGATTAGAGATCACTTTGGAATAATGATTGGTCTGGCTTGGGAATGGGAATAAGCTCCCTCCTCCCCTTCTCTTTTTTAATCGTATGCCTATCAGAGTCCCTCTGGCCCCCCTTCCTCCCCAACCCTTGCCTCTATCTACAAAACCAGGGCAATGAAAAGGTCTTATAAATCTCTGGTGTCTGTATTTGTTACTAAACACTGCATTGTAATTTGCGTTGTCCATCCATCTCATGCCGACTCTACTGCGCTGGGCATAGTCGTAGCAGCATTTCACGGCTGTGTCCGAATCTGCTGGGACCGCTGATATATGTGATGAGATAGGCCCTCTGAGTGTGAGGCATGTGGCACTGGCAGGGACCCATACCTCGAACCCCTAGGGAAAGTGGAGAAATTCTCCTGCATGAAAAACAAACTTCCCTAGTTAGTGTAACCTATCCTCGCAGCAATGGAGAACCTCCCAGCTTGCTAACCCCATCCACCTAGAAGGTTATTCTCAACATTTGACAATACTTTTTTCTCAACAACATGAATAATTGAAACCTACCAACAGCCCAGACGGTCCATCTTTGAAAATACTTTCCTTTACTCCCTACTTTAGGGTTTCTCCAACTACAGGATATAAAGAAAGATACCTAGGAAACTTGTTAAAACTGATGGGTCCTAGGCCTGTCTCTAAAGGAGCAGTTTTACTAGGCTTGAGGTTGGACCCAGGGATCTGCATTTTTAACACGTACAGAGGTAATTCTGATGTAGATGGTCTACAGGCCACCCTTGAAGAAACATTACCCTTATAGGGCCCTTCGAAATATCTTAGCTGTGTTTAATAGCATTGTCTTTGGAATAAAAGCACACTAGGCACAAATCCCAGCTTTGCCACCTACTATTTTCAATATATGATCTTGGGCAGTTTAACCTCTCTGAGGCTCAGTTTCTCCACCTAGAGAAAAAGATGATACCTATGCCATAGGGTTGTCATAGGGTTTAAGTGGAATACTATATAAACAATGTTAAGCACTGGGCCTGGTAATTATAAATATTTCATACAGAGACAGTTATTCCTAAGGGAAAAGTTTAAAGCAGACTATCAAAGACTTGGTTGCTGTTTTATCATTAAGTTGATTTTTTATCACAAAAACACTGGAAACAAATCAGAAAATATTGGCCTTGGAAAGATCAGGGGTAGGAATTTGAGGAAGTTAAGGCTAACGAGCTATGGAAGAATGAGAGGAAGAGAACGTGCATGGTTGTGTTATGTTGGGTGGACGTACGACTTAATTCCTGTCTTCATTTGGAGGTCAGTGGGTGTCAAGTTGACAAGATACCCATTAATGTGTCAACTTGGCTAGGCAACAGCCCCCACTTATTCAATCAAACATCAATCTTGGTGCTGATGTGAAGGGATATAACAAATATAAAACCTCTGATCAGTTGACCTTAGATTGAAGAGATTTTTCCTGGTGGGCCTGAACTAATCAGCTGAAAGGTCTTAAAAACAGGAGAGGACTTCTTAAGAAAATGAAGAGATTACTGCCTGTGGCCAACAGCTTTAGCCAGTGCTGGTGGAGTTCTAGCTTTCCGGTGACCTTCCCTTCTGACTGTCTGCCCTGTAGACTTCAGACTTGTTTAGTCATCCCCCATTATGTAAGCTAATATCTTGTACTAAATCTGCATGTATCTAGATCTATATACATACATACATATATACATGCATGTACATATATCTAGATACATACATGCACACACACACTGTACACATAAACACATATATTTCATATATCTAAATTAACCCATATATATGAACATACACACACACATATATGCATATATATATATATGTAATTTGTCTGTCAGTCTATCTACTGCCTACCAACCTACCTACCTATCGTTCCCTACTGGCTCCTATCTGGTTAGGCCTGACTAATACAACTATTTACATGGTCCATGTTATAGAAACTGAATTCAAAGTAGAATTAAAGTAAGTGACTTGTAAATAGATCTCCTCTGTCTCCTGGCTCTTTGCAGCCAATGTCATGCCAATGTCTAATGGGGGAAATCAGAAATATGTCCTTTGCAGAAGTGAACACAGAACGGTGTTCTGTCTTTACCTTTAAAGTGTTTTTTCTAATGATTTTATAGGACAACAGCTGGGAATTCTGTGGTAAGTACTAAAGAAATAACAATAGTGCCTTGGATTTTTTTTATCACTGTTTTACTCAGTATTCCAAAGAGATTTACAAATTTTACCCTAATGTAACTCTGGAAATATCTCATGAGTGGGTTAAAGGCAGACTTTATTAGTCTCATCTTAGAGATAAAGTAGAGCACAGAGAGGGACAACCTTTCTTAGGGTGACTCAACATGTCATCAGGTGAGACTCAGCAGAACTCGGAAATTAATTTCCAAACTCTCATACCTTGCTTGCCACTTGATTTGTAAAGGTAAAGTTTAAAAAGAAAGGGAGGGAGGAAGAGAGGAAGAAGATATTTCACTTTATTCATGGAAGCAATGTTGAAAAAGAGATCACTTATAGACAATATATTTTGAAGAGAGAAATCCAACAGGATCATTAAAATGTATACTGGAGAAGCTTCCCATATGTTGTAGAGTTGTTGTTGTTTTTTTAAGTTAACACCTTATTACAAATATGCTTCCATTTTTGTTTCTAAAATGCATAGGAAAAAAGTCTGAAAAAGCATATACCGAAATCTTAAGAATAAATTATCGGTAAATTTCACTTTGTTTTTGCTTCTCTGTCATTACTCAGTCTCTCTATTGAACTTATGCATTACTTGTGTTTCTTAAAGGTCTGCTAAACAAATGTTCTATTTTCTGGCGATGCTTATTACTCTATTGAAATGCAAAGGAAAAAACGGCTGGACATGGGGACCTCACACTTCAGCGTGCCCAAGAATCAGCTGGGGAGCTTGCTAAATGCCAGTGTTTGAGTTCCCCCATCTCCCGCCCCCGCCCCTCCAGAGCTTCCGATTGAAAAGCCCTTGGAAAAGTCTCAGGATCTACAATTCTAACAAGCTTCCGTGGGGATTCTGTGACAGCCAATCTAGGGGCAACACTGAGAGAAATACTGCTGTGCATTACTCCTTACGGAGAAGAAATCTCTTTTAAGGTTACAAAATGCCCCAAGTATTAAATTTGGGTAAATGTGGGGAAATGTAGTACCACCTTGGTCTGCCTCCAAAAAACCAAAATAATTTTTAAAATTTTTTTTATTGTTGTTCACTAACAGTTGTCCCCATTTTTCCCCCATTACTCTCCCCTGCTCTACCTGCCCCCCACCTTCCACATTCAATCTTCCAACCACCCCCTCCATTGTCTTTGTCCGTGGGTCCTTTATACATGTCCCTTGACTTTATCCATCCCCTTCTTTCCCCCATTATTGCCCCTGCCCCAAGGTCATTGTCAGTCTGTTCTTTATTTCCATGTCTCCGGTTCCATTTTGCTCATTTGTTTGTTTTGTTGATTAGGTTCCACTTATAGGTGAGATTATATGATATTTGTTGCTCACTGCCTGGCTGATTTCACTTAGCATAAAACTCTCTAGATCCATCCATGCTGTCATGAAGGGTAGGAGCTCCTTCTTTCTTTCTGCTGCATAGTATTCCATTGTGTAAATGTACCACAGTTTTTTGATCCACTCATTTACTGATAGACACATTAGTGTCTATCAGTGTTTCTAGCACTTGGCTATTGTAAATAATGCTGCTATGAACACCAGGGTGCATAGGTTCTTTGGAATTGGTATTTCAGGATTCTTAGGCTATAGTCCCAACAGTGGGATCGCTGGATTGAAAAGCAGTTCCATCTTTACTTTTTTGAGGAAATTCCATACTGTTTTCCACAGGGGCTGCGCCAGTCTGCATTCCCACCAACAGTGCCCTAGGGTTCCCTTTTCTCCACATCCTCGCCAGCACTTGCTCTTTGTTGATTTGTCTGAGATGGTCATTATGGCTGGTGTGAAGTGGTATCTCATTGTGGTTTTAATTTGCATCTCTCTGATGGCTAGTGATGCTGAGCATCCTTTCATATGTCTCTGGGCCTCTGTATGTCCTCCTTGGAGAAGTGTCTGTTTTGCCTATTTTTTAATTGAATTGTTTGACTTCCTGGTGTGGAGTCATGCGAGTTCTTTACATATTTTGGAGATCAAACCCTTGCCCAGGATATCATTGACAAATATATTTTCCCATATGGTTGGTTCCCTTTTCATTTTGCTGATGTTTTCTTTCTCTGTGCAAAAGCTTTTTAATTTGATGTAGTCCCATTTGTTTATTTACTTTATGTCCCTTGCTCTAGGGGTCATATTGGTGAAAATATCGCTGCATGGAATATCTGAGATTTTCCTGCCTATACTCTCCTCTAGGACTTTAATGGTGTCATGACTTATATTTAAATATTTTATCCATTTTTTAAAAGATTTTATTTATTTATTTTTAGAGAGAGGGAAGGGAAGGGGGAAAAAGAGGAAGAGAAACATCAATGTGTGGTTGCCCCTCGTGCACCCCCTACTGGGGACCTGACCCGCAACCCAGGCATGTGCCCTGACTGGGAATCGAACCGGCGACCCTCTGGTTCACAGACCAGCATTCAATCTACTGAGCCACACCAGCCAGGGAAATCTTTTATCCATCTTGAGTTTATTTTTGCGTATGGTATAAGTCGGTGGTCAAGTTTCATTATTTTGCAAGCACCATTTGTTGAGGAGGCTATTTTTACTCCATTTTATGTTCCTGCCCCCTTTGTCGAATATTAATTGACCATAGAGACATGGGTTTATTTCTGGGCTCTCTATTCTCTTCCATTGATCTATGTGCCTGTTCTCATGCCAGTACCAGACTGTTTTGATTACAGTGAGAAATCTCTTCTAAGGTTACAAAATGCCCAATATATTAAATATGGGGAAATGTGGGGAAACCAAGTGCCACCATGGCCTGCCTCCAAAAAACTAAAAACATTTTTAACACTTCTGAACAAAGCTTGCCCTCACTCCTCTGCATTTGTGCCCAGCACATTTGCTCTCCACAGCGTGGTCCACGACCAGCAACACCATTATTACCTGGGAGCTTTTCGGAAGTGCGGAATCTCAGATCCCACCCCAGACCGACTGACTCAGAGCCTACGTTCTAACAGGATTCAGAAGCACTGGGCTAGAATACCCATAAGCACCAGGATGGAATGACCCAATGCCCAGTTAGAAACTCCCCAGACAGCCCCCTTCTCAGAACCTCCTGTGGAGAGATTCTCAAAGGGCACATCTAATGCCACTTGACCACCAAAAGGCAAGCCTGCCGGACCCTGTCCCTTGGTCTTGGATTTGGAGGCCGGGTCAAGGACATCCTTCCTGCGTTTGCTGTCTTTGTCTCAGGCCAGCCAACTTCCTCCAGGGGCCTCCCTCACCCAACTGGCCAGGGACCCGGAACATAAGGACACCCTTCAAAGCATGGGCCTGTGACTAATCGGGAGGGAGATTTGCACCGTTCATTCCCTCAGCTCCCGCCCTTTTAGAGAAACTCAGTTTAAGTCATCATTATCCTCATCTTAATAAAGTTACAGTCTGAGGGCAGAAACACAGGAAAAGATCAAGACAAAAAAGCAACAAAAACCAACACCACACACACAGACTCGGCCCCTGCAAGGCCGGATATTTCTTTTTCTTGCCTGGCAGGATATGACATCTCCGGCATAGTTTTTTCTCCTATTTGTGCTCTTTTCTCTTTTCCTTTTTAAATAGACACATTTCAAATGTCAGTGGGTGATAGTGGGGTCAAATCAAATTGGATTCAGAAGACCAAATAGCTAAAGGATTTGATCTTTGCAGCTGCTTCTTCAAGGGAGGCTCCAGGAGACTGGCCGGTGGGGGAGAGAGTTCCCGAAAGGCTCAAGTGGGCATTTATCGCGCTAGCGCGGGCTCCCTCTCAGTTTAACCTTTATTTACAGACGTGAACTAAATGGTTACAGGCTTGAAAAGAAAGTACTCTTTCCCATTCCCCCCCTCCCCTTTCCCTATCCCCAGAGGGGACAGAAAAGAAAAAGAAAGGCAGAGGTTAAGTGAGGGGGACAGTAAAAAAAAGAGGGAGTCCTTATCTAAAATCTGAGTGACTGACACTGAGTGACGGCTGTGGCCAGTCTTCATTTTTTTACACGTTCCTCCAAAACTCCCAAAAGAGAGGTTTAGCCAAAATGCTCCCAACCTTTCCAAGTCAGTCAAATAGTATTTAGATTCCAAACATCGCCCTGCCCCCAGATGCACCAAGGCAAACCAGGTATCCTCTCGGAGGGGCTGAGTGTCCAGGGACGGCCCATATTTTAGCCAAGTAATTCAGACTTACTTGCCTAATGCCTTACTGAATCTTGTCATCACAGCAGCCAAGTAAAAATTATATCTACATGCCGTGTGGAGCAATAAATCCTGGGGCTGTATTCCCAGTCATTCCATATTTCAAGACAGAGAAGCTTATTTCTACAAGGCTGTTAATAACCAAAGTGACCGGATAAGTAAGAGGAAAGTTTGTGTCTACTGTTGGCCTCCTCACAGCTCCATCCTGGGGATGGGGAAAGAGTTTGTTTTCATGGGATTCGCAGCTGGTGTAGGACTGCACTCCATCACAAAGTCCATGAAAATGGGCTCTTGTGAACAGTCAGAATGCAAACAGCATGTGCCTCTTTGTTTTCTAGGACAGGCTGGGTGGCCCTCCAGTTTTTAAAGTCACCCTGGGAATCATGGCTGTTTGATGGCCAAGGGAGCTTGGGGTAGAAGCAAGAGAAAGGGGAGAGGAGAGGACAACCATGCCAGGGCGCTGACCAAGAGACCAGGATGGAGTGGAGGTGTTTGAATCTGAGGAAAAGGATGCGGCTTCTTGGGTTGAATGGCAAGTAAGCCAAGGTGAGCCAGGCCAGACCTCTGGACAGAAAGAAAGAAATTTCTGGTGTGACTCAAGCCAACCTTCTCCAGGTCTTACCTGCAAACCAAGAGGGGCTATGCCCAGCTGGGTCACATAACCCCTCCACCAGTGATTGCAAGGCTCAAGTCTCCCAATGGCCTGATGTTAATGAAAGAGAGGGCAAGAAAGAACCAAGGACGACAGAAATGAGGAAGGGAGGGAGGGAAAGAGCAAGAGAAAGAGAGAGAAGCAGAGGAGGAAAATAAAGAAGAAAAAAATCTGCTTAACCTTGCATAACCTAGTGTTTTCCAACTTTATTAGACCACAAAATCATTTCCCTCCACCCCCATAAGATCTGTTATCATTGTACGGAATTGTGTGGGGTACAAGGAACACACTTTGGAAAAACACTCATCATATTAACATTTTTTTTTCGCATTCGTCCTAAAAATTTTAATGGAATATATCCATTTTATTTTAAGGAGTGTGTATACACTTATGTGTCTACTTTTAGGTTACTTAGCTCAAATTCTCACAACAGTGGGTTAAATTTTCCTATAACAACTGCTCAATTAAATGTTAACTGACCAGTTTACCTTACAGTGTGAAACACGTAATGTACTTTAAGGTATAAAACACATTAATTGATGTTTCTGCATGCCCCATTTATTCTAGGTCCAGGCTATTTTCAAGGTTAATATTCAATTAAAGCCTTTGTATTAATCAGAGGTGTCCATTTTTAAAGTGTTCGCTTTGCCTGGGATACAGCCCTGAGCATCTCTGGCCTAGATTCTCCCATCCTCAGGCTGTGTGACCTTTGACAAATCCATTAGCCTCTCTGGGCCTCCATACCTTCTTCAGTAGCAGGATGAGAGTGTTGAAGCAGATAATTTCTGAGGCCTGTTCAGCTTCAACATTTATATTTCAAAACCCCTGCCATAGCAAACCTCACCGACCATTACTGCCTCTCTATGATCTAAATATTAGACTTGTAAAACGTGAACACATTTAATTTACTAAAAGCCTCTAATCAAGACCAAAACCTTTTACTTAAACAATTAGAAAACAATTAGCTAGAGAAATAAAAACAATTTTAATTTGCTAAATGGGCTTCCTCCCTCCTAATAGATATGGACAAGACCCTAACTAATGCTTCTGACCACACGGAAACCACTCAGGCATCGCTGAGTCTGTGGGCAGAGGCGTGGGGTTGGCTCGATTTTCTATTAGGGAATTGAAAGGCGCTCACATTAACCTCAGCCTTTTTACAGTGATTCATGTTTAAACATATGCCTAATGTTTGCAATTCTTAGCGCTTCCTAGTCATTGATCTGTCCTGATGCCTAAACACAGATGAATCTCGCACAAGCCCAGCGCCCATGCACCCTTGTCATTATGCCTCTCCAACCTCCATGAATTTATGTGCCTGTCCTAGAGACTGAGCTCCCCAAATACATGTGAGATACCCGAAAAAGCATTTTTAATTAATAGAGTCTGAGAGCTTCTGGCCCAAAATTTTGGTGTATTCCAGCTAGCATTGCTTGATTTTACGTGATGCACAAAGGGATCAATAGGGCGCCTTTCATTTTCACCACTGCTCAATAGCAGTGTAAAGAGTACATTTCATATACTCCTCTTATTTACTAGAACGTAATTTTTCTTTCCATTTATAACACAGAAAGATGGAATAATCTTCACTTTAGAAGCTCATTCAGGCGAGTTCCTGCCTTTCGTTGTTGTTGTTGTTTCTTTGTCCTCATCCTGTTTGAAATACACGTTTCAATCTTGGGGAAGTCATTTCATCCCTCTGGGTCTTAGCTTTCCATTTATAAAGCCAAATAAAGATTTGCACCATCTCTCTTTAGGAGCTGTTTAAGTTTTTATTTTGCTTTCCCTTATCCTCTCGAAACACACACATTTTCAGCCTGGGCAAGTGTCTCACTGCTCTGGGCCTTAATGTCCTCTTTGATGAGATGTGGAGGGTGGGCTCTCAGAGGTCCCTTCAAGCTCTTTATAACAGAGTGTGATGGAGCAATTTCTCATGCAAACATTGGGAGCTGGACCACCTGCTTATTTTTCTTTTTTTCTCCCTTTTCCTTTTACTTCTCTGCCCATCTCCAATTTGTCTTATATTTTCCTCTCCTTTTTTCCTCCTCCCTGGCCTACAGCACAGATTCAGTCCTGGGACGGCTAAGAGTGTTGGCTTTGAATCCAGACCACCCATATCTGAAGAGCAGCTCTATAACTGACCAGGTGTGTGACCTGGAGCAAATCTCTGAGGCTCTTTGAGCCAGCCTCCATGTCAGTAAAACATAATAATAAAAGAAGCATTATCTCACAGAGCAATTGCAAGGCTTCCATGATTTAGTTCAAAAAAAAGTGGTTAGAACAGTGTCTGGCTCAATAAATGTTGGTTTTTGTCATTCAGTTTGTCTGGACAGGGCTGTTGAATTGGCCATTGAGAAATCCACTTGCATGAGTAAATGTTCATGAGGAATTTTGGTAGAAAGAGGAGGTCTGAGGGAGCCTGGGACAGGGAAGACAGCCTCGTGTCCGTATCCCAGCCCTTCGGTTAACCCCATGGAGACCTGTGGAAAGAGAGGACACACCGGGGATGGAATGTGAAGACACACACACAGCTACTTTGGTTCTGGACAAAGCATGACCCCGAATGAGAACAAGAAGGCTCCCTGACACTTTAACACAGAAGAACACAAAGTTGCTCTTGGACAGTGAGGCCTGAAGGGGACCCAAGGGACCTTCAACATAACAAGGATCGGAACTCAAGATCGGTACCCTGAGAGAGTACCACCAGGACAGAGATCGGCTTTCCCAGGGAGGACCCACGAGTGACACTGAGAAGCAATGTGAGCAGGGACATTGTCAGATGGGCAAAAGCTGTCCACACATGGGCCATCGGTGAGAGCAAGAGAGATGCCCCTTGTGGTCTCTCTAACTTTCAGGGCAGGGGATTTTGCACAGGGATATTGCACACCATCCTGGTAAGGGAGCCCAAGTCAGTAAAACTGGGTGATTAAATCCTGTGGCCACATCCATGAGGCCTGGGGGCCCTCAGATAACACTTCGGGGTCAGAAACCCACTGCCCCAAGCTAGACGGTAACCTTCACCATCTGATCCGTGGCTCTCACCTGGGCTGAACTGAATATCAGGATACCTGATGGAAACATCAGCTGATCGCTGAACAGAACCAGCTGAAGAATGTGGCTTGAAACTGCAGCAAAGTCAGCTCGCTAACATTTAACCCCCAAATTAGTCCAGTGTGACCTCCTGGGGGCAGGCAGTGACTGACAACATCAGTGGTCCTCTGCAGAGACAGCCTCCACCTATGGGTGAGAAAAGAGGTGCTGGCGGTGTTCCCTTAGGCAGGCAAGTCTGAGCTGGGCTTGCCTGAGTCCTTCTCCCAAACGTACCAAGTCAGGGGAAGGAGAGGCTGGGAGTGTTACTCCAAACTCTCTCTACATAGAAACACAAAAGAGGGGAGATGAGGTTCTCCCCCACCAACCTCATCTGGAGTCACAAACTCAAATGCTTACCGGTTGATAGTGTGACTATGTGAAGCACACAAGTGTGTGAGAAGGTCAAAAACAACAACAGGCAGATGAAGGGTCTGGGAGAAGACAGGGCGGGGGCGGAGACTGCGCTTTGGGACCAGGAGCCCCCACTCCCCTTCAGAAGATGGCAGCCCCTAGTCGGCTCCAGCCGATTGCAGGGCCAGGTGCTGGCCAAGCTCCTGAATTAGGATGCTTTTTGAACAGGGAAATTTCCTGACTGTGCAGTGATGACACAGAATTCAACCTCACACAGCCCATCTGCAGGCCACTGGGCTTGTGGCCTATTTTACAGTAACCAGTAATGGCCTGGAAGGGATGGATTTCAGGGGTAATGGAAACCAAACCCGAAGGCCCAAACCCTCTCAGGGAAGGACAGAGGACAGAGAGAGGGAAATTTCCTCAAAGTAAGAGGAGAAGCCCAGGGCCCCGGAGCCAGAACACAGGGTCTTACTGGGACCCCAAGGCCAGGGCATCTCAGAGATTGCCCTATGGCCCCAAATGGCGGGTATTATAGCCCTTGATCTGTAAATATAGGAGGAAGAAAAGCCTCCTGTCTAGAACAGAGGGGGTTTCTGCCAAAATCTGCCTTGTTCTACAAGCTCACACCCTCTACTATCCTCAGCCCATTCAAACGCCTGAGGACAGGCAAAGCCAGAGCCTGAGTGAGTCACCCAGCCTGCGAGGATTATCCTTCCGTCCTCGCTTCCCTTCTGCTCCCATCCCCTCACTAATTGTTTCCAGAGCTAGTGCTGGGGACAGACACCCTCCAAAGGCCTGCTCTGTTCCTATCCCCCTCTCGAACAGGCCCCCCCGGGCCACCCTGTGTTGCTAATGCCCATTCATCTGGAACTAGCTGTTCACAGCCCCGGCTAAAAAGGCCTTTCATCCACTCATTAGTTCTCCACCAAAACCTCAGTCGGGAAGAGACTTCAAAGTGCCACTGCCAGAGCTTGATTTCAGTCTGCAGCAGCTCCCCAGCAAGGGCAAGCAGGGGCAGGAAGGACCAGCGGTGCCGCTGTCCTCAGGTTCTACCTCTGCCGGTGGAGTCGTCATCTGTCCCTAGTAACGCCCAGTCTGCCGGGTTCCTTCTCCTTTCGGACCCTTCCATTATTTTGTCTACTCGAGAAACAAAGGCTTCAAAGGAAGGCTTGCCCGCAGCTCTGAACCGCCCCCTTGCTCTGACGAGAATCCCCTGTTAGCAGCACAAGCTAAAGGCTCTGTCTTGGAGCTCCCAGTGGGCTGGGTCTTGAAACCAAGAGGCCCCTGGCACAGCTCCTGGATTTCTCCCTCTAATCCTCTTCCTCCTATGATTTCATTCCTGATTAGAACCATATTTCTAAAAGACTTAAAATGAGGCTCTGAGCAGCAAGAAGAATGGCAAAGTGGCCGTTTCCCCATCTTGATCTTAAGAACCATGCTAAAGCCACCTGGTGCTTTTTTAAAAAATCTGGTTTTAAGTTGAGATTGGGACGAACTTTCATACTTTATGGATCTTTGAACATTTGTGGTATAATCCTATCAGAACCAAATATAAACCAGGGTTTCTTCCTCCCTCCTCATCACTACCTTATTTTCTTAATTGAGAGATGCCCAAGTTGGCTGGGCAAAATCACTGCACAGAAACAGGTTCTGAGCCTCCCATCTGCCGAGGCCAAGCGTGAATAAGAAGTCTTGTGAAGCTCTGAGAATGGCACATTTAAGCTGTCCATTCAATAGCCTTAGGCCTGCTGGAATCTTAAGCAACAGATTTCTTACCTCTTTGGTAAACTGAGACTTACCTGTTCGGTAAACTGAGTCACTAAGAGGAATTTACCATTTGCCCCATGGGCCAGCCAAAGACTGGAACAGACTCTTGCCTTATTTGGTGTATTTGTCCCCGACCTTCACCTCCCCACCACACCGCGCCCCTGTACCCTAAATCTAACCCTTTCAATATCTGCTTGGGAAAACCCACTGAACTTGAACTGAATGACATGGCCCTCCCTTGCCTTACAACAGTTGCTGTTTGCTTCTAATATAAACTAAAAAAAAACACCTCAAGTCCTGTGGGGATTCAGCACTATTGCTGTCTGACCATGCCACCAGCCATCGCTGCTTCTCCACTGAAGTCAGCCATTCTGTCCCCAGGAACCCAGGCAGGCCTAAGGCAAAGGGAGGGTCCCCACGTCCCTGCCTACTGCCATTGCCTCTTCTCCCACACCAGCTTTGCTGACTTGCGAAGATTGAGAAGCAAGAGCCAAGAACTCAGCCCTTAGCTCCAAGATAGATTGACAACATCGGTTTGTGCATTTCATGAGCTGGCTTTAGGTCCCTTTCTGCTTCTCAGTAGAGTATATCCAAGCAAGGTCTAAGCCATCAGTTGATAAGTTTGGTGCTTAGACTTATGCATGGGTGAGGTGTGGGAATTAGGTGTTCAGTTCAGAGGCTGGTCTGGGGAAACTCAAAATCACCAGATCCACATTGCACAATGTTCTGATCATTTTATTCAGATTTATTTCACAGAAAAACAGTTCATTAACAGACATTACAGGTTCAAAATGCAAACTGTTTTGAGAATTTTAAAACTAGAACCTGAGACTCAAAAGGCACTTTCTGACTTGAGGCAGAAGATTCAGGCAAAGTACATGGATCCCAAGGCCAGCTCAGCCACTTTGCTTTGCCCCCAGGGAAAAAAGTTTGGGAAACCTTGGTAATCAGAATGATAATTAAGGTCTGTTCCAACTCTTGGATTTGGATTCAAAAGCATCTCCTCCCTGCTTTTCTGGGGACCTCATTTATTCCAGAGTTAAAGACATTCCACTAGGTGAAAACTACTCCCCATGCTCATGCTATACCATCTAAGCAAAAAGCCACCCTGAGGGGACACTCCAAGAATCATAAATCTGAGTACATCTGAAGCCCTGGGTAGAGAATGCTCAGTGTGGCAGGAACTAGGGGCTCTGCTGTTCAAGATCATCTGATACCACCTCCTGAGGAGCCACCACTTCTAGTTGTGTGACCTTAGGTACTAACTTAATCCTGGATGCATCTCAGCCTCCTCATCTGTAAAATGCAAATAATGCTAATAGAATGTACCTCATAACACTAATATGTTGTTAGAAGGAGTGAATGACTATTAATGAAATGTTTCGAACAATGCCCGGCATACAGCAAGTTCTATAAAAGTGTTTTTGATGAGTAAATAAAATATATTTTCGACCTGCTCCTTTCTCAAGATATTTTAAAATTTTTAGTTCCAGCAAAAACTTTCTTGCTGCCCCTACCGGAATTTTCCTAGCAATTATTATATAGCTAAGCGGTAGGACAGCGTTCTCACTCCTGTTCACCATTGGCATTTTTCCCCTCCCTACACATGGTGGGGTGACAAATTTGCATAAGAGCTCCTCTTAATTATTCTAAGCAAGGTTGCCCACATTAGCAAGAGAAAGATGTGTTTGATTTCTAGATAACTGGGATAAGCTGAATAGCGGCCTCCTAAAAATGTCTACGTTCTACTCCCCAAAACCAGTGCATATGTTAACTTATAAAGCAGATGTGATTATACTAAGGAAGTTGAAATGGAGAGACTATCTGGGATTATCCTGGTGGGCCCAGGGCAACCACAAGGATCTTGATAAGAGGGAGGCAGGAAATCAGAAAGGGAAAAAGATGCTACATTGCTGGCTTTGAAGATGGAGGAAGGAACCACAAGCCAAGGAATGTAGGCAGACTTTAGGAGCTGAGAATAGATTCTCCCCGAAACTTCCAAAAGGAATGTTACATCTTCATTGTAGACTTCTGACCTCCAGAACTATAGGATGATATATTTGTGTTGCTTTAAGCTGCCAAGTTTATGCTGGTTTGTTATCATAGCAACAGGAAAATAATACAATGCTCTATACCAAAGACATTCTCCACATGAAACCTGAAAACTGGGAGGTCTTAACCTTGCAGCAAGATGCCGAGACAGAATCATAGCATAAGCTGAGAGAAAACACAATAAGACTATTTTTTTAAAGAAAGATTTGCATCATCCCCTGGGCTCTGTTTCATGATTAACTAAGAATGAGATCATTTGCTGTCTGGTCACATATTGTACCTGCAAGTGTCTCCAAACATAGCAGGAAGCTTCTTTAGAAAATATTTGAAACGTTTTTATTTTATCCCTTGTGCCATTTCTTCCATTGTTTGTATTCAATTGTCCCCCAAATCTTTTATTTACATTTTTACATAGTTATATAATAGTAGCTACAGCTAACAGGCACCATCCAAAGCATTTACACACATTTGTTCCCTTAGTCCTCGCAATAAACTTTTGAAGTACATAATATCATTATGTCCATTTTACAGATGAGGGAACTGAAGCGTTGTGGTTGGGGGGAAGAGGGGGCGGTAAAGTCGCTTTCCCAAAGTGACAGAACTAGGAAGAAGACAAGCCTTTAAGCCCAGGTGGTGTGGCTCCCAAATCCATGAGCCTAATTGCTATGCTCTCTTGTGCCTCGTAACAATGACCCTCCTAAGGGCCGAGATTCAGTGTCATTCTTGTTTTTGCTTACCCCCCACCCAGAAACCACCCCACTGAGCCTAGCACACTCATTGAGCACTTGCTGTTTTCTAGGGCTGTGGTAGACACTGCCCCATATATTATTTCATGCTGTAACCTCTGCTGTAACCTCAAGTGCTTTGCCCAAGGTCACACAAATATTGAAGTGGAGGAATCCCAACCCCATGCCTTTTCCAAACCACCATACGCTGAATCACAGAAATGAGAGTCCTGGTGTTGGAGCCAAAGGCCCTGATGTAAAATCTTGGCTCCTCCCCTATTATCAGCTTGGCAACTTGCACCAATCGCTTCACGATTTGGGCCTCTGTTACTCCACCTCCAAAATGAAGGTGATAAGACCTACCCCACAGGACTTTCTCACTCCTGCTGAATGGGACTGCCGAACACTGCCGCGGGGAGACAGAGCTGGCTTCTCGAAAAGCAGAACCAGGAGTCTGAGGTTGGCTGTTGGAGCAGAGCTATGGCGGACACTCTACCCTTCTCCCAAGAAGCCTGGCTCCAGTCTGCCCTCCTTGACTTCTCCAAGGAGAGCCACTCTCTAGCTGGAAGGGGTGGTTACTTCCTCCCCAGGAGCAGCATTAAATCACCCGCACAAACACCCCTCCTAGTCATTAGGTGCCAACACTGTTCCTCCCTCCCTCCACCCACCCAACGAGGGCTCATTACCACGGGCATTGGCAGCAGCCTAGAGAACTTCACTGTCATGTGAGAATGGGAGCAGGTACCAGGGCTGCACCTGACCCTTTCCTTCACCATGGTTCCGGGCACCTATCCAGGCAGGAAATTTGAAGACCAAAGGGCTATGGGATCTTCTTGTTTGATGTGATGAAGTCCCAGGGTCTGAGAAATGGGTACACCCCCGGGTTCTGCTAGTTCCCCAACCCAAGGACGAGGCAGCAAGAGAACAGCCCAGAGCACCCTCCAGCCCCCACGCCAGGAGGCCGGAAAGCTGGTCAGCCACCCGCCAAGTTATTTAGAACATAATCCAGGATTTTCCATTATTCAGCTCTCTATGGCCTTTAGGACATTTCACCTTCAAACAAATTTTCAGTCCCCAGTATGTGGAAATGAAAATGGAAGATTCCCTCCCTACATCATGTAGGTGAGTCCCGGCCGCTCGCTGACTTTTCAAGGGCAGGCTACACTCCCTGGGTTTTACCTGCTACAGCAGAAACAATATTGTCTGGCTCGGTGCTCAGTGCTGGCTGCACATGAGAATCGCTGGGGAAGGCTATAAGAAATAAAGCCTAGATTCCATCCTGACGAGTGAAAGCAGAATCTCTAGGGCTAGGCATACGTATTTTCGAAAGCTCCCTCTCTGGTATGAATGCGCTGCCAGGACTGGGAACTCCTGGTGCAGAGATCAGAGCTCAGTCTTTGGAATCAGACAGACCCTCTTTATTACTCACCAGCTGCATAGCGATGAGCAAGCCGCTTGAGCATTTCTTGCCTTGGTTTGCCCTTCTGTGGACCAAAGAGTAGAGCAGCCCTTCCAAAGTTGTTTAATGTCAAGGACTGCAGAGAAAATTAAAATATCTGCAAAGCATCCCAAAGGAAACAAATAAGGGGAGGTGATTGCACACTGTGGCCCTTTCCAGGCACACTGGTTGGGAGGCTTTATGGGAAGAGTGAGTGGGGGGAATTTTTTACCAAGTGACCCCACACTAAACTATGAGCGGTAAGGGGGAATCTTAGAAAAATGGTCTGTTCTAATTCCTTCATTGCACCGAGGAGAAAACTGAATCTACAGAGGTGAGTGACTCACTCAAAGAGTGTGCCAGGTCAGTATCAGGGGTTGCCTTTGGACAAAATCAAATCCCTGTCCAGGAGGTGCTCACTCTCCCTTTGATTGGAGGGAAGCCTCGAAACAATGCTTCCATCCCTTGTCAGGGCGTCTTACTATGACCCCATGGATGGCACCCTGATTCACCAGCCCCACCCACCTCTTGCAGCCCAGGAGGCTGGCTGAGAGACAGCGGTCTTAAAACGCAGGTGCCTGTGCAGAATGACGGCAAGTGAGTTTCTTTGCTCTGTTTCCTTTCCTTTTCCATCTGGAACCCTACAGTCAATGACTGTGTGCAGAATCGAAGCCAGGAGTAGAGGAAGAGAGGCATAATCAGAGAGCCACTCAAGACTAAGTCAACCACTCAGCATGTTGAAGTCATTTGTCTGGCTCAAGGATTGTTTTCCCCCCTTTAGGTTTATTTCAGTTGCAGAATGGTCGGGGTGAGGGGGAGCTGTTTGGGTCCCGACACTTGAGCTGCTCCTACGCTGCTGATTTATACCAGACCCTTGATTCTGGAAACACTGGTTGCCCTGTTTACATGCAACTCAGAGCTCCCTCCCCTACCCAGCCTCTCAGTTCCGCTTCCCATGCCTCATGGAGATGAAAAGCCAGAATGTGGAATATGAAATGCACGCGTGACAAAGGAAGGCCAGGGAGCCACTGGTTACATGGGTCTGAAAGTGGAAGCCAGGTGCATGCTCTCCAGTATGGCTGCGGACTATCCCTGAAACAGATGTCTCCCGCTCCTCCGCCATTCTCTCTGCATCAGGGAGGCTCAGAGCTCCAGAGTGAGGAACAATAGGCATTAATATCCATTGGAATGACAGCTGTTTATGACTCGCTTTGCTCGGGACACGTGTCCCCCCAGCAGAATGATTAGCGCTCCAGCAGAATATGATATTTGTGGGTAATCAAAAGCGAATGGCAACTGGTTGGGACTAATGGGAAGCAGGGTCTGCATCAGCCTTTCTGGAAGTTCCCACCGAGAATAAATAATAAAGTGAGCTCGGAGCAGTAGCCTCCCTCCTACTCATAACATGGTGGGTTTGTTTAATGTATCCTGGGAAAACTTACCTGCCTCGCCAGGGTGTTATGAGGATTAATTAATGTTTGTGAAGTGCTTGGAATTCCACTGAAGAAATGTACCTTGTCTATGCAAATTACTATCATTCTATAGTGCCTTTCATCCCAGAATCTCGGAGTGCTTCCCCAACAATTAATTAAGCCTCACTACGCCCCTGTGAGGGAGGAAGGCATCATTCTGCCCTGGCTAATACGGCCGTGTTTCTACACCAGAGTCACAGAGTCTAATGTTCAAGTCGCCCTCCAGGAGGCAGAGAGGCCCCATTAGCGAGCATCCCTAAGTGCTTCATAATACATGAGTTGCTAACGGTGCAAGGCAAAGCACTAATGCCCAATACCTATGGCTATAAGGACTTGTTTAATTTTGCTTGGTCCCTAATTGCCTGGGCTGCTTGTTTTAGTTTTCTTCCTCCCCTGTAAAGCAATAAGGTGCTTGTCAGATAAGAGCCCAATTAGCCACTGTAGCGAGTTAGTTTCTGACTCCACCTTCTAATCCTATTCCTTAGCTTCTGTAATTCCAGAAACAGGTTGCCCCGCTCTGCCATCACACACCCCCCAAAAGAAGTTGACTTACCTTTTGTAAAAATTTTAATGGCATTATTAACAGGCTGGGCAGTTAGATGTCATGTTAGCAGTCTATAATAGAAACTACACGTCATCTAACGTATGAGCATCTCAAGCATGTATTATAATTCTTTCTTCATTACAAGTGCAGTAATTCATAAGCACAAATCTCTTGTCTTGGCTCCTTTTAAAAGGAACCTGGAGATCAAGTGAGCATGTGGAGCATTCCAGTGTGAGCTGGAGAAAAATCAGCCCCGCTGAGTCCTCACCAAATGCATTTGGAAACAGAACTTCTTGGCATCGGTTCTGAACAGGTTTTAAGACAGGAATTTCCTTCAGAGGCCAACATTCTAGTCATGAAAACCTGGAAGGAAAATCACAATTTGCAACTCTAATCCTATCTCAGGGGTTGAGTCACTGTGTGACCTCAGAAACATTCCCCAAGTCCACATAAAGTTCCCAGTTTCTCTTGTGCTCGTCTTGGAGCTGGAAGACCTGGGTTGCTAGTTGGGCTGACCACTTACCAGCCATGTTACCTGGGACAAGCCATTAACCACTTTGAGGCCCCATGTCCTCATCTTGAAAGTGGGAACGATGGCTGCCCTACCTACTTTGCATGTTGTTGTGTGGATGGGATAAGACCGTTTTTATGAGGGAGTGCTTGGTAAACCAAGAAAACAATACAAGTGTAAGTGGCTGCTAATAGCAGGAGGCAAGTCTTCACAAGAATCCTGCAGCTATAGGAAGACAAACTTGTTCATAGTCATAAATCACACCGAGGTAGCCATCTCCAGGTATTATTCATGCTAAGTAGCACTGATAGGGAAAATTAAAGAGCTCTAAGACTTTGAAATCCTTAGGTCGTATCAGATGGATAAGCAGTTATGGCTCTGTTGCTCTAGCTTCGTTCCCACTCTCCCAGCTGATCCCCACCCCCACCTCCTAGTCTCCTAGGATTGCTCCTCAACACTGTAGCCGCAGTGGGGCTTTCATGTATGGAGTGTCATCCACATGCCCTGTGAGGGTGGGCACGTGACCCAGATTAACACCATCCTCTGGCCTAAGAGATGGGCATCAACTTAACCATGGTCAGGCAGAGTCTCTTCAATGACTGATGTCCAGATGTTGGGAGAGAGGAGTTCAATTTTCACTGAAGTTGCTAAAGCTGGGAGGATGTGAGTTCTCTGCCACTCGAACAAAGCCTGCTTCTGAATGTGATCAATCAGAGACAAACTGATGCAAGAGAGAGATTATTGATTACTTGGGGCCTATGTGTGCTGTGGGACAATGACTTAATAACTTGACAACATTACTTGAGTTCCTGGATCTAACTGTGTCTAGATCCCTGATTTCCTGATTACATGAGCCAACAAATCCCATTTTGCTTGAGCTAATTGGAGTTGAATGTCTGTTCCTTTTCAGGGTAAAAGGTTTACTTAATTCAGGTTTACCAATGAAGAATAAACAAGACTGATCAGTTCACTTTTGGGGGAAGGTGAGCCACATAAGTCCAATGTCCACAATTGGATGAAGGAGTTGCTTTGTGACTCTTTTCCCAGTACCTATAAAGTAGATAGCAAAGATAGTTTGAAATAACCCTTTTTTAAAGAGAATAAAGTCGGCCTCCTCACAAGTCAGTTGGGCATCATGAGAAGTTTGGAGTCCGTTCTCTCTGCTCACTTCTTGTAATTTAATCCATGTGGTCAACAGCAAATATTGTCCTTATATCATTCCTCTGTTTGCGCTTCCCCTCTCTTCCGCTGCAACCCACCAGAAGTCTTCATTCCCATCCCATGGCTCTGCCGTTCGCATCGTGTTATTCGTGCCAAGGTTAGATGCCATCCTGTGAGTAAACGGAAAGCTCTCTGGGGACAGGCTAAGTGTGCTTCCTGGGATGTTGCTGGCACTTGCATTTACTAAAGCGGTATTGGCAGTGACATACTTACTGCTCACCAGATTTAAGAGAAAGCTAAGGTGCAAAAGGATGAATTTTGCTACTCTGAGATCAATCTGATTGGTTAAGCCAGTCAAAACTTTTAAAGGTAAGTGTGTGTGTGCGTGTGTATTTTAACTCATTCATAGGCTTTTCATCAACTACACTGGGGTATTTTATGCCAGAGTTTATGGTTACAAGTTCTGTCTCTGGTTCCAGATAGGCTGAGTTTAAATCTCAATGCGTGTGTAACTTTTGGTTAATTATTACATCTCTGTGTCTCCTTCTCCTTCTGTGTAAAAAAGGAGGCACAAAATAAACCTATCTCATTATTGTGGAAATGAAATCAATTTGCACAAGTCGCTCAGTTAGAACCTAGCAAACAGTTGCGGGGAGCTGGTGTCATGAAGAGTGAAGCCCGGCCAGGAGTTCTCGCTCACCTGTGAGTCAGCCGGCTCCTCTCTACTACCCAGCAGCACTTTCTAGTTTTTCTGATTGTTTGCCTGTGAAATCAGATACGTGTTTTTCCTTACTGAATCACTGTCCTACGGACTGGACAGCAGGTGGCATGTGTGTGAAAGCCTTCGATGGTGCGTTGCCAGCAGGGGCAAGGCACAGATGGCATCCTGAGACGCCATTATGGAAGCCAGTGAGGGGGGACCAAGGATACTCATCAAGCTTTAGTTAAAAATCATTTAATTCAGCAAGAATCTTCTTTTTGTGCTTGTCGGTCTTTTTTTCCTGCTTTGTTACCCTCGCAAACATTTACTTTTCTTTATCACATCCCAGTGGTAGGTTTTCATTCTCTATATTGGGGCATAAACTTTTACTTTTTCCCTCCCCACTCACCCTCATCTGATCTTCATTTGCATCTCCTTGCTTGCGTGAGAAGCATAGTTGTTCACGAGTGCCGAACAGATGAAACGATCCTCTTGCGAAGGCAAGCTCACGAGTCCTCTGAGGCCTCCCACGAGGCAACTTCTGACCTACATGCACTTCGTTCACAGAGCTTTGAAATTTGTTCAACTTGCTAACAAGTCAGAGAGTACTTACAGAGCAAGGATGAGTCAAATGGGGAACATGAACAGATGGAGAAAAGCCAGTTGTCATGCTTCAAGTACATTTCCCACATCGGAATGCATCAAAGCCTGGCGGTATACACTGCATGCGAGTCACCCACATAGTCTAAAACTGATTTAATGTACTATCAAACGCTTTGTTTTGCCATTACATAATCACAAATGTGCCCCCAAAGAGGCTGCATTGGAATGTAAGCCAGGGCAAGGAGCCAGCCAGACATGAGTTCTCATCCTTCTTAGAAAACTCCTTCCACTTTCCTACACATTCTCAGTGGCCATTCCAATCTGTGACAAGGACCTACTGTGACGCCACCATTGTCTGTTGACTTGCTGTCCACATACGTCACTGGTGAGGGGTGCAGGCTTCTCAGTCAGATTCTAGAGCATGCTGGAGACATATAAAGGATCACCGACTTGCTGCTTTCGGGGGCTGAAGCGGCTTCCAGCTCCGCCTCCCCGTACCCTGCCTACTGCCTCGCGAAATCACTGCATGGAAAACAGAACTCTGTGCAGCCAGAGAAGGACGGCTCTCACCGCATTTGCCCACAAGGCTTTGTTGTTAAATCTCCCAAAAGCTCTGGGAGCAAATCATCAACCGTGCACTTAGTCGGCCCTAAACATCTCAGCTGCCTCTACTGGATGAGGGAAATTGCTTTCAGGGATACATGCATCTCAAGAAAGTTGGCTATGAAATGGATTTCCGTAAAGAGAATTCCATTTTCTCCTGGCTTCCATTACAAAATTGGAAAATTTGTCACACTGGGGGCAAAAATCCTCTCAGGAAACTAAAGTGAACATTTGGGATGAAAAAGAAATTAACGTAAAACCATAGCAATGGCACATGCCTCGTTGGAATGCACCAGTGCCTGCTGGGAACCACCTAATGGTTCACTTTTGCTTTGAATCATTTCCAGCATTTTGTAGAAGTGTTGCCGCTCATGAATCTAACACACGCTATCAGCCTTTTTTCCCTCCTCACCCAAATTTATTAGAATTTTCCCCATGACTGAAGGTTCCATTTCCATGTTCTTGCACCTCTCAACACTTGCCACAGCTCACTCATATCAGTCTGAATGTGGCATTAAGCTGCAACGTGACATTGTATTCATCCATTCACTTATTTATACCCCATCATACTCCTATAAATTAGTTGATGTGGCTCACAGGGATAAAGATGATAAAATGGTATGTTTGCATTTTAGATTTAATTCAACTTGTTTGCCCTAATGAAGTCAATTTTGACATTTTCATGTCATAAATTATAGCATTAAAATATAAATATTAATCTATTTGAGCTGAAAGAGCTTGACAGGTCACCTCATCCTACCTCCCACCCGGCACAGCTTCGGCCACACCCTGTCCATGGGAGGCCCGTGTTCATGACATGAAGCTTAGTGAGTTTCCAGGGGGTGAAGAAAGCCTGAGTGTCCCTGGGAATACTCTGTCACAAACAGCCTAGGTCATCTCCTAGTGCTGCTACCTGATGATAGAATGTTTTCTCTCCATAAGCAGTGCCTGAGGTGTTTCCACCTTCTCTTTCAGTTTTTCTCTTTATTAAGGTCCCCAGAAAAGCAAGAATCTTTGCTCTCTGAACGCCAGCTCTACCTTCTCCTACTCCCCACTTCCAGATGAAAACTGCTCATCTCGTTGTCACCCACACTCTGATTCAAGTGGAATTTCTGGGACTCTGTCCACAGAATTTCCCTGCCCTATACTTCCTCCTCTCTGGGTGAGTTCCCCCAGTTATTTCTGCTTTAAAGACTTTGTAATTATCAATAACACCCTCAGTCCTTCTCTTGGCCCCTGAAGAGGGCACTATAGCTCTCCTTTGGGACTGGGATATGTGGGCAGTAACACTACCCAACAGTCTAGCTGTTCAGCTGATTGTCAGAGACTTCTCATCTCTCTACCCACTCTGTGTGGGCGGGGGGGTGGCGCTGGGGCAAGGACACCTCTTTCTGGCTGGGACACACACCTTCCCTCAGAACTGCAGTGAGCCTCATCCCACCGGTCACGTTGTTCCAGGATCACAGGCAGCATCCACGCAATGTAAAGCGGGTCTGTACCTTCCATGTTCACTAGCTTATGCAGTTGTGTCCCCCATGTCCCCATAGCTCAGAGTGCAGGGCCTGCATCTTGCTCATAGCACACAGCAGCATGCCTCCCTGCAGCTCAGGCCCGCTCCTTGTGTCCTCTCCATGCTGGGACTCCGCTGGTGGGCAGCCCTGGGTGGGCACACGCCATCCACACGGCAGAGGCAAAGGACAAGGGCCGGACCTCACAACGGCTCTTCAGTTGGCGGCCTGCAGATGACTATGTCACTCTCACTCACATTCCAATGGCCGAAGCACATTATATGGCCAAGTCTGACGTCAATAGGGTGGAGACATATACTACACCTGAGAGAGGCATGGCACGCCGCAAACAAAGGACGGTTGCATCATGCTTCTGAAGCAAATGAAGTGAATAATTAGGACCAATAATATGATCTATTTCTGTTCATGATATTAAAGTTCAAGAAAAGCTGCCACAGAGATGCTAGCTTCTTTATTCCAACTATAAAGTGTCATGGGGCTTCACTGTTCAGGTTTGGCAGGGGCCGGGTGGTGGGGGAGGGAATATCAGCTCATTGCTATTCTTCAGCACTGAGTGTCCTCCACAGAATTCCTTGTCCATTTTTTATGCCACACTATTCACTCTTTACCTCCCTCCTCACCTCACACACACGCAACAGCTGGCCCTTCTCTACCCTCCCAAATTCCCAGCCTCCCGTTCATTCCCAGGCTGCGGTCTTCCCCAAAGCCTCTGCTTGTGCCTCAGACACCTTCAGGGGTGGAGGCGCAGATGTTCTTGCCTGGTCCTGTCTCCCCTGTTGGGTAAGGTAAGGGGAGAGCCTCAAGTCCTTATGGTACGAGAAGGAAAAAAATGCACAGCGTGGGCTTCACTTTAGCAGTCGGCGTGCTGTCATTTGCTCTCTCTCTCTTTCTCTCGGGCACGTGGGCACATTTGAAATAAATCAGATATCTCCCTCTGCAAGAATTTGTCTCCTACCATTGGCTTTCTGTGAGTTTACAGATGAGACTTGCCTTCTCCCTGCTAGCAAAGTTCTCGTACTTTCTTAGGCTGAAAGGGTATCCGTCTCCTTCACAACCTTTGGTTACAGACAAATTACTTTTCTGTCAACTGATCCTTGAGAGACATACCCAGTGGTTGCACTTTTAACATTTCTCAGTGTGTGCGTGTGTGTTTATATGTGTTCCATTTTGGGGAGTTTTGTCCATTTGTTTTCAGTGGTGAATGAAATCCGTTCGGGGGGGCCTGCTGCTGCAGGGCGTCACCCACATCTGCGGCACTGTGTCATCCCTCCACCCCCACCCCCACATTTTCTCACCTCTGCCCAAGGCACCACTGATCCTTTACGCAATACTCTGCAGGAACTTCCTCCTTCCCAGAAGGTGCCAGCTGCAGATGAGCATTTTCAAAGTCCTATGGCCCCGTGTGCGGCTCCCAGCACTGCACTTCCCCCATCGTTGGTCCAGGAGCCCACGCCACTGTTTAAGCTCCCACATATTTCAGAGAAGTAGCCCGACGTTGTCGCCACACACACCGATGCTCCTAAAATATCTCCAGAACGGTACTTATGTACACCAGGACTTCCACTTTTCACTTTGCCGAACTGTCTTTCTACAGTCACTGAGAGAACTCCGGTCTGAACTCTGCTTACACGCTCCCGTCTCCCCTGAGGGAAGGGTTCCTCTACCCAGAGCCAGGGACTCACAGAATACCCCAATGCAAAGGGACCTGGAGACCGACCCAGCTCTAGTGCTACTCAGGTATGCAGTTGCCTCGGTTTTCACCCAGGAAGGTCATGACCTTTGATCCTCCTGGTGTTTGCATTGCGCCCTTGGGCCTAATCCCACTGCTTTAGGACAAAGGGTGCTAACCTATAAATTGCCAGGCTCTTTCTTTTCAAGTGTGGATGACCATTTGAAATCGTGTAAAGCTGACTGCATCGTGAAAGAACACCCTCCGTGGGAGGGCTGTTGATAAAAACGTCCAGGGAGTCCCCTGCTTCACCGAACCGTGGAGTAAAAGGAAAACTAATCTTGTAAGGAAATCAGTCTATTCCAACACCCTTATTTTTTTAATGTTTATTTATTGGCTGATTGATTTGAGAGAGAGAAGCATCGATTTATTGTTCCAATGACGTACACATTCAATGGATGACTCTGGTATGTGCCCTGACTAGAGGTGGAATCCACAGCCTCGGTGTCGCGGGGGCAACACTGTAACCAACCGAGCACCCCCCGGCCAGGACCCCCCTCATTTTATAGAGGAAGAAACAGAAACCCAGAGTGTTGAGTATAACTTGCTTACAAGGCTGGTAATGCCAGAAAGGAGACTTCTTAACTCTTAAAGCAACTCTCTCTCTGCTTCACCATGCCGCCTCCTTGGCTAAGCACAGCAGTTTTTTTCTGCAACAACAAACCAACAAGAAGATATTCGAGATAATTCTATTTCTATTTCCGAGACTGTTACATGACAAGTAATGGCAACTTGTCCCCATGTAGATAGGAGTTGATTTATTTAACTTAAGCCTCCCATTGGAACTAATGGAAATAACATTCGGTGGTTCTCCACACCCAAGCACAACCTATCTGCTTGTTCCTGGAGCTGTCATACCAAACCTAGACAAGTTATCGCTCGGGAATGTGTACCTCACTCTCTGTGCAGGGTGTGCGGGAGTCTTTCCCTCTCTTGCTCACAGAACATCTGCGCTCGCAGACCAGCCGAAGGAGGAAGCAGCTCTTCATGTGACCCCAGCTATGCCCCAGGAGCAATTAGGTGCTTAGTAAATGCTATTGTAGGGTGACATGTTTTTACTACAATGGTGATAACTGTTTTTTAAAAAACATCAGCATGTTGGTGACAGAGCCCAGCTTGGCCAGCTGATGCTGATTTTCAGTATGTTGCAAGATTTCTTTTGGAATCTATGACCAAGCTCCTTTGCAGCCCCGTGAGTAAACAGGCCCTGTGGCGAGAGGTAGGGGAGCTGGAGTTTGGAGTCTGCACATTGCCCTGTGGTGAAAGTTCAGAACTTGGTGTCAGAAGTTTAGAGTTTAATTTCCTACTCAGCCAACAACTCTTTGTGTGATAAATAAACTGACGGTCGCCACACCCGTAGGCAGAAAGACTTGTCTTCGGGACTCTGGATCAGGGAGGTCTGTTTACTTTGTAATTAGCAAAAGGTAAAGGGTCTTCTCTGAAAAATTAGTGAGGGTCCCAGACTTGACACTCCTTCCCCTGAAAGTATACGGCTCCCTCCTCTTTAAACAGCCCTTCTGCTATCACAGTTTAAGAGAGTCTAAGAATTTTTGTTTTTATTAACTCATAAATATCACAGCAGTGTTTGTTCAAATGGACTTTTTAAAAAGCCTTCATTGGATCTGGGGTTTCTCTGAACATGTTACCGTTGAACAGGAAAAAAATGAAAATATAAAAGCTATCAGAACAATATTTCTGATGGAATTGCCCTGTATTTTAAAAATAGCAGCAGCAGAAGCTTTGATTTCTCCCCATCACAATGTTGCAAAAGAGCCTAAATACAGCTTTGCATTTGTTTAACTGAAAGCTGCCATTTTGGTGTCGGCTTGGTGTCGCATCTCAAAATGATGAGCACAGTTAACTTCAGTTACCAGAAGAAAATTATGAGTCTTAGCGTATTTTCACCAGAGTGTGTCATTGTCAAAATGATTCTATGAGAGATCCTGCAAGGAGAAAATCTACAAAGACTGGAATTACTCAGAGAAACGCATGGGATATGTTTGTATTTGATATAACTCATATTTGGCAAAAAAAAAAAAAACAAGAAAGAAAAAAGCGAATGTATTGAATTTTCCTGACCTGAGCAAATTCATCATTAGTAAAAGCAGTATAACAACAGTAAAAATACAAACGAAGACCATAAAATGATGCAAAGGCCTTTTATGGCTTTTACACATTTTGGTCTAAAACAGTAGTTTCAGAGCTCATTCAGAGCAAATATGCTTCAGTTAGGTCCAGGTCAACCTAAACTTATTGGGCTGATCAACTCTGAGATCCTTATTTGCTTTAAAAATATGAGTTTCCTTCAAACGGTGCCCCCCCTTCAATTACTTATAATACCCTTTAATTCACAAAACCAATTTCCTATGTTATACCTCAAGGGCATATTTTTGCATGAACGAAGGGGCCCCGTAACAAAAACACACCTGTTACCATTGTGTTGGCCCGCACTGGGTAAGCAGTCGCAATGCGACTGGGGTGTCAGGGTGCTGATGTTTCTGCTTGGTATACGGTGTGTCTGCTCTGCTCTGGGGAAGGTGGGAGGGGGTGGATACAGAAGGTTGGGTGCGGCAATTCTAAACTCTGAGTCAATTTGCCTGGCCGCGGATTTTTGTGGCAATTAAGGAAATGGACTTGAAAATTAACTCATGGGCCTGTGCGCCGGGCCCTGAGCAGGGTCCATTGACTCTTGCCTTTCTGAGGATGATGTATCATTGATTCCCCAATGAGATCACCTCGGTCTGGTACTCCAATCCCAAAGGGTGGCGACAAGAGTTCCTGGCAAGGAAGGATGGAAGACTTGGGTCATCTATTTCTAATCAAATGTATAATTTTAAAAATTGACTCTGGGACTGAGAAGCTTACTTCTTAAGCCATAACTAAGAGGAAAAAAATTGTGATTAAAGTAAAATAACTGCTGCTTTGAAAAAGGTGACTTAACAAATGAAAACTTAGGCGGCCTATTTTAGGAAGGCAGAATTATCTGGCTCCCCAAGGACAAGAAACAGAAAAGTTTCCCCCCTAATTCTTTCTTTTAAAAAACATTTTAAAGGTTTATTGAATTACAGTTGTAAGTGGGAAGAAGGCAGCTTATCCTACTTGGGAGAAGAACATGTTCAGCGCGCGTTCTCTCTCTCTCTTTCTCTTTTATAAATATCTTAACAGAGTTTCTGAGAAGTCCAAGAAAAGGCAATTCCTAGCATCACAAGGGCAATATAATTTTGAATTTGGTATGTAAAGCTGGCATTGGTAAAATATAATAAATTACTTTGATACTTTGGTCAGTTATTTGGCGATTTATATTAGGTGGCTATATTTATTTTCAGACTTAGCGTATAAATCTCAAGTTTCTATTAATTCAAAAAACATTTATCAAGCACCAAGTATGTGCCCGAAACTGGGTTAAACACTGGGCTTCTCTGATGAGCAATGCTACTATTTATTTGATAATAAGTAAAATCAAGCAAGAATTATGCTCCATTGGGTCCCTGCTTTCAAACTTTAGTAGGATAGAATTTGAGAGCTTAAAAATATGTTGAAGATCACCTGGGCCACTGCAACCCACAGAAATATCTTTTATATATGATCCAAAGTACTTCTGTGTGTTGATGCATATATAAAAGGCATGTGTAAATGAAAAACAAATTTCATGAAACAATATACGCTTATTTTATCCTCATCTATTGCATTTTTTAAAATATTGATCACAAACTTCTAAGTTGATTTAATAACCTACTAATGGATCTCAAACTGAACTCTGAAAAACAGCAATGCAGCACAGGCCCTTATCTTAAAGATGAGAGCTAGAGCCTGCCTGAGCTCGTTTACCTGCTCAGTAGAGCCCTAGTAAATGGGAGGGCTAACCCAGGTTTCCTGTCTCCTGGTCTACTGATCTCTGTCACGTTATCTTATTTTGTTTTCCTCCTCGAATTCACTATCATCATCTGAAATGATGCTGCTCATTGTTGACTTGGGTGTTTACTTGACTCTCCCATGAGGAAGTAAAGCTCTTAAGAACAGCCATTTTTACTGATGTAGACACTATTATTCTGCCCGTGTAAGTTTGGCATATACCACGTGCTCAATAAATATTTTTTGAAACAGTGATGGCTCTAAATGGACCCTACTCTATATTAAGTGTATATTCACCTGAATGTTTGGTAGGACCATTGCTTTGGAATAACAACATGCCTTTTATGAGTGAGGAAACAAAATCAGAGAGAGAGATGAAAAGATTTGATACAAGGCACGCACAATGTCAATGAAAAAGCTAGGGTCAGAGGCCAGGTCTCCTGACCCTGGTTCAGGACCCCGAGTTCCCTCTGACGTGTCTGTTGTCTTACATGGTTAACCTAATTATTAATGTTACTAGGCTGACTTACCCTAAAACATTCTTCATTGTTACAGCGCAACTTGTCCATTTTCTAAGGGCTAGAGGACCTCGGTGTTGAAGAAGCCAACAGTCCATGCGACAGCACTGTCAGCCTGGTATAGCAACAGGGAAGGGTACTTCCAGAGGTGCTGAAAGGTGAAAAATTACATTTGCTTCTTCTAAATTATGATCAGATCAAATGGGAAGTGTTTTTACATCCTAGCTCCTAGACAGATTCTAACGAACATTCTTTGTAATTTAACTCTAGGGAACTGGTTTAAAGGGAAGCAAATTGCTTCTGGTCAGAAGGTTTTTGTTTGGCCAGGTTTCCAAAATGATTTTTAAAACTTCTTAGAAACTAGATTCCAGGACTCTGTGTTAAAGGAAAAGAGAATGAGAGAAAGGGAGAACTGAAGGGAACTTTTGACTTGGGGCTACAGCGAAAACCCAAAATTTTGCAAAATGACCACTATTTGAAATAGCTCATTGCAACTTACCACAGTTCCTCAAAACTTCAGTGCCCACTTAAGAACGCCCAGCTGTATCTGACACAGTATTTAGGGGTACCCTACAGCAAGTGCATCCCAACCTTTTGTTTAGTAATCCCCACATGCCCAAAAAGTTCCCTGCCCGTCCTAGGTCTTCAGTAAATAATGTGAGTCTAACAGCTACGATGGGTGATCGAGAACAAGTGCCTTTGATCCTAAAATAAAAGTTTTCACTGGATCTTGGGTATAGAGTTTTGGACATCCTGAGAATATTCCATCTTCTGAATCAGATTTAGCAAGTAATAAATACAGGATGCCCAGGCATTCCAGGTATTATCTAGTTATCCTAGACCACGGTTTCCTTGAGTTTTTGTTGTCTTTTTTAAAGTTTGGAAGGGGAAGTTTAGATGAGAAAGAGGAAAGAAGACTAACCTAAAAGTGGTCATACTGTGCTCTAGAAGGAATTTTCCATCTCCTATTATCCCAGATTAAATGTTGCCCCCGCATTCCATTCACAATGCCAAACATCAGGGTACAGATCTCCCATGAGGGCTTGTTTCTGCCTAATGTACCCCAGGGGGGAAGCATAGAAAACATTAAAGCAGTAGCTAGGAGCTTTAATGAAGTTAACCTGCTGAAACCAGGGGAGGTTTGCCTGAACTACACCTGAAAGCACTTTGATTATGGCATCAGCTTCAAAAGAAATCCGTTCCCTCATTTCTGAGCTCTGCTGCATTGAGAAATAGAATTGCACCTTTATATCAGGCTAATTTTGCTGCCTTGCTGAGGGCTGAAAGCATTCTTAAGCATTTTGAAGATGCAAGGGAAGGAGGCTATTCCTCTCTGTTCCCACCCCCCACATCAAGCTTAAGGGAAGGGTACGCTGAACCCTTACATATGGACCAGGTCCCAAGAAGATGAAGTCCGGCATGATAAATGCCTTCCAGTTCAGACAAAGATAACCTCTCACTTTCTGCCAACACTGAGCCAATTTGAGTTCTACAGGTTTGCCTGAAACAAACAATAAACCCTCGATCTCTGGTCTTTCTTTATAAATTCTCCCTTTCTTAACACACACACTTCCTGTAGCTTTTTAATATTATTACTTCATGCTCCATTTCCTTTTATTTTGTAATGCTTTGTATTTGTTTACTTCTGCTTTCTTTTTCATTTTTCCCTTTTTTCCCCCCCTGTTCTTTCTTCTAGCATTCCTGTTGCATCTTTCCTCTTGGATTTTAGTTCTGCATTTTCTCCTGCTTTTTTCCTTTTCTGGTCACAGCTGCCCTCTAATGGTTTTCAAGATCATTACTGCTTAGGGCTGGAGAAGAGAAAGGGAAGGAAGGGGATAGCTGGAGAAAGAAAGTTGAGGAAAGACAAAAAGTACGTTCTCGCTTTTAACTTGGAACACAGTCTAATATCTCTGGAAGGGCACCCAAACCCTGCATCAATGGAGAGGTGAACTGCAAAACTGGGGGACAGGATGGGAGGGAAGCTCAAGGTTTCACTGAATTCCTTTTTTATGTTTTTGAAATTTTTTTTTAACGAAGTTCATGTACCACTTATTCTCTTTTTTAATTTAAAAAATAATGAGAACCCATGTCTGGAGTTGCAAAAGGAGACTGCCTCGACAAATGATTTCTTGATCCCTGCAGAAAGCAAGCATCCTTCAGGGCCCCCTTATCATCCGGGCTCTGCGCCGGATCCTAAGGGTTGATTGGCAGCTCGGTAAACCGCGTAGGAGTCAAAATGAAGGGGGAGTGTGGGAACTAATGACTATGGTGAGTGTGAATTAACCCACCCTGGAGTATCTTCAATAGCAAAAGGTCAGCTCCCTGACTCTTGCCTTTCCATCACGACTTACACGCTCAAATTAGCAGCTATTGCCATCATAACGTAACAATCACTTGACATATAGATGTCTAATTAAGGTACCATAAGTCAGGTTACAAATTTGAAAATAGCAATAACCAAAAAAAAAAGTCCCTTGTAAATCTACGGGGCCTGATAGCGTATGCGAGCGTGCGAAGGAAGGAAAAGCAGTGGGCACTCGCAGGTGGAAGACTCAAGTTTCCAAGAAAACCAGTCTATGAATTTAGTAAGAGAATGGGAATTTCCAGTTCAAAATGAGATAATTTTCCTGAATAGTAAAAAATTTCAGACTGTAATTCTAAAATTTCCAGTCACATCACCTATAAATGCTGTGAGATTACAAATTAGTTCTTGACCTTTGTTTGTGAGTGTGAAGAGGACTATGTTTTTTGTTGTCGTTGTTGTTTTTTGTTTTGGGGTTTTTTTTGGGGGGGGGGTACTGGGAAAGTCCCTTGTCTGAAAATATCTCCTCTAAAAGCCCTACCAAGATGGCTGACACACTTTTAGATGAACAGCACCCAGTATAAATACTTTGAGACTGGAATAACCCAATAAGCCCCATTTACGCATTAACATTCTCTTGGGGACACATAATTATTAATTTCAATTAGTTAGGGTAGCTATGAAATTAGGACTAAACTCAGTTTTAAATTTATGAATGAGGATGAAGTCAGAAAAGATCCTAACCAAAATTCAAAACTGGAAAGGACTAGTAGTCATTCAAATAAACTTCTTCCTTCTACAGGTGAGGAAACTGGTCCCACATGGGTTCATAGACTTTTCAGGGGCACCCAGGGGTAGTGGGGAGCTAAGGTCCTGCTGCCCAAACCTGCTTGTCTCTACTGCAGACTGATGCTGAGGCCAAGAGGCTGGGAGCACCGTGAAGTCCCTGATTCCTGGTGAGTGCCCGGGAAGTCATCCAAGAGCACGCAGAAGGGACACAGGACAATGGGCAATAATATGAGCCAGCACTTCTCTTCCTCACTAAACAGACACCAAAGGTTTTCAAATGATGCCCCTGCTGATACCGGGGTCCACTTTTTAGTGAACAGATAAGGTAGCGTCAGCGACTTATAAGGGCCTGAATTTCTCTGGGCTTCCGTGGGAAATGTCATGCCCTGGTCTATGATTATCTAAAGCTGAGTTGCTGAATATGGTAGCTGTTAAATACAGAGAGAATCTGTATGTTTTGAGGTGCTGGGAAATTGTATTTAATAAAATGATATTCAGTTAGTCACACCAGGCACATTTCAAATGCCCAGTAGCCAACTGAAGAACACGGATACCTCCAACATTGCAGTGAGTCGTATTAGAGAATGATGTTCTAAAGGGAGACATTGACGGGTCCTTTCTGAAGCACTGATACCTTAAGTGTGTAAAAAAGTAGTGTAGCAGCGGGGGATAAGCCTCATGCTTAACACAAGCGGAGTAGAGAGGGCAGCATGACTTTAGTTTCCTTTGTAAGGATTCCAGGAATGTTTGGATGAATTTTGCCCATCCAATTTCTTTGTTTCCTTTTTTTCATTCATAAGATTCCCTCCCACCCAATCCAGTGTCTGTGTCTGAGAAAGAGATGAGACACACACACAGTATACGGTGAAGAGGATTTCAATACTGTATGGAAACCTGAAGAATTCTGGGAACCCACCAAAGGCAATATCAAATAGAAACTCCTAGGCAGTGTTCAAATGTGTTGAAAAGAAAGAAAAATGTTGATTGCTTAAAGGGTGAGTGGGAAAACCCTTACTGACCAGACACCTGGACTTTAGCTTCAAACAAAAGAATAAAAAATGAGGAGCTATTACATTTTAACTGAAGCTTTGCCTCTGAGACAGATGCAGCTAAATATTAACTAAAGCAGTGTAGTGAATTACAGATTAAGACGCAATTATGCCTCATAACTCCCCCTTTCAGGGTGAGAGCTTGTCGATGTTAGGGCTAAGGAGACACATCACGTGACAGGTGGCGTCTATTGTGGAAGCATGAAGTTTCTGGGGCTTTTAAACCCCGTGTTCCCAGGAGGCAAGACCCAAATGTCTTACTTGCTTGCATACCTCCTGCATAGTCATGCTTCCATGAGCATTTAATAAGTACAATGTAATGAACACAGATGGAGAACCATACCTGAAACAAATCCCTAGCAACAACCAATGGTTGAGTAGGTGGGTGGTGAAAGGTCTGGATGCGGGTCCATACACCCCGTCGGCTGGCACTTCGGACGTGCTCCTGCAAGCCTCCTGCCCTGTACCTGACCTTTTCCTGTATGTAAATCGGCTCTTTGCTGTTGCTGCTGAAGAGGGTCGTGAGGTAAAGCCGGGAATCCCCCCACTCTGGCATTCCAAGCGCCATGTCCTCGGTGGCTTTTCCCTGAGTGTTGAGACATGTGTCCTCTACTTTTAAAGTGCCTGGAGAAGAAATGTGAAAAAATACTTATCCAGGTGTCCTTCGAAGAGAGTGCAAATATCGAAGGCGATGCATAAGTATAATACCTCAGGACAGCAGTTCCCAATTGCTTGGGTTACATCAGAATCACCTAAAATGTGTGTTAAAATACAGATTTTTAGACAGCACCCCAGATCAAAGGAATCCAACCTGCAGGAGGATGGCACTCAGGGACCTGAGTTTTTAACAGACACCCTGGGTGATTCTGATGTGCCCACTGTTTTGGGGATGGCCTAGCAGGGAATGCCCATCTTTCCACTGGGGTGAGGCCAGATTACAGCTTTCTCTTAGCATCGTTTACAAATCTGTTTTATGTTCCCCACATCCGTTCCTGTCAAAGGAATGGAATGTAGGGTGGGATTATCTATTATTATTTCACAATTAAGGATAATGCTGGGAACTGTCCTAGGTGAGTCAGTGACGCTACCAGGAGTCTCAGCTTTGCCGGTTAGCTGTTTTCTAGTTAGTTCGGTATTTCTGTTCACAAGCTCATTGTTTCTGTTGATGCTGCCTACCAGCCATTTAGTAGGCAGGCTTCTCCATGGGTCAAGGATGTGAACTCACAAAATTATGAAAAGTGCGGTACCTGGCTCCTCACCCCTGCACCTCTGCTGGAAACCAAACCAATTGCAGCCAAACCCCTGAGATTCCAGTCTAGACAAAAAGCTGGGGCTTGGCAGGTCTGAGCCAGCCCCAACCTGGAGAGTTTCCCTAGATTCATTTTCCATCGGGCACATGTGGGATTTGTGTTTAGTTCCCAAGAGTCCTTGGAAGCCCTGGATTAAAGCAATTCTAAGTCCTCCCAAGGCCCAGGGGATCTTGTTCAGGGTGGACTGGGGGAGAACTGGTCTCACTCAGAGTCACCCCTGGTCTGATAAAGGGCTGTGAGCTCCTAGAAGTAAAAGCACCACCAAAAGTGCAACCGCAGAGAGTTATTACCATTATTTATTGAGTGCTGCCCCCTAGAGGATTAACAAATGGAGTCCTGAGGGCTCTGAACGAGGCTGGTCAGACCTCTACCCAACTGCGGGAAATCAGGCCTTTCCTCAAATGGGCTCATGAGAGATCTTGCAGGAGGCGATCTGAGGACTCCCAGGAAGTAAATTAGCTCCCCCTTTAGGACACCTCTGAAACATAAAATCCATCAGGCTGGTGGGTCCAGGAACAGAATCCTGTAACGACACTTCCCTCCACCAGACCAAGGACTCTGGAAGCAGCCTGATGAAGAGACAGACCTTCATCCCTGAGACCCCGAGATCAGAGGTCCAGAGTTGTCATTCTGTGGTTTCCCAATGGACTTCAGTTTTTTGGGTTTTTTGGTTTTTTTCTCCCTGTCCCCTTCCCCATGCCCTCCGCCTAAACTCTGGCTATTATGTTCTCAGAAACAGGATTCTTCCATGTTGGGCACATGCTGGAGTGGTCTGGTAAGCCTGGTAAGTGGCATGGGGAGGTGATACTAAATGACCCTCCTCATTGAGGCACCGTCACTGTAGATAGTGTTATTTGTCCTTAGGTTAGCATCGTGACCCTAACAGAATCCGCAATCTCTGCTTAAAATTCAAAGTCCAAACTGCCTCTTTACTCCATTAAATATTGGGGATGGCAGTCTTTCTTCATAATTGACATTTAAACAGGAAAAAAAGTAAATCTGGAGTTTTTAATATTGTGGATGTGCTCTCAAGCCAGGGAAAGACGAAGGGAAAGGAGGTAGTACGAGAGAAAGAGAAAAAAATGAAAGGAATGAAAGGTGGCCTCTAGTCCAGCCGCCTGGCCATATGCTTGCTGGAAGAAGTCACCAGGCGTCTGTTAAATGCCCTTTCAAACCAGGCATCTGAGATTCCCAATGTGATACGCAGCCTGTAGATTTACACAGAACTGTAAAACCCCTCCATGGCTCGGCTTCACTATTTGCAAATCACTTCTGATTCCATTTTGTTTTGGTTATCTCAGTGTAAATAACAGTTAAGTGGGAGTTACAGATTTTTCAAACACTAAAAGTGATAAACAAAGCTAATGGCAAGTCCAGATAAGGAGGAAAACCACCCAGAAGAATCCACAAGTACAAGCAAAGAAATAAATGGGATAGTCAGATGTGTGTGTGTGTGTGTGTGTTTCTTGTCACAAAAACTTTATTTTTCTTAATTTGCAGAGTAGCAGAAAAGGTATATGCAGGGTGTTTTTTAAGCTGTTCTGTTAGAGTCTTTATGATAATGTAGTAATAGGTGCCTAGTGCAACAAGACAGTTTGGAATCCACAAAGCCATCCTCAGAAACAAAGATACAAGTGTTTCCCCAACTGTTGAATTGTAGCTCCCTATAAACAATTTTCGCACCTCCATTTAATAGTTGGCATAATGCTATTTTTTTCACCCCATGTTGTGGCCACATTTCCAAGGGGAAAATGTCTATATAAGTAGTTACAGTAGCATTTCGAGGAGAAGACTTCATGTACCTGTACGTTTTTTGGAGAGTTGGCGGAATCCAGTTTAATTACCTGAACAAATTCTTTGAAGCCTTTGCTGGTAGTTGCAACTTAGCTGTGTAAGGAGGAGTAAATCATCACCCAGAGAGGAGAGGAGTGTGTTTGGGACACAACAAAGGATCTGAGGAGTAAACGCAGGGTGTCTGGGATTTTATTCAGCCAGGGCTGTGCGTGTGTGTCGCCGCCACGCACCGCTGCCTGTGCGAACGCATGGCTGAGCTGCCGTCTCGCTCGCTACTCCAAACACCCAAACACTGTGCGCCACCCAACTCCTCTTGTAACGCCATTGCGCGTGGCATTGTGTTGGGTTCTACGTGTGTGGCACTGAAGTCAGGGACTTGGGGGGAACAAGGGTTTCCCCGCTTCCCGCAGAGTCTCCCTCGGGCTGGGGCGACGCGGCCAAGGGCAGAGCGCCCTGGAGGTGCCCGGGGGCGCTCCTTCTCCTGGGCATTTACGCACGAGCGGCTCGGCGCAGCCAGGAGCTGAGGAGCCTAGGGTGAGCGGGAGGTTCCGGGTGGGAGTGGGGCGGCTGGATGGGAGCTGCCTTAACTTTGATCTGGTTGCGGCCCGGGGGAAGCCGCCGCCGCCCCGCCCGAGTTGGGTGCCGCCGCGCTCGGTTCTGCGCCGCGCGTCTCCGCGGCTGCCTCTTTAATCAGGAACACAGAAGGGGCGGGCCCTGAGCCGGCGCGTAATCGGATAGCTCTGCCGCGGCACTGACATCCACATGCTGCTCGGCCTGAAAAGGCAGGGGGGAGCCGGAGGGGAAGCAAAGAACGCGAGCGAGGCAGCAGCCCGCAGCCCGCCCCCAGCACATCCTCAGACGCGCAGACATTTGGCCAGGCGCTGGGCGAGGTGGAGGTGAAGGCGGGCGCGAGCGAACTCGGAGAGGGGCTCGCTCACTCCCAGGCGATCCCAGCCGCCTCCGCCGCACCGGCAGCAGCAACAGCAACAGCAGCAGCACCAGCGGCTTCCTTCTTCAGACTCCCCTCTTGAGGCTGGCTAAGCGGGTGTAGCCCTTGGGGGAGGATTCCGCTAGGGGAACTCGGCGAGGGCAAGAGCCGGGCAGCCGCCTCCTACTTCGGCCGTGCGGCGGTGGGTGCCTCCGCCCTCGTGTGGGTCCCGGGTGCCGGGGGATGTGTGTCAGTTTACGTCTCTGAGATCACACAGCTGCCCGGGGGCAGTGTGATGCCCAAGGCAAGTCTTGTCTTTTATTTTTATTATAATTTTTTTTTTACGCTTGGCTTTCGGGAAATATTCGTGATGTTGTAGGATAAAGGAAATGATACTTTGAGGAACTGGAGAGGACATAGATCTGTTTTGTTTTTAAGAGAGGAAACCCGTCCCCTCTTCCCGGTTTGTACCCTCTTTGCTGATTTCAAGAGCGACCCTCCTCCTGGTGAGGTGGGGATCCAGCGAGAATAAAGGTGAAGACGGACCGCCAGAACCCAGGAGGGAAACACTGACCGTCAGAAACCTCTGCAGAAGACATTGTAAGGAAGACATAAGAGCGAGAAAACACAAAGACTTACAATTGTACAAGAAACCTACAAATCCAGCTCTGGAGAGAGCCTCTTTCTCCAAAATGGATATGTTTCCTCTCACCTGGGTTTTCTTAGCTCTCTACTTTTCAGGACGCGAAGTGAGAGGCCAACCAGGTAAGCCCCTTAAAGTTTTTTCTATTCGTTTCAACATGCTTTCCCTTTAAAAGTAACTGCTAATGCCTGAGATGGGTGGCACAAGGAATGGCACAGCGAAGAGGCTTCCTCAATACTGAATAATTTAAAGAGAGATCCCAGCCGGCCCTCTCTACCATACACCACCGCTGCTGCTAAAACCCAACTTTATTCTCCTGCTAGGAGTGTGTGTGTGTGTGTGTTTTGAAACATAGACAGAATTTGGCGGTGTTCAGATGTCACATATGGACTGAATCAAAGGTTTAAAAATACTACAAAGCCTTTTTGCATTACAGTTTTTGGGAATTTTTTCCCCTTTCTTGAAGCAGAGCACATCTCCCTTGAGTTTCTTCAACCTCGCCAGTGAAATATAAATCATTTGCATTCCCTCCGCTTAGCTACATTGAGCAATGTTAACTGAAGGGCTTGGGAAAGGCAAGAGTCTAGTTTTGGTTTTCCAGTGCTGTGGATTCTTTGCAGAATGTGCGGATACGCCTCAAAATCACAGGGCTCAGGCTGATGGAGTAAGTTGGCTTTCCGCTGAGCTGGGGGCTTGGAGCTGGGCGCCGCTGGCAACCAAAGCGGTTAATCGTCCTTGCTCTCTTTCCTGCATCCATGTGTTTTCTGAGAGAGTAAATCATGGTCTTTTAAAAAATTATTATTAGATAAAACAAACTGTGTGGCCCTCCAAGTTCTCTCTTGTGAAGTGGTTAGAAACTTTCGAGTGGAATTTGTTCTCAGCCACTGCCAAAAAGGGTGTGTGGACTGAGTACAGAGATAAGCACTGAAGGCCCTGAATGCCCGGGCCAGTATTTGTGTGGGTATGTGTGTTGGGGGGGGTTAGGGGGGTGTGGCTGGCACAGGGGTACACTTCTGAGCTGGGATCTCTGGTTTCAGGGAAGCTGGTGGGGCTTGTCCTTCCTTCCCCACACTGCTTTCCAGGGTGAGCCTCTCTTCCCTCTGGGAACAGTGTCTGGAATCTGACAAAACTCTCAGAAGCTGCTACAGGTGATTAAGAATGAGGAAACCATCTACGGAGGAAAGAGGGAAAAGAGAAAGGAGAAAAAGCCCTCCTGCGTGCTTACCCAGCAGCATTTCCAAGGCTACAGCTGCAGTGTAGGGCTAACCCCTTGCAGCCTCTTGGGCACCTCCCCCCCATCGCAGGCTAGTGGGTCCAGGGGGAGCCAGCTTTGACTACAGGGGAAGTTTGTGCCTGGCATGCTGGTTCTCACCTCCTAACACACGTACACACCCCATTTTAAGCTCGGGTGTTTATTTGAGAGGGAAGAAAATTCACGATTGTCCTTGCTATCCAAATCCACATGTTTGCTGAACCTTCTCTACCATGACTGGTTTTCACTTGGGGAGATTACCTGTGCCTCCCCATTCCCTCTTACCTTTATTCCAAGTTCCCGGTTTGAAGTGAAATGAAATTACCTCCCACAGACCTGAAGGCTGCATAAATTATGTATGTTCGTGTGATTCGCTGTGTCTGTGTGTGCGCACTCGCACGCGAGCGCGCGGTGAGTATGCCCACGGTATATTATGTATTCAGGCACAGTCTCTGGTAGGCCCCTGTGCGCGAGTGCGCAGACACTGGCGCACACACCGGCAAACGCGCACACACACTCACACACATGTACACACACAACTTCAGATTCTGTGTGTTGCGCAGAGCGGGAGGGGTCGTGAAGACGGGGGACATCTACCCCAGATGTTCGCACATCTGTGCCTGAGTGCTGTGTGGAGTGTGTACGTGTGTGTGCGTGACACCGAATGGGACCCACTTCGTCTCTGCCACCTGCCTCCCGCTCTCTGCAGAGGCCCCCACCCCGACCCCGCAGCCTCCCTACGTCACTTCTAGAGAAACCCAGAGGCGAGGAGCGCGGGGCAAGTCACCCTTTTGGTGGGACGTGGAGCTGGGACCCGCCCAGGGATAGGTATTCTGCAGCCGCCGCCCCCCCACCCCGCCCCCGAAAAGGCGATCGCAAGCCCCGGGCTGCTCGGGCTTTCCGTCGGAGCAGCCTACTGGCACCGGGGCAGCTGGCGGCGGGTGGCAATGGGCAAGGCCCAGCTAGACCTCTGACTCTCCCGGTGCGCACCAGCCGGGAGGGGGCCGGGTCCAACCGGCGGCGATGACGGCGGGAACCCATTCGGAGGAGTCTGGCAGAAAGGAGGGTGGAAGGTGAAAGAGGGGGAACAATTGAGCAAATAGCCCCGAGGCGTGCGGCCTCTGAGACTGGCGGGCGGCGCGCACCAGGCTCCCCCACTTCTTGTCACGCTACCCAGCCTGATCGCAGCACCGCCGCCTTTCTGCCTCCGTTCCGCTCGGGCTAGTGGACTCGGAGCCCGCTGGTCAGGCCCTGTCTGGAGCTCCCCCTCTGCCTTCCCGCGTTCCATTCCGCGCTGCATCAACCCTCCCTCCACCCCTGGAGAACCAGCTTTGAAGGGCTGAGGCCCGGGGCCGGAGAGACTGGGGATCTGATCGCTGGCTGAGCTGGGTGGCGGGAAGCTGGGGTGGGATTTCCGAGCCGAGGGCGGAGAGACTGAGACGGAAAGGAGCCAGCTGGAGCCGCGGGAATGCGCGCAACTTGCACCGCCTTTGGTAGCGCTGCGCACCAAGCGCCCGCGGGTGCGCGGAAACAGGTGAAAAGCATGCGGCTCGGGCATCCACGTGGTGGTGAGGACTTGGTGGCCCCCAGCCCACCCCAACCCCCAGCGCCGTTCTCTAGCGCCCCATCGATTTGTTTGGGCTACGCAGCAGAAACAGAGCCGAGCGATCCATAAACATTCTATTAGGCAAAAATATTCCCAGTGAAAGCAAAACCGAGGCTCAAGCCTGGGCAAAGCTGGCAGCCTCTAACTCCTCCAGCCTCGTCCCCTCCTCCTCCTGGTTAAGGACACCACCAGGGAGAAGCCTGCGGCTTTTCCTCGAGGCTGCCCATTGCCAGAAAGTTAAGTCGTGGCTGCAGTTCCCTTCTTGGAAGAAACCTCTGCAATAGCTGGCGCCCCTCCTCCCCTCCCCCGCTGTCTCGCTCTTTGCTTTTTCCACGTGAGAAAAGGAAATATTCATGACCAGTGCTTCACTTTTACTGATTGATTTCTTTTTAATATCAACGCAATTTAATGGAGGCAAGGCAAGTTGTGATTAAATGGCTGCCCCAACCTTTCACCTTGGGCCGACTGCACTGCAGTTTTTCCCACCAGGTCCAGGGCCCTGGCCGCTGGGTATAGGGAGGGAGCATGCTGCAGAGCGAATAACACCTTAGGGCCCGAGGGGGATGGTGGTGGAGAAAAACGGTGGACCCCCTGGGAATCAAGGGGCTATGAGGGTGGGAATCAGCATTCCAGGCCAAGCAGAGGGGATCCATCCGTTTGGAGAGCAGGACCAATATAGTGGCACTGGTCAGATCAAGATAGCATAAAGCATATAAAACAAAGTAGAGTCACTCATGTCAACCAAGATGGCTGCCAGGCAGCCATGACACTTTGGATCAAGAGGGAAACTACCTATGTCACAGCAGATACACTTAAGATATCTGCATATGTGATCAGAACAGCCACGTCCAGAGAGTGGGACCACCCGTAGATAGGCTTCTGGTCAAATTCCCCACTTGCCGTCAGGGTGCCAAGACACTTATCAAAAGACCCAGAAGGTGGAGTACATCACTGTCAAGTTGTAACTGAGGCAGGTTCCAGACTACGGATGAGAGAGCTGACCTCCACACCCCAGAGCGCTGCTCCACGCCACACGGATCTCCCTGGGCATCAGCCTCCAGAGGCCCTGCTCTGCTGGACTGAGGGCTTTATCTGCCCCACTGCCCACCTGGCTCCAGAGATATCTTCCTTGCAAGACGCTGATGACTCCCTTGCCCAGCGTACTGTCTCCCAGACCTGCTGACTGAGACTCTGGGGCTCAGGTTCATTATCCCCCATTGATTGCTCTGTGTGTGTGTGTGTGTGCGCGTGCGTGTGCGTGCGTGTGTGTTATTTCTCTTAGATGGTTAGAATGAGTAGGATATTAATGCATGCTGATGTTCTACTTTGGGTGAACCTGCATGCAATAAAAGCTGAGTGAATAGCATAGTTACTGTGTGTGACTCTGGTCTCTTCCTTGGTGCCGGGCTGCCCAGCAGGCAGCTAGCCGAGCAGTCGCCTGGCTGGCTTATAGGAAAGACTACATCATGAACATACACTTGTGACAATCCGGCTCATCCGTGTTGCTGCTTCTGCGGCTCCAGTTGAATTTGTCTGGAAGGGGAGGGAATGCATGCTCTGGTTTATTGGCATGTGCTCACTGCTTGCCTCCCTCCCTCCACCTCCCTTTCTTCCTTTCAGTTTCAGACGGTTTCAGATGGAGAGGAGAGCCCCCTGGCGCTAGCCATTCCCAGTCAGCGCCTGGCCACAAAACTCCTCCTTGCTGGAGTTAATTGTGGTCCGCAGGGGACTAGGTTATACTCAGGAAATCATTCAGGTCCTGACAATGGGTTTCTTCAGAGGGCGGCAAGAGCCCGCCCCAATGTCCGCATTGCTTGGGGCCAAAAGAACCCTATAACCTTCCCCACATACCCCTCCTCTGCCTAGAGAGCTTTGATGGTGCTTGGGTTTTAATACCATTGCCATAGACATGGGCAGATGGCTGTCAGCTCAACCTTCCCTCTGAAATGATCAGATAAGAGGTGTAAATTGGCTGTGGGGGACAGGTCTGAGTTCAAACAACTCCTGAAAGAGAAGCAATGAGGGTCTAGGCGCAGGGCTAGGGTTTGGTGAGGGTTTCTTTTTCTAGCCTGTCCCTGCCCCACCCCACCCCCCATGCGGGATAATTATCAGCAGGCATAATAACTTGCAACAAAACTATAAACTTCTAGATTCTTCACAGACAGCCTGTTCTAGACTCTGGGGACTGGTCCCATGCCCACATTCCATAGGTGCCCAGTAAACTTTACCCCATAAACTGCCACTGGAGGTAGTGAAACTGTTGCCTGTTGCCAACAGAGCACACAGTGCAAAACAGTGGGAAGAGGAGAGCTCCCGCGAGGGCTTCAGGGCAAGCAAGCCCCTTCTTGTCCAAGACGTGCCTGGGAGAACTGTGAATGCCCAGACAGCACCTCAGGCTTGGACTTTTTGTCCTTCTGTGAAGGCCTCAGATTAAGCTACAGAGCACCCAGCTGGCAAAACGAAAGGCTGGAAGCGACTGGAACCCCAGGCTCTCTAGACAGGACTCCTGCTGTCTACCAAATGGCTTTCAGCCCCTGCTATTGAATGTAAAGTTCGCATGGAGCGATGAAAGGTCCATTTCTATCTTCGTGGTATAGAAGACGCCAGGAGCCCAAATGCCAGTTCATATACATTGAATTGAGAGGCATGAATGCAAATAAGAGTTGGGCCTGGGGGGGGTGGGGATCACACCATGGACTAGATAATTCTGGGTAAACTGACTGGTATTTTTACTCAGCTGCTCATTAAAGCAGTGAAGAGAATGAGCTGCCTTTGGGTAATCCAAGTGTGGGACAGTTCTGTGTTGACAGAATTCAGGGCTCGGTTCATTGGTAAAGGGTTTTCAGAATATATTCCCTAGAAATCCAGCTTGGAAAGACTTTAGGAAATAAAGATGTGCCTTCCCATTCTTGAAGGATGGAGCAGAAGCATAATACCATTTTAATTTCTTACACTGACAAGAAAGGACTTGAAAAGTGATGTCTGAGAAGTAGTTTGTAATATCATTAACATATGTGATTATTATACCATCTGACCATCATTCAACCCTGACCAGTCTTTGAAGCGCCCTCCTTGAGTGGCAGATATGTGTTTGATCCCCAAAAGCTAGTCTTTTTACTGTTCCTTCCAGGTAAGAAACTCACTTAAAAATTAACCCATTCCTGGACGATATTGTGGAAGTTGTTGCTGGCAACCTACAGCATTTTTCAAAGCTTTATCTGCCTTGATGAGAAATGACCGAGGGGCTTAATGGTTTCCTACCATACGTAACAAGATTCAGAATTCAGCGGGTTTGGATTCCTGGACACAGTGGCCTTGTAGTGCGGCTGGCCCCCTAGGAGAAAGCATCTTCTAAAGGTTTAGGAAACTGTCAAGTTTAGATAAGGCTGAGCTCTGATCCTGTGGGACCTTGGTTGTATTAATAAGGAGAAATTAATTTTTAACCACTGGGAACATTGCCAAATTATGTGACCTTTGGCAGACCAGCTGTGCTATAAAAATAAATCCCCCATTTCTGAAAATGCTGTTCTTATCCAGTAGAACAATAACAACGTGGTATTTGGCCTAGGTGAAGGGTAGGGTTGAGAAGAAAGGAGAAAAGAGGGAGTTGCCAACAAAAATCCCTCCCATGTTTTGACACATAGTTTCAGGCCTGAGCATCCTACCTACCCCTTACACCCCCAAAACACACACCCTGGTTTCCAGTACACAGGAAAGAGCCAGGAGAACAAGCAGCAGAGTGCCTGAGGGAGCAGGGGAGAGGGAACGGAGGAGGTGTTAAGTGCTTCCAGTCCTCTCACACCCCAGCCTTGAACACGTCTCCCATTGTCCACACAGACAAATTACTGGCACAGGAAGAGAAAGGGGAGTTTCAAACAGGCAAAACATTTCTTTCCCGAAATGCCACTAAATAAGTTTGTCACATGGAAGTTTTGGGGAGACCTTCGTTGGGTTTTCCAGCTTCTAAAGCACTGGAGACAGACCACCTGGGTTTAAAATCCAGCCCGACCACTGGCCAGTGCTGTGATCCAGAACGCTTAATCTCTCTGTGCCTCAGCTTCCTCGTCTGTGAGCAGTGTTGCGTAGTAATATAGCCCGCATCCTAGGCACTATTACCTGCCTATCCTGAAGTCATTTCATCTTTAAAACGGCTTCAGCCCTGACCAGTGTGCCTCAGTGGGTTGGGTGTCATTCCACAAAGCTCAAGGCTGCCGGTTCAATTCCCTGTCAGGGCACATACCTAGGTTGTGGGTTCAGTCCCTGGTTGGGATGCATACGAGAGGCAATGGATTGATGTTTCTCTCTCACATTGATGTTTCTAGCCTCCCTTCCCCTTTCTCTAAAAATAAATAAATAAAATCTTGAAAAAAGAAAACGGCTTCAGTGGGGTCAACTGTATTACAGAAAACACACTAACTATTGTGGTAAGTTTATGTTATTTTTATGAGTTTTTTTTAATAAGTAAATAATTGTTCCTTCTCAGCTCTTACCCCACGAAACCTTTGCCTGTGTTTTATAAGCTTCGGATTCTCTCTCAGCACTCTCCTCTTCAGAGGATATTCTCCACTGGGTTCTCATCTTAGATCTACTTCTTCTCTTTGCATTTTTTTCTCTTCTTGTTCTTCCACTTTGTGTTCTCGCCTCTGCTGATTTTTTTCTTTTTTTTTAGTCTCTCTCCTTTTCTTCCTTTTCTTATCTTCTATCCTTCATCAGGAAAGTGTGCTCAGCAGGGATCCCAGTGTTGAACGTGCCCCCCCTCCACCCGGAATGTGTAATAACTTCTACTCTGGCATTACGGCCCCTCAGCAGCTGAACTCAAAAAAGTCATCATAAAGACAAAATAGCTTTTACCCAGCAAGACTCTTAATAATCCTATTTCCCTCTGGGTCTTCATAAAAGAGCCATGATCTTATCCAGAAAAAGCGGAGGGGGCCTGGGACGAATGAAAGGAGAGCTCTCCCAATACACGCAATGGCCGGGGCCATGGGCCAGCTTAATGCGCGCGTCCAGCGCAGCCCTGCCCGCGGCCTCCGAAGATCCCATGATAGCCGGGGCTCTGGCCAGCCTTTCAGTGAAAAGCATAAAGGGAACTGCAAATTACTGGACTGAGTAGTAGTAATAATTGTTTTGATAAAGGAGAAAAATAAAACAGATGTGCCCAAAAGGCATTTGGGGGGCCAGGGTTAGGGGCATGGGGAGAGAGAAATGAACTAAAATAGTAAGAGATAATCCATTACCAGCACAAGTTTAGTGATGAAGTAATAGTTTGCATCTTCCTGGTGCTACTGACAACAAATATCTGGAACTTGCCTTTGGGAGGGATGGTGGGGGTCTGAAGGGAGGGGGCAAGAAAACCCTCTGGTACGTTAGTTTTACCATTAGAATTAAAATGTAAGTGTTATTTGAACTTCATCATTATCATCTGAGGTTAGGGTGTCTACGGAGACTTAGTTTACACTAACTCTCCCTTGACTTATGACTAGGTATTGTTATCCCAAGCAAATTATTTAAACACTCAGTTTATCACTAAAGAAAATTCCCATTTAATAGCAGCTGTGGGCTGGGAAGAAAGAGTTGTAGCATGAGAGGCAGAACAATTTGTGATAAGGCTTTCTTAGAATTTGTGATACCTACCGATACTTTTGGTGTTACTTTAGGCAATTAGTAATTTATTAACTCATCAAACCTCACTGAGGCTGACTCTTGGGAAAGGCTCTGGGTTTGATCCTGTAAGGATCCTATAGGTTTAATCCTATAAGGTTCACCAAAGATGAATGAGAAGGGGGCCATACCCTCAAATTGTGGTGGTCCAGCAGAATGGATAAGGCTGTCCTGAGCTCTCGCACGACTTAGAACAGTGATTTTCAACTGGTGCGGCATAAGACTTTTTAAAACATGCAATATCTGACTGTTTAGTCAGGGACACTGACCTCTTTTCCCTTAGATTATAAAAGAAAAAAAAAATGACAACCAACAACACAACAATAGCCATCCGTTGTGAATGAATCAAAATTATACCATTTTTTGTGTGTGTGAGATTGACAGAAAATGTATTTGGGGGTGTGCTGCACAATTTTAGTAATTAGTTTATGTGAAAAAGGTTGAAAGCTGCTGCCTTAGGATATATGGAAGAGCTTCAGCCTCCCGGGTTTGAGATAGGGAGAGGGGAAGGGTGCCCTTGGTGTGGGAACCGAGGAAGGGCAGAGGAAGTAACCGCTGAGCCTGGATTGAGGAGATGGGATTTGGAGCTGGGAAGGGCATACCTCGGGAAGGGGAAGGTGGGAGCGGAGAATTGGACACTGGGTTGGTTTGAGGTAACACTCAGAAGCTGCAGTTTAGTATTATGGGGGAAAATAATTGCAAATAAGGTTGGAAATGGTAGCTTGGGCTAAAGGCAAGGCCCAAATTGTTAGGCCAAGGGGTTTAGATTTCATTTACTAACCAATGGGGAGCCATTGATGTTTCAACATAAGCCTTCAGTTAATCAAAATAAATGAAAAAAAATATTATATTACATTTTTTTTCCTCCTTTGGTTTTTGGAGAGACCTCAAAATTATTCTTCTTCTATTTCCTTCCCCAAATGTCTGTTGAAATGGTCAGGAATTGTAATCCCAGATCTCTCATCAATGGCATCAAAATTGCATTTGCAATGAAGGCTGGAAAAGAGTGGACATAAATATAAACTAATGATATTATATTGGCTGCCCTATTGGAATTGCATTTGTTTATGATATAAGATGACATATAACAAGGTTACCACAGGTGGCATGATTCGAGGTCAGGGAAGTAATCACATCAAACTTACATTTTAACGATTAAACCAAGGTTCATTTTCAGAATCCAAATTGAGGGGAAGAGACTTTCCAAAGCCCTGTTTCCAGACCCAATATCCAGTTCTCTCCTCGGTGAATCGTTGGAGGTGTTGTAGAAGAGGGGGGGTTTGCCGTGCTCTGTTCTCCTTTTTCCACACGCCTGTGCTGGCCTCCTCTCCCGCTCTCAGGTCCCCTTCTTTCTGCCCTCCCTGAGATATTTTTATTCAGATTTTGAACTTTATCACTGCAGAAGTTCACAAGGATTCCCATTTGCTGTGCCTTCGGGAGTGCATCACTCACTGCCACCCGGCCCCATAAATTGAATAGATTGCATCCCTTCCCAGTTGCCTTAGGAAGTGGTCAAACAGCCGCATTCCTGGGCTGATGGATTGGCTCATTTCTTCCCAGCTTAAGCCAAGATACAGATTTTATGAGACTGTCTTGTGACAGGCTGAAGTCGCTTTGAATAAAACAAAATCCAGCCTCAGCTCACAGAAAAAAAACTCTTAAAAAGCAGCTTATCCGGGGTAAGTGAGCAAAGTTTGGTTAAAACCCTGAGCAGAGGACTTTGATGATTTGGGTGAGGGATTTTAAGGAACTCTTTTTGGTCTTTTTGTGCATCATGGTTGTTGACAGGCTCACACACAGAACTGTGTATTCATAATATTTATAAATATGCAGCCACAGACTCAGTTAAGAAAAGAAACCCACGTCAGTAGAGCTAATGTGATTAAAAGAGACATTTGAACTCTCCATAATGCAAGACAGACATGTTCATCTGGAGAATCCTGGCGTTTTGTCTTAGGCTCACCTGAAGCAGATGAAACAGGTGTAACACCTTGAGTAAGTAACCTGGCCAACCAGGAGGGTAGAGAGCCTTTGATTTTGTGCTTCATGTGTGGGTTCTAAGATCTTTCCCCCACCTCATTGTTACAGGACTTGAATTTTAGAACTAGAAGTGACCTTTAGACTCATTCTCCTCATTTTACAGGTGAGGAAACAAAGGCTCAGAGTTGTTTACCAACTTACCGAAGGTCACACAGCTTGCTAGTGGTATGACCATGCTCAATGCAAGACGTCTTACTGGCGAAGTGGCAAAGTGACAACCTTCTCTTTCTAAGTAGAAGAAATCTTCTTTGCCTCAGCTACTAATAATTAAATGAAAACAATGCTGCGGAAATAAGAATAGGATGGGATTATACTGTAGATAAAGGATAAATTATAAAGAAAAGAAAGTACATTATCTTAATGGAAATGTGACCCGGTACTTTTCTCCACCAAGTGCCCTCAGTTGTGTGTAAGAAATAGATGTATTCTAATCCTTCAGCTCTTTCTCTTTTCTGCGGCATTTTACAGTAACATGGGACCTGGTCTCTGGTTCTGTGGGGGTCAGACCCTAGTCCAGGAAACCCTGATGTTCTTACAGAGAAGGCCCGTCAGAGATGAGGGGAGGGACTTCGAGACCTGGGCACTACACCAGTTCTGGCCACCCTCCATTCCAGCACCTAAGAAGAGCTCCACTGTTAGCTGCCTTGCACATTGGAGTTCAGGGTAGAGCTCTGTTCAAGGGAAAAACCAATCCAACACTTCTAAAAAGAATTTTGAAAATTATACACTTAATTCGATTCACTCATTGAATTTCACCTCTCTTCTTGCTACTGTCAGCACCTGCCCCGTCCTAGCAACCTGGTCCCATTAACCCAGGCCCACCCTTACCAACACCCTGATTCGCTTGTCTCACATCCAGCCAGTCCTGATGTTCCCTGCTTTTGCCAAGGACTTTTTCCTTCAACTCAGCTAAACCAAGTGATCTGATTGTTCTTCTACTGTGGGAATGCCAGCGGGCGGTTGCCTGGTGTCGCCTGGTGTCTCTGTTGTGATTCAGATCATTTAAAAGTCCTCACTATAGTCAGGCTTCAGTTTTTAACAGCTACTTTTGTCAAGTTGTGGTCCTACAAAACAATTCCAGTTGACTTCCCTTAGAAGGCAGACCAGATTTTTAAAAAGATTTTCTCCTCCTTAATGCTCTCTAAAAATCAGATATTACTAGGAACCAGTGAGTTGTCTGAAACTGGGTTCTGTAGGAGGGTGACAGGGCCTGGTTTCCCCAAAGCAGCATCAGGTGGTACTTAGGACACCAGTAAAGCAAAGCACCTCAAGGAGGGAGGGAGAGAGAGGAGGAGAGAGACTGTCAGAAATAATCTGACATTTTGCTCCAGTCGGTGTGGCTCAGTGGGTTGGGCTACATCCAAGCAAAGCAAAAGGTTGCTGGTTTGATTCCCAGTCAGGGCACATATGTATGTTGCAGGTTGGGGGTGGGGGGTGTTTGGGGGGTGTATGAGAGGCAACCGATCGATGTCTCTCTCCCTTTCTTTCTCCCTCCCTTCCCCTCTCTCTAAAAAAGAATAAATAATCTAATATTTTATATATCAAATACAAACATTTAAGCAACCATTATGGTGGGGGGAATAGATCTTTGTGACTTTAGAACATAATATTCCCTTTATTTCAGATTACTTTTTGAAATTAAATTAATTTGGGTAACATTAGTTAAAAGACATGTAAGTTTCAGGTGTACAGTTTTATAATACGTCATTTTTGTATCGCATTGTGTGTTCACCACCCAAAGCCTAGTCTCCTCCTGTCACCATGTATTTGACCCCCTTTATCCTCTTCATCCTCCTCCCAACCCCTCCCCCTCTGGTAACCACCATACTGTTATCTAGAATTGCCACTTCAACCTTTTCATTCTTGGGCCTCTGAGGTCTTTATCTTTCCTGACCTGGCCCATCTCAGATGTAGGAGAAAACTCCTCTGAACAACTCAGTGCTGAGTTTGCCTGCTTCTCTTTGGGAGATGCATTTGCCCCAGGTGGAAGGTATTCACAGAATCACTGGAGAAGGAAGTCCCTCGTCAAGTCACCGAACAGGCTCAGTAGCTCAAACTTCAACCTGGTCAACCTCCCTTCTGTACATGCGTATTGGCCTACAGGGGGTTGCCCTTGAGTTCAACCTTCTTTTGGCTGGGCTGGGCTTACAGAGGGAGCATTTCTGCTGTTCCTTTTGGAACACGGTAAAGCCCTCCAAAGGACTGGGCGGTGTAGCTCCTCAGAAGAAAGCCCAGGTCGTTTCTCTCGGGGCCATAATTATATTTTAGGAGTGGGGGGTCCCCAAACCTGGAAATGAAAGATCGATTATCAAGAGGAGACATAGAAGAATTGTGTGTTTTCTTTACAATTTTTACTGATATATTTCAAGAATTCAGTTTTCTCCAAGAAACACAGAGATGGAAATTCTCATATTTAACTTGATGGAAATGATGTGCAATATTTAACCTGTGCAAATGATGTGCAATATTTTATGTGAGGATGCGAAAGTGTGTACAGAACTAAAGTGTTAATTTCTAATATGTGTGTGTACCCTGCGTATGTTTGGTATCTGTGTGTGTGTGTTTCTGAGTGTGAGTTTATAAATGTTTGGATATTGGAAAGGCCTACTACACACAAGCAAAGCAGATGTTTTAATGAGTTCTCAAATATTTTAATGAGTGCCATGATTTTCTTCAGATAAAGGAAAGAGAAAAAAAGAAACGGGTTACTTGCACCTTTTCATTGGAGTCTAAGTCTTTACCAGCAGAAAAGGCAGACGGTCAGCTAAGGGACATATATGGTAGGAATTTTTTCTTCAGTGGGGAAGTGATGACTCCTGGTGTGAATCATAAACGAAACCTTCCTAGGAGGAAGTTTCCGGTCTTTTCTGCTGATCATGTGTGTCTGCTCTAATTACTGAAAACTTAAACTCGGTTCAGTGGGGGAATTGAGAGGGTGAAGTTCTTCTTTCTGTAGAAAATTTCTTCTCCTGCTAGCCTGTTCACACAGCTGGTGATCTAAGTCCCCACACCTCTCCTCTGCCTTCTCAGAGGGCCACTCTTGGTCCTCGTTCACATGCCTGAGCTAGGACCAAAGGGCCACAATTTGCCTTGCTAAACGATGTTAGGTGGCCACCTCAGGTAAGTGGTGTGGACACCTGGAGAGCCTGCGGGGATTGGCTGCAGGGGAAGAGGTGGCAGAGGCCTCACTGCCGGCCTCCTCTTCATCTGGGCGGGAGGCCTGGGCCCATTGTCCCCCTGGGCTGTGGAGGGTCATTAGAAGATGATGTCTCTGCTAGCCAGAGGGAATGGCCTGCTTTTGTTTTCCACCCAGTAGGAAATGGAACCTGAATCCATTCGCTTCTGGGCGGTTCTGCAAGGCACAGTTTGAGCTCTTGGAGGCGTGATGCCTAAAAGGCTACTTGTGTGGATCTGTGTGTCCCCACCACCACTGTGCAGCGTGCCCATCTTTTATGCATTTAAAGCCTGTCAGCCTAGTAACCGAAAGCAGAGCTCTGGAAGACAGTAATGCCAACAGGCAGGGGGAATAGTAAAGTGCACCTGTAGAGTTAAAAAATGCATGACCCTTTCCCTCAAAGAGTGAGCACAGGAGAGAGACCCATCCTGTAAGGTGGCCGCTGAGCGCTAATACATAATTCACGGGCCCATGCTGCTCCATGCAGATGGCGGTATTAAATCTTGATTGATGGTAAGAGGGGTGCGACTCTCCAAGAGGCTTCTGAATATTTCCAGGTCTCTCGTGTCTTTTTGTCCTCTGATCTACAGTGGTATTAAGCGAAACCCCCCATTTCCCAGGAACCCCTTCTGGGGATTGAAGAACTGCACTCCCAAATATATGAGATTCTTCAAATGTCATCACCAACCTTTTCTGCCTTTGAAGATTGCCCCGTCCCCTCCTGGCACACGGGAAGCTGTTTCCCCAGCCAGGCACTCAGACACTATTGGGAAGAGTGGGGGCGGGGGGGCGCTGCTCCCCTGAAGCCAGCTGCCTTTCCAAGGGCTGGCTCCCCCTGGACAAAGCAGCAGCACACTCTGGCGGTGGTGACCAGGCAGGAGGGACAGTGGGCAGAAAGCACGGAAAAAACACAGCCGTCCACTCAGCACAGAGCACTCTTTGTCAAAACTCTGAGGTCAGAGTCAGTGGATCCTCCAATGCAGATTTTCCACTCGGTCTATAATGAAATAATAAATCAAATTTGTGGTGTATGTGGAATTAAGTGTTTGGGGTTTTTTCTTTTTTCTTTTTTTCTTAAAAAAGAAAAAAAAAAGACTGAAATCACCCTCCAGGGCCTGTTCTGGCCCAAAGCTGAAAATGCTTCCTCCGCATCACATGTAATTGTTACCAGGCTTGCTTGTGGGTCGGCACCACAAAACCGCTCTTGTCAGTTCCCGGAGCCGTTGCTGCTGGCTGCCTGGGCTGGGCTGGGCTGGGCTGGGCTGGGAGACACCGGAGACCATGAAGGATTTATGAGGTAAAGATAGAGATGAGAGGTTTGAACAAGGCACAGAAGAAGATGGGCCAAGGCCCAGAGAAAGGAAAAGGCAGGGAGACATGTTAAGTTTGCAGCTTTCTTGTATTTTTTAATCCCAGAGCATGTGATTGGGAATATTTATAACCATTTTCTGGGATATTTTCATCTGGGGAGAGTGTGTGCGTGGGTGTGTGTGTGTGTGTGTGTGTGTGTGTTCAGTCTCAGAGCAGAGGGGATGATGAGCTGATAATCTCTTCCACTGAATGAGTAAGCAGGTTAGTTTTTTGGACAGCCACTGGTAGAGAAGAGAAACAGGGAGGGGAAAAAAAACCGCTGGAACACATTTGAAGTTCTTCGGGTTGTTTGCCTTCTCTTTCAGACCCACCCTGTGGAGGCCGTTTGAATTCCAAAGACGCTGGCTACATCACCTCCCCCGGTTACCCCCAGGACTACCCGTCCCACCAGAACTGCGAGTGGATTGTTTATGCCCCCGAACCCAACCAGAAGATTGTCCTCAACTTCAACCCTCACTTTGAAATCGAGAAGCACGATTGCAAGTAAGCACTGTCCTGCGCACCGCACACCCATAAGACATACTCCCACCGGCCCCCGGCCCTCCGCCCGCACCACCCCCCGCCCCGCAACCCCACTGCTGCTGCCACCTAATGGCCACACCCCTAATACCAGGTCCTGCTAAACAGCGCTGAATCTCACCCAATATGGCATTCTCCTTCAGAGGGAAATAAAGACCTAGTCGGTCCCCTGGTAGGGAGGAAAGAGGCTTCTTGAGTGAATTGTGTAAAGAATAGCATCCATCCTATCTTCAAAAGCTGGCAGTGAGAATTCCCTTTGGGGACAGGGCCAGGGAGGACTACAAAAAACGCAAGCTCTTGGCTGTGGGATTTGCCTGCCCCTCAGAGATCTCCCCATTTCCACTGCCGCTACCACATGCAGGAACCCCAGCAGCTTCCTTAGTAAAATAGTGGCCAAATCCCCAAGCCAAGACTTCCTCTGCATCCAGCCGGGGAGGATCGGGCTGTTATCTTATGAAGTGGCAGCTGCTTTCCTGACAGTTAAAAATCTGAGTCTCCACTGGTAGATCTAAGATTTGCATTGATTCTTGGTATCTGTGTTGCACAGGTTAGAGTCTTCAAGCTGGATTTATCTAACAAACACTCTTCTAATTGCTTTATAAGTATCAATCCATTCAATTCTCACCACGGCCCTGGGAAATTGGGGTCATGATGACCTCCATTTTGCCAATGAGAAAAACCAAAGCCCAGAGAACTTAAGTCAGTCATCCGAGGTGACTCAGCTGGTCTCGCAACATCAGTTCTGTCACTGTGGAAATGTGTGGCTTAGGAGACACCACATGGACATTTAGACATCCGTGAGCGCTTCGGGAATGCCATGTTAATACTTAGGGCCCTATAAATTAAGGTGAGGGAGCAGGCAACATTGTCCTGTCAAGAATGTGCTTTTTACCATCTAGTGGGCTCTGTCTTACAGTATTTTGTCATTGAAACAAAAGGGAAAGTTTTCCGTGCAGGAAAGAATGTGCAGACAGTCCTGTCCTGCTCCAAATGAGCTCCTGCCACGTGCCACTGCTCTGATGGGCATTCAGTGCCCCCTTATGATTAATAAATAGGCTGAGCCTGTCTTGTGGCCCAGGCATTGTGAGTACTGAAAAATTAATGAAGGGGCCAGCTGGTGGGGAAGGTAGAGGACACAGGCCTAGGTCCAGCCAGCGCTTCCTCGTCGAGGAGACAGGACCCTCTGTAACCAGGGCTGGACTGCGAAGCTGTGAATCAATGTCATTGTTATCCTCTCTTTTCACCTACAATACATAATGGTTTTCCCCCAACAAGAGGTAGCCTTTGTTGAAAACCCAAGGGTTTCCTGGGTAGATGCCTCATGTGACAAAGAGTCATACGATGGGGTTTCTGATCGCAGATCATCTCTTGACACGGGGTAACTCATCAGTTCCTCTTTGTCTAAGTTAAACGGACACCCTTGAATACATATGCATAGAATCTCAAGGCTGCCCATTCCCTGCCAGTGCACTTTACCAAGAATTTCTGTTCGAAGAGCTTCTTTATAAGGTGTTTTTGCTCTTGGGGCCTCTGGCACAGCACAAGGTTGGCACAAACTGAAGTGTAGCGCACGGAGAGCTCGGGTCTGAGCTCAGAGAAATTTGACTAAGCACCTCTCTCGACAGAGGGCCAAATTCTGCTATGCTTATGCCAGGAAATCTCCCAGGAAAGTAGCTAAGATTGGGTCATCTTATGTATATTCATAGTGGCCGAGGGAGAAGGCGTGGCTGTGAAAGAAAAACTGAGGGGCTAGTGAGCACGGCTTTACGCACGTTTTGAAGTGTGGGAGGCCAGGAAAACAGGCTCGTGGCCCGTTTGGGGCTGCAGGGCACCCCTTCCCCTTACAGGGCTCAGTTTCAGGGATGGGGAAAACTCAGATCGCTGAAGGCTCTTGTAAGGTTCTTGGAGAGGAGGGACAAAGTAGTCTCTTGCCTGGGTTAGAGTAGGGGAAGCAGGCCAATGACAGGTTATCTTCTGGCTTATCATCTTCACTAAGTAGCTTCCTGTTTTTCTTCGCACTCCCCCATTCAGTGCTTCTGGCTTGAACCAGAAAGGTCAGGAAGGTCAGAAAAAAAATCTTTCTGGGGTCTCTCTCTTCCAGTGCCAAATTGTCAGAAAGGGTCCGTTGGGGTCAAGCCTCTGCTACTTAACCTCGTCCTTCACTCTCTATCCCTCCCCCATTTCCCCTCCACTCCCCATTTCTCTCTCATCCTGATTAATTTTTGTATTTAGAAAGACACATCCGGTTCTCCCAACCTCTCACTCTGCAAGGTATTTTTAACATTCTTCCCTGGCCATTTGCATTCAGAATAAATAGGCTTCTCCCCACCACAGCCTTGTTCACTTCCTTGTGAAAGGAACAATTAATCTAATTGAAGTCCTGGAAGTTCTGTCTTGTTCCTCCTCTCTTTCCCTCTCTCATTTCTGTTCCAAGGGAGCTCCTGGGTTTGGAAAGCACTTACTATCAAAGGAAATTAGCCTCCTTTCTCCTTTCATTTCGGGTGCATGTTTCGAATTGGATTTGGCTCTTGAAGCCCATCGAGTGGATGCTTACCAAGAGAAAACTGCCTGTGTTCTCTCATCGCCCTTCTGATGAGAGAACACAGCAGTAACACCCCAGCGAAAAGGGAAATGAGTAAGAAAGTCAGACCATCAGCCAGCCCCTTGTGTTTTTCCCTCTTCTTCCTCTGTACGGGATGAACTGTGGAGATTCGTCCCCAGGACCTGGGAATGAATGGTCCCTGGTCGGAGATGGTTGACTTCAGCCACTGAAGGTCTAGGGCAGCAATTTTCAACCTCTTTCATCTCATGGCACACATAAACTATCAACACTCTGCGGCACACCAAAAAAAAATTTTTTTTTGCCTATCTGACAAAAAAAAAAAGTATTAATTTTGATTCATTCACACCAATGGCTATTGTGGTATTGGCTGTTGTTATGTTTTTTTTTATTTGCCAATCTAACCCTTAGATTGGCTTAAGGAAAAGAGGTCAGTGCCCCTGACTAAATCGTCAGGCATCACATGTTTTAAAAATTCTTGCGGCACACCAGTTGAAAATTGCTGGCCTAGGCCATGACTGAATAAACCCCAGACGGAGACCTTTTCCCCTAATCTTTGCTTGTGATTGTTGTTCCTTTTATTAATCGCACTGTCCGCCTGGAAACTTTCGCTCACAAGCCTCAGCTTGCCTTCGTCAGCGCCCTCTGGCCATTCTCAGGAATCCAAACCCCCAGCACCCTCGGGCTGCCCTGGAGCCTAGTCACCTGCCGTGGGCAGAAACCAGAGGCCCTGTGGTCCTGCCAGGTTGGCGTGGCCCCGGGGCAGAAGGGCGGGATTGGGGCCATCCGAGCCTGCTGGGAGAAGCCACCTCATTTCATGTGGTAGGAGAGGCTCCCACTTTGCTGCCTTTGACTTGAGTCATTGGCCAACGGGCTGGATGCACGGGTTTTAGAGCCTACGCTCACAAAATTGAATCTTTTTCTGTTTCTGAAATCTAAAATTTATGCATTTTGAAAAACAGCCCCCTCATAAGAGACACAGCTTATTCATGAGTCCTCCTCACACAGGCCTGGCCTCCCGGCCCACCCCAGAGGCTCTGCCGATGAAACCAGCATTGAGAGAGCCTGAGTCCTGTTAGGGACTGGTCACTTCCTTGCAGGCGGTGGGTATAAGGGGGATAAATGCTAATGGGAAGCAAATATAATGTTTTTTAAATACCAACAAAAGAGAATTGGTCATTTCTGGATGGGTATCTTGAAAACCGTATTTTATAAAGTGAAAGAAAAACACTAAAAAGACTTGAAAGAATATTTCTTAGGCTAAAAACCCACACAGAAGTCTACACTAATGACTTTATGTGTATGTTCAGCTCAACAATATATGATTTACTGTGGGTTATTGCAGAATAATGCTCCATCCAAGTGAAATTGAAATTGCAGGTACTAAAACGTACCCCTTTAAAGTTTCAGCTCTGGCTGGCATGGTTCAGTGGATTGAGTGCCAGCCTGCAAACCAAAGGGTCACCAGTTCGATTCCCTATCAGGGCATGTGCCTGGATTGCGGGCCAGGTCCCCACTTGGGGGCACACAAGAGGCAACCACACACTGATGTTTCTCTCCCTCTCTTTCTCCCTCACTTCCCCTTCTCTAAAAAATAAGCAAATAAAAATCTTTTTTAAAAAAACTAAATTTTAAATAAATAAATAAAGTTCCAAAAATTCTTCCTAAAAAGTTTGTCGGATAAAGGCCCCCCTGAGGCAAGTGCCACACTTCCCTGTCCTCTAAAACAAAGGAGAGTCAGCCTTTTTTTTTTTTTTTTTTGGATGATTGAGGTATCTAATTCTAAACTTCACCTTCTGTGACAGGCTAGCTGGGATACGTCATATTTGGATCAGATGGATTCAGAGTTGAGGTTTTGTTGACCTTTGAAATTTCCCAGGCTTCAGTTTCCCCATCTGCAAAGCTGTGACGGTAATAGCTACTTGTTAAGGCAGATGCACAATAAATTAGCAACTGTGTTAGCATCTTTTATATTTGGTCATAGGGAAGTTTGGGACTTTTTTCGATCAATACTCTTGCTGTTACTTCCTGTTATCAGTAGCATATCTCCTGGGGCCTTCTTCTTCTGAGCTGTTTTTACTCTTTTATAATAGGTATGGATTTTGCTTCAGGAGGTCTTGCTGTCTATTGTAGCAATTTTCAACCAGTATGTTGCAAGAGGCACACTGGTGTGCCACAAGAATTTTCTAAACATGCAATACCTGACTATTTTGTCAGGGGCACTGACCTCTTTTCCCTTAGACTGTCAAATAAAAAAAAAGTGACAATTGCCAACACAACAGTTAGCCATCCGGTGTGAATGAGTCAAAATTATACCTATTTTTTTGTCATATAGGCAAAAATATATTTTTTGGTATGCTGCAGAATTTTGGTAATTAGTTGATGTGGGCCATGAGACAACAAGTTGAAAATTCCTGGCCCACTGGGAAGTTTTGTTCCTGAGGTCGAAGCTTTGCCCCAAGCCAGGGCGCCCCGGGGCCGGCAAACCTGCTTCACGCCATCCAGCCACACTCACCGCAGAGTCCAAAAGCATCCATGCATGGAGGCCTCAGCATTCATTGAGCTGCTCACAATCTTTTCTTCTGAAACCATCCCTCCCCGCACCCCCATGTTCTGGATATTTGAGGTTTGGGCTCTCTGGTCTCTAGCTAAGTGTCCTGGATAAACAAGTTGCTCTTGTCTTTTATTTATGGCCAGAGGAGCTCTAGAAAATCTAGAAGTCGTGTCTATTTCTCTCAAAGTAGGGGATGATATCTTAGAAAGGTAGCAGTTGATAAATTGACTACAGTAAACAGAGGAAACAGATCAGACTTCAATAATCTGGCCCCTCCCCACCGGGCCAACATTGATTTCCTGTGCTCAGTAAACACTCTCGATTTTAGTCAAACAGCCAAACCTGCCTGAGACCCTACGAGTGCCCAGTGTGCCGACTATCCTCACCCTCCCCTCCACAGTCTCCAGCTGCACGCTGCCTTCTTCCCCTGGGTTTGCTTTATCCCTCCAGGTCTCTCTTATGAACCCTCAACTCTGAACCCAGAGCATTGCAGATCACCTGGATTTGCTTGTTTGCCTTTAGTTCATGTGTGGTCACCTTGTGTTCTGCGCATGTAAATTCTCTGAGGGCATGGACCCCATATTTCGTGTCTATATCCCTAGGCCAGAGAGTCCCCAACTGTGCATGCAGGTGATTGTTTTAGTGCTGTTTTACATTTGAGATGCCAGGACATAGGTCAGCATGACATGAACCTGCACTGGAAGGCTGACAGAACTGTCTTCTGTATTTGTCCATCTTGCGATATGACATAATGACAGCATAAGGATCAGACGCAGGCTGTGGGTGTCTCCGAGCTCTCTGGGACTTGGTCTCTCACCCACAAAGTGTCAATAGACCATTCATTCATTCAGGCAAAAATAGTTTTTAAGAACCTACTGTGTGCCAAGCATGCTAATAGCATTGGGAGCCCAGTGATGAGTAAATCATACTCTTTGCCCTCATGGAACTTTGGAAGGAGGGAGCAAGTAAAAACTGATGACAAAGCTGCCACATGTGGAATATCAATTAAGCACTCTACATCATTTTACTTGATTCTTGCAAAAATAAAAAATAAAATACCTATGAAGTCATTGTTACTCTTTCCATTGTATAGATGGAGAAACTTGGGCTCAAAGAAGTTAAGCAATTGACCCAAGTGGCAGAGAAAGGTTTGAAAGCTGGAATACTCTGCTTTGCAACCTGTGCTCTTTACTCTTATGCGCTACTGCCTCCCCCTACACCTATTCTAACGGGGAACATGATATGGACATGTTATGTGAGCACACAACACTGAGATCCAGCCTAGGTCGGGTAGATCAGGGAAGGCTCCCTGGAGGAGGTGATGCCTGTACTTATCCTGAGAAGTTAGTCAGGCAAAGGAGGAGTGTGTATGGCTGGTGGTCCAGGCAGAGAGCGGCATGTCAGAGACAAGGAGGGGGGAAAATTTAATGACTTCGGGAGCTACAGTCATTGAAGAGCTGTTTTTGTGACTTGCTGATATAAACCCTCTTCTTGGCAAAGAGGTGCCTGAGCATTGCTGTTTAATTTTATTTTCTGGCCAGGCAACTTCCTCCATCTCAGAGAAGGGGTGTGGTCAGGAAGCAGGAAAGACTGTGGTTATGGGGATTCTGTGCTGCCCCCCACCCTCCCTGGCCAGGGTCTCTGGTCCCATACCCTATGTCCAGCAACCCCAGCTTAATGCCTGAAGTGGGGTCGCCTGGGAAAGTCCCGGTAACACTTTGGATTAGGCTCTGCTGGTCAGTTTATTCCTCCACAGGACTGCCTTTGAACACACGTCTCTTTCCAATGAAGAGATGGCGGGAGGCCACATCGTCCAACTGGTGGTGTGCTCCTGAGTCTCTAGAAATCAAAGTGGAAGTGAGAGTACCCTGTGGTTCAGGAGGGTGCCTTGCACTCAGGAAAGACCCTCAGGTTACTCATAACATTATTCCAGAATTACTGCCCGCCCAACCACAGAAATAATTCTGATTCACCCAAGGAACCAATGAGTAGCAATACTTTTTCGTATTGCAACAATCCTGTTAATAACAGAAACAGATCCCCCTCCAGGTATGTGGCGTAATGAAGGGGAGCAGTCCTGCTGACAGAAGCGCAGCTGGCAGCTGACCCCACGCTCGCCAGCCTGGGCCAGGGACTCCACCCAGCTACTCAGCTCACTGAAGGAGTGAGGAAAAACACCACAAATTATTCTCCTCCTCTTACCAAGGTTAAAGAGCAGTTGGGACAACCGTTATTTTTGGCCATTTGTTTTTAAACAGGCGATGTTGCAATCACAACTCGCCAAATGCAAGCTTCAGTGCGGACGTCCTTCTTAACGATGCACTTTATCTCTGATTGAGAAAAATCACTTGAGATTTTCTAATACACAGTCCCACTTGCTCTGCCTCGCAGCCTGGGCACCTTCCCTGAACCCAGCAGTCCCAGAAGGCCTGCGTCGCACCCCATGTGATTCCATGTCATTCTCCCATCTAATTACACTGGGCGAGAGTGTCTTCAGAAATTCAGTGGGAGCCCTGGGTGTGGAGGGGATAAAGAGGAAAAGGAAATCGACCAAGTCAAGAAATTAGATTTTTCTAAAAAGGGAATTTTGTGTTTTCCTGTAGTCATGAGTCCTATAGGGAGTGGGGGCTGGGGGATATAGATATATATATATATTCTCTTTTGTCCTTTTTAGTGGCAACGGGGCTTGAAACCTTTGGATTAAGAGAAACTCAAAAGATAATTTAATTCCATCCTTCTGCTTCTGCCTGGATAAATCATCTCGGGGAAAAAATATGTCAGCTGGCCTTGTCTTTCCTTCTAGAAAAGAGCTTTCATAATTGTCCTTCATTAGGAGACATAGTGCCTCACGACTCATCTACGCTAATTGCAGAGTAGATGGAGAAAAATCCCTGACAAAATGCTAGCTGGGTCAAAATAAAATTTGAAAGAAAGAAATGTGAGTCGGGCTTAGGCTTGAGAGGGCAGCAAAGCATGATAAAGGAAAATCCACATGATTTTTTTATGGGTTTTTTTCTAGCTTTGTAGCCAAGCATCTTGCAAGCCTGTATGCACTTTTCTGCTCTCCCCCACTGTATGTTTGTGGGTGGTGTGGGGGGACCGTCAGTTAGACAATAATAGCAAATATTTACTGCACTCTCCACAGGTGTCAGATGCTACCATACCGAGAATGTTCCATGCTTTACTTCAACGCCAGGCCTGTGGGTCTGATACTGCCATTATTGCCATTTAACAGACGGGGCTACTGAGGCCCTGAGAAGTAACAGATGGTAATGGCAGGATAGGGATTTGAAGCCCACCACCCAAAGTTGCCTCCGTGCACCTGTGTTCATGTAGAGTTATCATCTGCTGTCCCGATGCTTAGCGAGTTGGGGACTCTCTGATTTCCTTAGCTATTCTTGACAAGTCTTTGCCTTTTCTCTTTTTTCCTTCCTTTTCTTTGCCTCTTCCTGCCATGTGGTCACCTCCGGATGCCAGCAGGGCAGTCAAGGAAAGAGAGAGAGCTTTCAGTCTTCATACAAGCTGGAGGCCTGACTCTGTCAATAGTCTCCACCCGCCTCCCTGTCATCCACCTCCTACTCCCCTGGTCTCCTCCAGCCCCCCCTCGCCATCCTCTTCAAATTCCCTGCCATCCCCCCACCACCTCACTCTCCATCTGGAATCCGAAGATGTGAGGGCTAGTAATAGAGTGTCAGCGGAAGTAATTGATTCCTCACACAGAGAGAATTCTCCTGCCTTTGGTGTCAGTGGAGCTGAACCAGAGTCTTGGAGGGTGAGCGCGACATGTAAACAGTCCATGGCTGAGCTGTCAGGGCGAAGCCAGACACACCGGAGAGTGAGCGAGAGGGAAACGGTGGAACAAATCATTGTTTTATAGTGGGGGGGAAGGGTAAATAATATTTCAGCCCAGGAATCGACAGTTTGAAAGAGATGGTTGAGTGCTGGGAGCAGAAGGAATCCTGATGCAGGTTTTAATGGAAGAGTTTTTCTTTGTCTAAAGGCAGGAGGGTACGTCCCCGCCCGCCCACCCCCTTCTCCCATTATCATCATTATTATCATTAAAATAATTACCGTAACAATTACAGTTGATGAGGCCTCAGGTTTATAGAGCACCTTTCATCTAAAAGTTCAAAGTGATTTGTCTATGCGGCATCCCTTTGAGAGTAGTAGGAGGGTAAGGAAGTATTATTTTTTTGGTCTTATCTGCTGGGAAACTGAGGCCCGAGAAGATACAGGATTAAGGCCAAGCCGCATGGCAGGCCGCTGGGTTAAGTGTTGGGGTACTGACTCCTCTTCTGGGGCTTCTGGCAGGGGGTCTCTCCTGCCCACCAAGGGCCCTTCTCCTCCAGCGGCCGGCCAGCCGGCTGGCCAGCCAGCAGCTCTGTGCAAAAAGCAAACAGCACGCTAGAGCTGTGGGATAAATAAAGGTCCTTCAAGGTCTGACTCACGCTCTTCACATCCTTCGAGGAGGCTTCCTGCAATCTGGTTCCCTTTCTTGTAGAAGCTGGTGTCCTTTCTAAACATATTTCCTTCTGGTCTTACGGAGCCTCCAGCCAAGATCAGCCAACATTCCAGAACATTTGCGGCTTCCACCCACAACGCATGCCCGTCAGTTCTTTCCTTCGCAGAGGGGCGCGCTTTAACACGCACTGCGTTGACATGGACAGGACTGCTTTTGCTCCAAGCGCGGGCACGGTGCCTGCAGAACGCAGCCATCGAAGAAGTCACGCTTAGCGCGTTGCTGTTTCAGAGGCGGAAGAAGTTCCAGCTGACCGGCCGCTGAGTGCTGTATTCAGGATCTCCACCCTGGCGTGGCGGCAGCCCCTTCCTGCCTGGACATTAGTGCAGGCCCATCATTCCCATGCTGTGGTGCTTTTTGCACAGTAATGACAATTTTGCCCCTGGAGCCAGGAGAAGCTCTGAGCTCTGTAACCTGAAGCTCTGAGCAAATGGAATACCAGAACAGGCTCGGCACACCTGCCACCTACTCCCCAATTGTCCCCTGCTTAGATTTCCTCATGGCGCATTTTTCAGACAAGTTTCATGTTTTCCAAGGTTTTGTTCTGGAGCCTGGATGCCGGCAATAGCGGGTAGAAAAATGATTGGGAGCCTGAATTCCTGGGAAACCGTAAAGGACATATCTGAGGCCAGGATTGATTCCATCGTGCCCAGCACACCTTGCTCCCAGCAGGCTCCCACTTTGTGGACAGATGGAGAGGTCCCGATTCGCTCTCACAATTAGACCCTCCAGGAGCCAGGGTTAGTGAACACCTGTCCCAGAGGGAACCCTTCACCCAGCCAAGTGCAGGGACGCTCTCAGGCCCCGGGGTGATGTGCTCTGATCTCCCTCCGTGGGAACCAGTCACTTTCTCCCCCGTTCTGGTCAGCCCCGAGAGGCACAGAGCCGTGATCCTTGTTTCCGTTTATGAGATGAGGCAAACTGAGGCATGTGAGCTTGATTGACCCAGACCAGCTGGGACAAGGTAGGGAATCTCTGGCCCTGCTGGGGTTCACCTTCAAGTCCAAGCGCCAGCCTGCTGATGAATGGGCATAAGTCGTGGGATGTGGTGTCATTACAAAATGGGTAAGCTAACCACAGAGGGTGAGGAATTTATGGACGCGTACAGCAGGCAGAAGAAAGGTCCAGCAGTCAGCCTGAAAACAGCCTACCCAAAAGCCTTAAACTTCCCACCCGCACCGTTTGCCTAGAAGATCATTTCTTATGTAAGCAAACACATCCCATGCAAGCTGGCCTCCAGGAGCAAAGCAGGTCTGTGGCCACGGGGCCTCAGGAATGCGCAGTGCTGGGGAGCCAGGGTGGTGGGGGAGGGGGTGTTCGGACAGAGGGTCAGGGGAGAGGTGGTGGAGGCTTTGTTGTGTGCCCTCAATTCTCTGAAAGTTCATCTGCAGTGACACTTATCAGACACCCTGTCTGGAGCGGCCTCCTTCCTCACGTTGGGAGGCGTTCTTGGCAGCCTGCTCTGTCAGGAACAATGAGATCGGCGGGGCCCTCTCCATCATCTCAGGCTCCTGCGGAAAAACAATCAGCAATTATAAATAGATGTTATTTGTAGTTTCCAGAGTCTTGCCTTAAAGGTTTTTTGGAATAATCTGTTCAGTTTGTTTTGGATTATTCCCTTCGTATCCTTCCTTTGCCGGGTGGTCAGGTTTCCTCCGTTCTCCAGAGCCACACTGGGAGGGGACTGTGAATAAGCTCAATATCTCAGAGATTTGGGGTGGCAAGAAACGAAGGAAGAAAATGGAACCGCAAGCGGCCAGTATTGAAAAAACAACTGGCACCTGTGCAAATACACAAACTAATGTAGAGCCTTGGCACTGTTGGAGTGCTTGGAGTTAGATAACAAACAATAACAATAAGCTAGATAACTAATGATAATAATAATAATAGCAGCAGGGGCAATCACAAGTGGCATCTACTTATTGAGCACCTACTATGTACCAGGCACTGTGCTGAGCCGTCCATGTGCATTAAGTCACCAAACTGAGGGAAGCTGAGCACCTTTCTGTTCAGGAGCTGGCCACGGGGGGAACAGGTAGGTCTGAACCCAGCCTGGCAGGGTTTAAAACTCTGAATGAATTGAAACACGAGAATGAATTGAAATGAAATTTCAAAAATTCAAGTGACTGAAGCACTGTTGAAAGACTTGTACAGGAGGGGGATTTTTAGAAACCATCCTCCCCAGCACCCAACTTGTGAGGCATTGATGAGATTCTCTAACTTAATGGTTTTTCATTTCATCATCACATGTTTGGTTTCCAAAGCATCATGTGTATGTGACCCTCCTCTCCCCCAAGTCTGCCATCCTGCTTTGCAGAATACAGGTAATATTAAAAATAGCCAGTGTCTCCCAGGCACGTTCCAAGGCATCCAGTGTTATGCTGGGCCTGCATGTCTTTTTGCAATCCTTCCAACAACCCCACGAGGTGAGGACTGTTATCATTTCCATTTTGTAAAGGAAGAAACTGAGACTCAGAAGATAACGCGTTGCCCGCAGTCACGCCATTGGTGAGATCCAGAAACAAGATGGGTCTGTCTACAAAGCCCATGTACTGTGTGCTTCCCAGAGTACACACACCCTTATTGACGGGTACATTTCTGTGTAAGAGTAATTTAAGACTTGTTTTTGTCACGGACCCCTTTTCTACACACAAACATCCAACATTTCTGCATGAGATTATAGGGGCTCCCAATCTACTGGAACTCACCTGTGGGCCCTACTGAAAATCCATGGGCTCAAGACTATGTGCTCTAGGTCATACTTTAAGAGCTTATAAATACACAGGATACTATTTTCTCACTCGATAGGCCATATGTTCACATATGGGTATATATGTGCATATAAAAATACTTCACTTACAAAAATTAATATGTTATCCCATCTGAACACTTACATGCTAGATTTCTACTGGGTGAGTCCTGAAACCATGAATTCCAAATCTGCTCACTGCTTCTGTTGGTGATTTGTTTAAACAAAACAGCTAAACAAAAAAACTGAGCAGTATCTTTACTCCTAGGACCTTCTAATATTCTTGTGCTTTAGCAATCTGGCATTCCCTCCGCTCTCAGATATTCCTTCAACAAGGAGGTGAAGGGACAGAGGCGAGGCCTATGTGTCCTGGAGTTAGACTGCCTGGATTCAAAGCCTGCCTCTGACCATTTCTCGTCATGTGACTTTGGTCAGGTCAGTTAACCTCTCTGAGCCTCAGTATCAGCATCTGCAAATGGATGGAAACTGGAACAGCGCATGGTGTGTACTAAATGAGGATTGAATGAAACAGCATCTAAACTGAGGGCCTAATGCATAGTAAGTGCTCAGCAAATCAGAGCTCATCCCATTGATACGCCGGCTTCTTATCAAATGGGTGGTATCAATGAAAGGGAGGGATTCCAGGAAATGAAATTTGCTTCTTAAATAACCCCACCTGATGGCAAGCTGATTTCTCCCTGAAGGCTGGATGTCCCTACTGACCCCCAGACGCAGGCGACCTGACTTTGGACCCGAGGTGTCCAGAGACTTCAGCATTGAGCAGACCCGTCCCGTGCAGCCCTTTGTGTCTTAGGTAGCTTCTTCTTTGGGAAACTGTAAATGACAGTGTTTTTTCCTCCTATTTCCCCTGCAGGTTTTAATGTAAGGATTAATAAGACAGTGTTTGTAGATGTCTTTGTGCTTTCTGGAAGAAAGGCACTCCAGGAGGTGATAAATTCTCTGGCCTGGAGAATCTACTCATGAAATATGGAACTTTAAAAGTGTGAGAAAAATCTCAGATCACTATGACAGCATTTTAATTATAGCTGATTTGTTTGCCGCTAATAGTGAAAATGCTGTCAGCATGATTTGAGATGTTTCTTCCACTCAAAATGTTATATTTCATGTTTTTGAGTCACGAGGCAACATTTAGGTTTCCAGATACAACCAGAATAGCTCACTGAATATGTTGGAACACAAAGGCAAACGGTGTAAAATGGACCAAACATATTGAATTCCTTCGGAAAGTGTCATCACGGAGTTCACATGTAACGCCCGCCTCAAGCCCCTCATTCACTTACTCACTCAGCAGTGAGTTAGCGAGTCCTCCTACGTGCCAAGTACCGAACAAGTAGTATGAATTCAGCAGTGAAAAGACAAGTCCCTTGCCCTCCTGGTGCTAACTATCCAGTGCAGGACACAGATTCTAGGCAAAGAAGTATGTATATTGCCAAGACCTTTCCAGATTATGATAACAGCAAAAAGGCAATAAGAGGGCAGAGTGGTGTAGAGAACAAGGGAATGCCATCTGAAATTCAGTGGTCAGTGGTCAGATTTCTTTGTGGAAATGACACTTGCCCTTAGAACCACAAGAAGGTACCAGCCACTGGGAAAAGCTAACTGTATTGTAGGCAGAGGGAAGAGCAAGTACAAAGGCCTGGGGGCTAGAAAAAGCATGACACGTAACCGAAAGTGATGTCTTAAACATTTTATGATACAAATAGCATGAAAGGAAACATTACCTGGTTGTAAAATGTTACAGCCTCAGGACTTGGGTGGGTACAGGTGTTCTGATGTGTAGACCTAAATCCCATAGGATGGGCACAGTTTTTTTTCCTCAGAGCCCCCCGGTACTCACCTGAGATACGGAAATCCCCTCACAAAGGTAGATTCTGGAAGGGACGACATTCTCCTGCCCTGCAAGAAGGACCTCAGCACGGTGTCTTCCTGCACGGGCTCGGTTGGCTAGCCTTTCCTGCTGGGGCGTGTCAAGTGCAGACAGTCATGGAGACCAGAAAGCCTTTTTTCATGTTTGCCTGGTGATGAGAGGAAGAGATGAGCCTGTTGCTTTTTCATATCTCTCCTGTGGACTCCTAAAATTAATTCCACTGTCAACATTCCCATGCCCCAAATTTGGGTTTCGGGAGAAAAACTAAGACTTTGAAGTCCAGAAAGAAAGTACAGAAAGCATTCTCTGGACAAATGCTCAATACTTGGGTGTCCGAATCTGTGAGAAGTAAAGTAAAAAGGTACTTGGGGAACCATTTTAGAGACCTCCCCGCTCCCCCCACAAAAAGAAACAACTAGTAGAGAAGCCTGGCTACTTCCGCCTAGGAAAGTAAATAAATAAACCAAGTCCTAAAAGGTAGTGTTAAAGCTTTGAAAAGAATTTTGTCACTCGAGGAGGACTATGAATAATGAAATGTGAACACGGTAATTCCTAAGTCTGTTAGCTGGTCCGTGTGTCCTTCCAGGAAACGAAGGATGGCGCTCTAAAAGGGACAGCTTTTCAGGTTATCCTACTGGACTGTTGGGGAAGGGGTACGAGCCTTGAGTTTGTACCCCAGATTCCTTTACCGAGCAAACGCTGGAGCTTAGGTGCTAGACACAGAGGTATATTTATCCCAAGGCCACAAATTTCCTAAGCTTCTGCGAGCTTTCCCAAATGAACCCAATGACACTGAAATTTCTGAGACTCACTCCAGCTGCGGCAAATCCCTAATAAAAAATTTCCCCAAATGAGTCAGTCACCCAGGAGGTAAATGAGACATTCTGTGTGTAGTCAGCATGCCATTTGGAGTGTGCCTTGTCTACAAAGAGCCCAGCTGGAGCCCTGGTGGGTGCCTGGGGCTTGTCCGCAGGGCAGAGCCCAGAGCCTGGAGGGAGGGGGGGTTTTACCACCACACCGAAACTCTAGGTAGTTTTGCCCTGAAAGCAAACCTGATCAGAAAGACCAGTTTTGATAAGGAGTGCAAGTATGGGCTGATTATCTGCTTTACAAAAGGACTTCCCCAGAGGGGTCCTTTAAATAACAAGCTCAGAGAGAAAATTTATAATAACGGTGGATTTATATGAAAATTTTTTTTCAAAAGCGCTTCTCTTCACTCTGTGCGTGTAGACGTGCAAGGATGTGTTCGTAGCTGCCAGTGTTACACAGAAGGGCTTAGGGCTGCATGTCCACTGAGGAAGCCGAGGCCAGCCCATAGCTGTGGGGTTTGTTGGGCAGCCCCGCTCCATGGCTGATCCTGCTAATCCCCTCAGTTGCTCCATGGGCGATCAGGCAACCCAGGTCAAACCGTTCCGCTCCTGACGAAGCAGCCGGTGGGATGTCAGGGCCTCTCTTTGTCCTTCCTAGAGAAATTGGCACCACAAAGACTGGCGCTACTTGGGGGTCTTTGTAAAACTATTTTTAAGTATTTATTGAGTGTAAGCCCCATCACTGGCACTACTGGAGGTGTCCCCAAGGGTCTCACGGAGTCCTCACTGCAAGTCCGTGAGATGGATGGTGATGATGGTGACATTCATGTTACCAGCGGCCGGGTCATGAAAGCCGGCTTGTTTTTCGCAGCTCCTCGACTTTGAAAAAAACTCCTAACGAAAGCAGTTTTATTGTATGTATTTGCGACTTATTAGAGACATGTAGGCTTAATGCAAACAATACAGGTAATAGAAGAGAACAAAGTAAAGTAAGAGAACAAAGAAGAAAGTAAAAATTACCAATTATCCCACCACGCATGTATCTCCCAACTGTTAATATTTCAGTTTGCACTCTTTCCGACTTTTTTCTGTATGTGTATGTGAGGAAATATGTATACACACACACACACACACACACACGTTTTTAAAACATCCTTTAAAAAAAATCTACTTTTTTCAACTTGACAATATATCATGAACATTTTTTCCCATAAAAACAAAGACTCTATGCCTATAACACTATTTGTTATAGCAGCAAAGTAACCCATTTTATCCGTACACCAAAACTAATTTACCTGTCCTCTGTTGTTGGCCATTCAGACATGATGTTGTTTATAAACAAAGCATCTTTTCACTTTTTATATGCTCCTTATATGTTGCACAGTTGTTTGATTATTTTCTCAGGAAAAATTCCTAGCAGTGGTATTGCTAGAGTAAAGGGTATGTACATATTAACTTTTTTCACATTTTGCCAATATGCCTTCCAAAATGTTTGAACAGATGTGCATTCCTGTTTCTACGGCACCTCTCCCTACTCGTTCTGTCTCTCAGGGAAAGTCACCTCTGCTCCAGGCTCAGCCTCTTCCCCTGAAATGGGTGTGAGGACAGCAGGTCACAGTTAACATTTGTTAAGTGTACACTAACTGCCAGGCTGTGAACTGACAGAATGTATAGATTATGTTGGTCATTTAAATCTCACAACAACCACAGGAGAAAGGTTCAAATATCCCTATTTTACTTTTATTTTCTCCACTTCCGAGGCTCCAAAGGGTTAAGCAGTTTGCCTGAGAGCACCCAGTTAATAAGGCTGAGCTGGGGTCCAAACCCAGTTGTGTCACTTCTGGGATGGGCAAGGGAAGGGAGGGGCGGGGCTCTTGCTTATGGGGCCATGCATTTGCTAATCCAGGTGAACCAGGAGGCCTTAATATCTGCTTAAAGCATCCACGTGGCTTCTCCACCGTTGTACCTGCTTGGGGGACATCACCATTACTCAGCTGGAAGTGACTGGACAGCAGTACTGCCTCAGTATAGACAGAGGAAGAAGGGATTTTCCAGGAGGTTTGGGGAATTTCCTTTAAAAACAAACTAAGTGTCTTTTCACTTTTATTTTGGATGTGAGGAAGCATGTTTTTCAAAGTCAGCACCATCTCCCACACTGAAATTACAGACTCACACAGATTTCTCCACCCTGCGCCCCGCCCCCACCCCGCCACTGCCTTCCTCAGCCTGCGGCCATCTCTCCAGAGCTCTTGGGAGGAACCCTACCATCATCTTCTCCAGGCTTTCGCCAACTCCTGTGAGTCTTTTCCCTGTAGGAGTCCAGCTCTCTGGGATCAAAGAATGAGCTAACCCTGGTCCACACCTTCTGCTCCCTTCACAGGCCCGTTGACTTGGTAGGAGCCGAGCAATCTGAAATACGGCTCCCAGGGGCTGGCATGAGGCCTCCGGCCACTCTTGCCCAAACAAGCCACTTCTGCAGGCAGCCAGCCCCCACGGACCCCGTGTGTGTGACAGGCAGGTAGCCTTTCCAGAGCCTCTTTTTAAGCCAAGGAGAGAGATTTCTTCCATGTTGTTTTAACAGGTTGATGCAAAATAAATAAACAGAGATAGAGAGGGAAATGGATAGTTTTCAGTAAATAATGGTGCAGCAACTAGCAATTGCAAGAGAGCTAGTGAGGAAGTTTCCCACCTGAGCAGTTGGGAGCCCAGAGGAGTCCAATGGGGCACAGCGCAGACTGGCAGTGCGCATAGCAAGGCTCAACATGGGTGTCTGTACAGATGAAGTGGCGCCATCCCATGCACCTAGACAAGGATGTCTTTAAGGTGTCTGTCTCCCCCCAGGGCTAGTTTGATTCTGTGTGAAGTGAGCTCAGGCCTTGGGGGTGTAGGGAGGGTGACCTCTCGGCCTCTTGCTGAGGCTAGGAGTTCTGTGCTCAGAGATGCTGGTCCCTGGGGACTCCCCACTGTGTTGGGGGAAAGGCTTTTATTGCCTTATCTAATATGATGCTGATTCCTTTTAAAAATATGTTGTTGACTAGACATTGCTGATAGGGACTTTGCAGAGTCATCTCGGGGAGGGGGGGGCCCTGTGTGGGGAGTCTTTGTCACTAACAATTAAAAATGAAAGAAGAGGGGCTGACCCAGGAGAAAACTGGAACGTGAGGGAAGGAGCAGGAAAATAAAATGTCTCTGAGACACCCCCAGTGTGCCTGGCTCGGCGCCTAGCTCCTTACCTGGGTGTTTTCCATTCCGTCTCTTTCCCAGCCCTCTGAAGCGGATCTTTTTATCCTCCTCTTATAGAGGAAGAAATGGATGCTCAAATGGGTCAAAGCAACTTGCAGTGATACAGAGCTAAGAGGAAAAGACCAACATTCAGAGAGATCATAATGGAAATAAAAACGGTGCTATGGAAGGAACAAAGAAATTGTGTGGGGGTTGTTGGGGTTTCTTTGGGTTTTTGTTTTTGTTTTGTTTTGTTTTTGAGACATTTGATAGAATGATGCTACTGCTGTTATGTAGGCAAGAGACAAGGCCTGAAAATCTAGCCATCTGCCGAGGTGCCCATTCTCCTGTGGCTTTAATAAAGCAATACAACTTCCTGTACCTGTGTTTGACAGTCTGCAAGCAAACATAAGGGGCCTAAGTTTAGCAGTCTGAAACACCTATGTGTCTAGAAATGAGTGGAGAGCCCATGAGCCGGCCTAAGACAAAGGGTCCTTCTCATCTCCTTAAAGGGCGTTTCTCATATATACCCCTTGGTGCCATCCTCACCTAGGTATGACTTCATTGAGATTCGAGATGGAGACAGTGAATCTGCAGACCTTCTGGGAAAGCACTGTGGGAACATCGCTCCGCCCACCATCATCTCCTCGGGCTCCGTCCTGTACATCAAGTTCACCTCCGACTATGCCCGGCAAGGCGCAGGCTTCTCCCTGCGCTATGAGATCTTCAAGACAGGTCAGTGTGGTCATGGGCGGAAAGCCAGGAACAGGGTACGTACAAGAAGAGGGGACACCGCCATCTGTATCTGGCCGTGGGGCACACATTGCACAGGAGCTGTGTAGTGGTTATGGGCTCATAGACAAGTTGCTGGAGGGAAGAGAGGTTCGAGGTGATCCTGGAGACTTGGTGGCCCAAGATGAAAAGCCAGTTTAAGTTATCATCCAGCTTGAGAGGGTGAGTTGCACGTTTAGTGCTGGGTGCTGCCTGACGGGCCGACAAGCATTGTTCGTGGCACTGAAGGAGTAGGGGCACCAGCCAAATAGAAAACCACTGTTGAAAAGAGTCTGATTTTTGTGTGTTTTTAAAAATCACAATAATCTTCATGGGAAAAAGCAAAACTTGGTTGAACTCCCTCCTAATTACTTCATGGTTTAATGTGGCCTTTATTTGGAATTACATGGAACAGGAGGACATAATCTTTTTAGTGTTTAGAGTCTCTAAAGATCTCACTATGATTTGCCCCCTCCCAGTGGGGCCATGCAGTAGCTTGATAGGGCTCCTAGAAATTCCCTCTTGCTGATCCATTTTACCATTTCCACCCATTGAATGCCAATGGCCCACTTGCTAACTGCGAGTGAAACCGACCCCCTGAAAAGCAATTAAAAAAACAGGAGAAAAAGAGGCAGAGAACGCTTCACGTCAAGTTGACTTCTTGCTTTCCCTTAGCTCCCCCTTTGATTATCTGCGGCCCTGAGAATATGGGCCAGTGTTTATTTCCAAAGCTGGATCGAGCCAACTCTCATTCACGAGACGCTGGCTCAGCACCTACACTTAAGCACTCCAAGCAGTGTGCCCTTCCCTCCGATATGTGAGCTCATTTTCTTGAGGCCAAGTGAAGCTTATTCTCCAACTCTCCCCTCTCCCTCTGCCCACTCCTCCACCCAAGAGGCTCCCGCCCCGTCTAACAAGTATGTTCCCCTCTCCAGCCTAAGTTTGGCAACTTGTGGTTGGAGCCTGGTGAAAGGGGAGGCCTTGTCATCGAGAGGCCCAAGTCCGGCGCCTGTTGAGTTCAGTGTGAGGGGAGCTATTCATATATATTTTCTTTTTCACTAAACAGTTCTTGAAAGGAAGTGGTAGCTGCTGAAAGCACTTTTTATATCCACTCTGTCTAAATATTTGTTGGATTTGTCTGCCTGAGAACAAGAACGTAGAGTCCGATGAAGGGGTGGGGCTGAGGGAACTGTGTCAAGCCAGAGTGGGAGCTGGACTCCCCCAGGAAGGCCCACCTGCTGTGCGTCATTATGCTCCTGACTCCATGACGTCACAGGGACTGACGGTCTCTGTCCAGTGGCTTGGGGCTGGGGGGAGGCTCCAGAAGAGCCGGATCCACATTGTCTTGAGTCGTGTGCGAGAATCAGATCACTGATGAAATGCTCCTTGTACCACTTTCTGCTGGGGAACAGTGAGGAGAGAGAGAAATGGAACAAAAGAGTTTGCCCTCTTCTAGTGAGGCAGACAGGTGTGTAAACCCTCAGCACATAACAGAGTCACAGTGGATGTTGTTGGATGATTACATGTAAATAGATATGTAAATTGAAAGAAAAACTATAGTATGAGGCACAATGAGGAAGCACTGGGTAAAGGTGTGACTGACATGCTGTGGTTATGAAAATGAGGCCTCCATCGGGTGGCGCAGCAAGCAGAGAATCTGGGGAGTCTATTAGATCACCAAGTCCCCAGTGCTAAAGCTGTCACTCAGCTCCACTGCACTGACCCTGAAAGGAAAGCAGCTCCAAGCAAGGCCTTCCAGGGAGCAGTCGCGGGAAGTCAAAACAAGATGGTCAGGACAATCCAAGCTCACTTCTGTTGCCTGCCTCCTGGTTTAGTATTTCATAAGGATGCTGCCACATTCTCCAGAAAGCCACAGAAAAAGTGAATGTTAATTCTCTCCATCATGCAAATGATGGATAGAAGGGACGATGTTAAAAGATGAAACACACCAGAGGGTAGTTATAACGCAGCATTGCTGTTTTGAGGACAGGCTAAAGTAGGATTTCAAATGAGGCAGCAAGTCTGTGGACTTCCGAGAAACAACAGTGCCAGCCTAGAGAGGTGGACCGGGTGTGGAGAAATGGGGCAGCCTGCTTTAAGGGCCGGCATGTCTATACGAGGAAGGAGGAGATTGCTGCAGTGGAAGGCATCCCCCGCCAACAACAGCCACTTCTAGGGAGTGCAAGAAAGAAGGTGAGGCCCAGTGGTTTTCTCAGGGCCACCCCAAGCTGCCATTCCTAAGAGCATACATGTACAAGGATGCAAAATTCAACATTCTTCTAGGTACCATGTGCTGCCCCCACTGTTGGAGTCTTGAAAGAAAATACACCATTTACATCATCTGCAGAACATGAAAGAAATGCATGAATAGTCTAACGAAATCCAAACAAACACAGCTATGTTTGCTGGTCAGATTCATAGAGAAAGAAGGGGGAACCGTAAACACAGATACGCAAATAACCATACAGAGGGCTCTGGAAGCCTTCGGCAGCACATTGCTTTGGCAAGACTCCTCTGCAAAATTACTGACAGACGTAAACCCACAACTTGGGTACAGACAGGGGACATGTCGCTGGAGTGGGAAGTTCATGTCTGCCTTGAATGAAGTGGTTTATAAAAGAGTCTATATGTTACCAGACTACCCCCCTATAAAAGGGTAAATCAAAACAATTCACAAACTTAAAGGCTCTCAGATCACCAAATCATGAGCAGAACAGACAAAGGAATTTTAAAATAACTTAAAATGTAACGTTGGAGACTGAATCACTGGAAAATGTGGGTTTTTTGTTTGTTGGTTTTCTGATGCTCCTTGGACCAAAGTTCAAGAGCAAGTTTTCTTTCCTGGTGCTCAGTGCCATTTTGGGAACTGAAATTTCTGGGGTTATTCTCAGATAGAGAAAACTGGGGGGGCCTCCTCTCCCCACTCCCAGAACTAAAGAACCGTATTTTCATCTCTGATCAGGCCAAGTTCAGCTTGGGATAAACCCACCATGTTTTAAATAGTTTTATATGTAAAGATTCTTCTTCTGCTTGCAGAGTTAGTATAAAATTTACAGTGAAAAAACATGGAGTGGGCATTTTTCATTCCAGGGTCCTTTGGTATGAAATCATTTACTACAGCCGAAGTCCTCCAGCTTCTATGGACAATCTCAGCACTGAGTGAACTTGAGTGTTTGTTGACTGAGCTTTTTTTTTTTTAAACTTTAGTCCTTTTAACACATTACAGAAACATCTTGGATTAGGTAGATATCTGCAAGATTCATCTTTTGTCTCAAGGATGGCCTTCCTTTTCTGAGATCTCTTCTCCACATTTGATAGTCAGCTGCCTGTTTTCTGACACCTTGACCACAATTTAAACAGTGAGATGGTGCAATTGCAGACAAATTCACATTTATAATGGATGTTTGTTGGGTTTTGTTTTTTTTTTTGGTATAAAAAGGATAAAACTGTTTGTCTACCTCATTCAAAATAAGCTGGGGATATACTCGTGTATAGCCGTATGTCAGAGGTAGATACGCTTTTTTTTTCTTTTTTTGCCATAGGGATGTCAGACTGAAAAATTCTGTCCAGTCAAATGCAGGGCCTCAGAGCCCTGAAACTGTGGGTACTGTAGGACCCTCACATTCTCCAGGCCTCTCTCAAGCTGACTAGGCATCCATTGTGGAGCTCCTGCCCCCCATGGATGGGAGGGACCAAAGAAAGATTCCACCATAAATCCCCCACTCCCAGGGGTGTCAGGGATTCCCCATGCCAGGGAGGGGAGGACAATAGAGCAGACTCCAGGAGGGAATGTCAGGATGCCTTTTCTAGCTCTGGAAGCAAGTTGTGAAGAGAGAGTAATTTCCTCTGGCTAAGTGGCCCACATGAAGAAGGCGGCAGGCAGTCATAAACGCTAACCTTTCAAAGGTCCTTTCGGCCCCCCAAGAGCTGCCAGCTGGCTTGGCTTTGCCAAACTGCCTCATTTCCGGCCACTGCGGAGGCCCTTGGGAGCTGAAGGCTGGATGGCAAACAAAGCTGGGGACTCTATGGTTTACAAACTGGGGCAGGCCCTGGCTGCCCAGTGGGCTGCCATGCCCTGAATGATGGAACGCACACCTGCTAAGATGTGGCACATAGAGAACCTCCAACAAGTCCTGAAAAGGTTAACTCTAGCTGCAGGTGTCTGGGGCCCCCCCCTTGCCAAAGCACAGAGCTGGGCAGAAGGGTAGAGGTGATGGATTGATAGGTAAGGATATTTGAATTTCCTGCCTGATGCTAAAAAAAATTGCAATCCCCTCCCCCACTCATTTGCATGGCACCTTTTCCAAGTCAGACATTTGCTGCTTTCCAGAAAGCCATCATCAATAAAGAGACTCACGGAGGGGCCTCTGCAGGAGCCGCGGATAAAGACATCGCTGCGGGCTAAGATCGGCATATTGACATCGCATAGTTATATTTCAGTGGGATCCCCAGAGGACACTTCCTGCCAGTAAACACCTGGTTTATTGAGTATTTCTGTGTTTTTTCTTCATGCTTAGAGTGCCTATTTATCCTCCTCATAAATCCTGCTACCTTTTTTAATTTTAAAATCAGAACGTCGTGAAATCTATTTTAATTGTCCGGCCACCGTCTGGGCTACAGTGTCCTGCGATGGCCCTTGGGCCCCTCCTGGCAAATGGTGGCCTGGTTCAAGTACACGAAGGCTCTTTTAAGGTGACTCCACCTAGAGGCGTTAGGAGACACGGTGCTGTAACCCTTTTACAGCTCCTGCTGCCCCCCTAGCCCGCACCAGGATGCAGAATGTGTGCTGCATTTAATAAGGACGCCCCCTAAGTCCCAAGGAAGTAGGCACAAGCGCTGAGGAGAGAAACAAGGCCATCCGCACCAGAAAGGAACCAGAAGCCTTCCCAACGTCAATACAGTGCCGCATTTTTCCAAACTTGTGGCTGGAGCGGCCTTTAACATCCCCAACGCCCTGCTGTGATCCACCGGCTAAAAATGTCAATTGTTAATTGTCTGGCCACTACAGAGCAGCTCGTTTTAATATAGTCATGACATGAATGAGACCCGAGCTCCCCTTTGCCCCTCCCCTGAGGCACCTTGGATCTTGGAGGGAGAAGGGGGCACTTAGTTGGCTCTGGTACAATAGGGGCTGTGTTGAGGTCAGCCATAAATAAGGGGTAACATTGTTTGCCCTGCTGGCAATCAGCAAGCCTTCCTTAAGGATTGAAATAACTTACATTTCTGGAGCAAGCAGCTGAGTAATGGAGAAAGAAGACTCTGTTCCTCTTTTCAAGAGAATCAACCTCTCTCCCTCTCTCTCTCTCTCTCCCTCTCTCTCTCTCTCTCTCTCTCTCTCTCTCACACACACACACACACACACACACACACACACACACACACTTCTTTCTACCCCACCTCCCCCAGTTCTTCAATTGCTGTTCTTACTCTAATATGTAGAACAAGCCATCTCGTCTCCTTAATTTCTGCTAAAGAGGGTCTGGCTTAAGGGCTTGAAACTGCGAAAGAGTATGTTGCTTCAAGGGACACTCCAGTGGAAACAAAGACCTCATGAGTAGGGGGATTTGGGCCCAAACATTTAAATAACCCATACGACAGAGGCAGCTAAGAAAAGCCTCATCTTCTCCTTTCTTAATGCTAGGGTTCTCTTTCACATATAGGCTCTGAAGATTGTTCAAAAAACTTCACAAGCCCCAATGGGACCATCGAGTCCCCTGGGTTCCCCGAGAAGTACCCACACAACTTGGACTGTACCTTTACCATCCTGGCCAAACCCAAGATGGAGATCGTCCTGCAATTTCTGACCTTTGACCTGGAGCACGACCCCTTGCAGGTGGGAGAGGGAGACTGCAAATACGATTGGCTGGACATCTGGGATGGCATTCCGCACGGTGAGTGATGTCACCATCACAAGGTACTTCTCAGTAGCCTCTCCCGTTGTGCCTGTTAATTGCCTTAGTAAAAATTAAAAAAAGAGAACCAAGACTTCAAAACTCCTTTGGGTTTGTATATGAACCATGATGATTTTCTTTTCTTATCCTTCACCAAGGATGATTTCGGCACAATTGCAGAAGGGCAGTTTCCTTTCTTGGAGATATTTGTTTGGAGAAGGATAGGAGGAGACTTGGTAGATACTTGGATAAGTACGAGAAAAACTATAGGTAATGTTCTTCTGTGCTCCAAGTTGTCAGGATTTCCACAGAAAATGACTCAGTGGCCACCCTCTCTGCCCAAATTGGACCCCAGAGCCAGACTGATGAGATTTAAATCCTGGCTCTGTTTCTTAGCCCCTCTGCAACCTTGGGCAAGTTACTAACCTATCCGTCTTATCTGCGTGAATAAGCTGCTTCCCATCATCATTGTTATTACTATAATTTCATTATTATTAACATAGTCATAGATGTCAAAAAGGTGCATCACACAAGGCCAAGAGGAACCGGGACATGTACTTCCTAGGAGGAGACCAGCATAAGTCTTGGGTAGAGTCAGTACCAGCGAGCAAACCAACCTTTCGCTTTGGTAGCCATTCTAAGTATTTTGTCCTATAATGGACATTCGACAGCTAAGCAATTTCATTTCCTGAATGAAGGTTTAGTCATAAAGCTTGTGTTTGAATCCCGGATCTGTTATTTCCTTGCTGCATGAACAATGAAAAGTCATGTGACCCCTCCAAACCTCAATTTATTCTTCTGTAGAGCAGGCGTTATAATAACACCTTTCCAGCCCATGTCCCAGAGCTGTGAGAACAGAATGAAGCCAGGTCAGCAAAAGTACTTTTTAATGTGCAAGAAAAATATGAGACATTGTTCTTAAAACATGCCTTTAGTTGTTCTTTTATGCCAAGTCGTACAAAGTGACGCTCTACTGAATGACTTGCCATTGTGGGAAAGGAGGACATGTTGAAAATGGAGTTTGACGTTTCCTTATCTGTTGACTTCTCTTTGTCTCGCATATCCAGTTGGTCCCCTGATTGGCAAGTACTGTGGGACCAAAACACCCTCTGAACTCCGTTCGTCGACTGGGATCCTCTCTCTGACCTTTCACACAGACATGGCGGTTGCCAAGGATGGCTTTTCTGCACGTTACTACCTGGTCCAGCAAGAACCACTAGAGAGTGAGTTGGCCAGTTGGGAACCTCTGTCTGTTCTTGCAGCAGAGCTGTAAGGGTGTGCTGACCTCTCCAAGACAAGGGGCCTGGTGGGAATTCTACAGAATTTGCAGTGGCATCTGAGTTCAGAGAATGGGAGCTATAGCCTCTTGTTAGGCAAAGATTAATGAAAATAGAATAAATGTCAATCTGGGTGCTCCTTTCTTTAAAGAAAAAAAAAAAAACTATGTGTACTAACAGTTATTCCCAGGGAAAGTTACAGGACCACCTCAAACCTCAGCTTTCTCATCTATGAATAAAAGGGGGGTTAGCTAAGATATCTATATAAAGTCTCCCTGCCCCCCAATGCTAACATTTTGAGTCCGGGGCCATTTTTCTCCCTCTCCACGCCTCAGTGCCTGTTGTCCCAAAGCAGCAATTTTAAATTTCCCTTTACATGTATTTTGATGTGAAACATCTCTGGCCCTGGGTAGAGTTTCTCTCACTGAACTAGTCCACCAGTTAGGCTTTCACTTCACACTTCCAATGAGCACAGCTTTTGAAGCTTCTACCCCGTGTCGGGCACTCTGCAAAGCACAGAAAGTGTAGCTGACCCCAGCGGTCATGGAACTTGCCATCTAGTCTCTTGCCCTGAGCTCCGTCTTCATATCAGCCCCTCTTAGACATGTGCTTCAATGGAAGAAACCCAAATGATAACTTTAAGGACTAAAGGAACACTTTAAGGGTGATTAGAGCTGGGGAAATACTGCCGTGGTTGTAGACGGCATACCACATGCTTACCTATAGACATGGCAGCCTGGCCTGCTGGAAAGTTGATGGGTTTTATTTATTTTTTGCTTGTTTGTTTGTTTCTCCAAAGAGCTCATGCATATTGAGTGACAAGAAAATAGTATTGCAAATTGCACCAAGTCCTCCAAACGGCCAGGGCAGTCACAAAGCTAAGGGATAGGTTTGATACCTGAAAAGAATAGGCTTGATACCTGAAAAGATTATCAGACACATGCACACACAAATATCGACCAGCGTCCACAGTATCCATGGGAAGGACAGCAATTAAACTGATGGCACAAGGTCAGAGTAAGTGACTTCTGGGTCCATTTGCCCAGACAGGTGGTTCAGGGGAATGTAAAGTGATACACATGTATTTAGAAAGAGGTTTTCCAAAGACAGGTATTTATTGCTTTGTAATGTCTGTCTTCTGTGCTTGAACTCATTAGACACTGGAGTGAAAGAAAGAAAGAAGCAAAAGTGCCTTCTGGGTGTTTATTAATAAAGCAGGCTTCCCACGATGTATCAGCCCACCCAAATTGCCACAAGCCTATTGCACATGTACCTGTATTTCAATAATGGTGCATCTGGCATCTGTGAGCATCTGTAGCCTGCAGCACTAACAGTTCTTGTGCTTCAGATTGCATTTTTAATTTGTATGATGATTCTTATTTATCCACAGCCTGATTTCTTTTAGGTCCAATTTAGTTTCTTGCAGACCCAGAGGGGTTGTCAAGCTCTGTGACTTGGTGTAGTTGTTTTTAAAATGCGAGCATATAATTAGGTCTTTAAGATGAGAGAGTGCCTGCAAGGACTTGTCCCTAGAAGGGAGGAGCATTTTGAGAGTCCCAGGGGTATGAGGCTGAGATACCTAACTCTGTCCTTGACCATCTCCGTGCCCCAGACTTTCAGTGCAATGTCCCTCTGGGAATGGAGTCTGGCAGGATTGCCAGCGAACAGATCAGTGCCTCATCTACCTACTCTGACGGGAGGTGGAGACCTCAGCAAAGCCGGCTCCATGGCGATGACAATGGCTGGACACCCAACTTGGATTCCAACAAGGAATATCTCCAGGTACTTACTCAGATATCAGAAGGTATTCAGGGTATTCGGGGTGTATGTGTGTGTTGGTGGGCGAGGGGGGTGGCTCCTCATCTCGAGTGGACAAAGGACCCAAAGAAAATAAACACAGTGTCCTTGAGACCTCCGTTCATTCATCCACCAAAACAAGTGCATGTGCCAGGCACAAGCAGGCTGCACCAGGCACTGTGCTATGTGCAGGGACGAAATGACAAGTAAGATGGTCACCGCCCCTGCTCTTGTGAAGATTTCCAGCCTTGGAGAAGTTGTTTGGCCAGGGTGCTGTTTGCCCTTTCACTCTAGACATCCAAGGAACAGTCTGTGAACAGTTCCAGACCTCCCCCATTCCTGGCACAGGGAGGCATCAGAAATTTGGTGAGGGGTGGGTAGGGAGATGGCAGGCATTTTCCTGGTAAGGGCAGGCTTGTTGAGTTGCTAGCTGAGCATGGCAGCTTCTCATGGTCTTTGCTAGTGGGGAGGAGCCCTGCCAGGAAGGATTTGCACATAGCTATCGGAAGAACACATGGGAAAATGTCACTACCAGCAATGAAGCTCTCGTCGTCCAGATGCTCCACAGCATCTCTTCAGACTATTGTTTGCCTTCCTTCTGAATAAGACGTGCAGTCATGTCGAGTGACCCTTCCCTGCATGACAGACTGGTACGATTCTCATCCCAAGGGAAGAGCAAGCTGCTGGTTCCATGCTAGAGCAATGACTTATGACACCCGGCAGACAGCCTTGTGACCCAGTGACAAGCCTGCCTGAGCTCTGACACGACATGGTGACCCCTGCTTTGAGAAGGACATTGCAGAGCACAGAATGGGAAAGAGAGGAAGGCCACTTAGAAACTTCCAGGGAGGTTCTCACAACACAACCCTGAGGCCATTTGTCCCTGTCTTTCCTCTGCCTCTCCAAAAACCCTTCTTACCCTGTAAAGCTTCCAGAAAGTTCTCCATTATAATGGGCATCCCATTGATTATACCCTTAGTTTTGGTCCTTAATCACATACTTTCCCTCACTGCTATCCACCTGTTTATCATGCACATATACAGCGCTGGGTACTTCTTCTGAATGCTTAATAGTGCTGAGTGCATATTAAGTAGCCAATAAATGCTTGCTGAATTAAATTTTACCAGTGTGTGCTGGCTACATTTTGATCACACAGAGGTTACCATTAAAAAACACTGTGCCCGGCAAAGGAATGACATCCAGCAATTTCCAAATGGGTTTGGTGTTGTGGGAGAGGAGGTGCCTCAGAATGTTGACCAACCTCCTCATCGAGCAAAAGGTCAGGACTTGGTGCATAAGCCTAATTGCTTGGGCAGACTCTGCATGCCCTTTGACCCCTTACTGACCTGAGTGGCTAAATACACAATGGAGTGAGGTACCGAGGGGAGGCGAGACAGCCCTGAGCTGAGGCTTTTGCACAGAGCATTATAACTGAATTGGATGGAATTGGACCGGATCGGAGTGGAGTAGATTGGATTGGATTTAGCCGTTGTTCCTTTAAAACAGAATCTGCTTTGGCTACCCAAGGCTGTTTAGTAAGAAGGGGTCTTACTTCTAAGTGTTCAGTGATTCCTTTAAGATAAACTTAAAACTGTCCATTCAGATTTGCAAAAAGGAGGGGGGAAAAATGATCGTTACAATTTCAAAGGTGTCCAATTTAGTGTCAAATAAGTTGAGTTTAACCGTCCGGTGGAATTGTAAATTGGTCCTTAATCACCAATACATATGAGTGGAGCACAGCCATAGGTTGTGAGCTAAGTATTACACCTGTGTCCTTTGACGAACAAGGAGGATGCTGCTTTGTGTTGCGAGCCACGCCCCCCCTTACTTTGCCTCCTCTCTTCCTCAGGTGGACCTACGCTTTCTAACCATGCTCACGGCTATTGCAACACAGGGAGCGATTTCCAGGGAAACTCAGAATGGCTATTATGTCAAATCCTACAAGCTGGAAGTCAGCACGAATGGCGAAGACTGGATGGTGTACCGGCATGGCAAAAACCACAAGGTAAAGCCACTTCCCCACCTCCAAGTCACGCTGGGACGGTGCAGGAGGGGTGGGGTGAGAAGAGCTTCAAGTCGACCCCACACAGGAGAAGGCCTGGCTCGTTGGGACTCAAATAACTGACGGAGGCGTGGGAGACGCTGGCCCAGAAAATATTCTTTCTTTATGCTAAAGTGATTGGAAAATACCGTTTCTCCAAAAGCCTGGCTGCTGTTGCATCTTGCAATGCAGAAAGAGGAGAGGGAGTGGGGGGGGGGGGTGGAGAGAGAGAGAGAAAGAACAGGCAGCGTGCTCTCTGACTACAAATGAAGGAGAAAACGTGCTCCCGGCCCGTGTCTCCCCACACAGGATTCATTGAGCATTTATGGCCTGAGTCCCGTCCACTTGCTGGGTTAACACTCACAAAACCACATGAAATGGCAGCTCAGGAGTTCCCGAGGTCTGGCGATGAAAGGGGCACAGATCCTGAGAGGGAATCACAATATCCCAAAGAAGAAAGAGGACGATACATAATGAGGAAAAAAGTAGTTGGTCAGGGACGGCATCTGAACTGGCCCTCGTGCTTGGCGGCAAAGCATCAAATTCTCTCGGCTGGTGCCTTCCGAGTCTGTGGCTCCCGGAGGTGTGTCCGAGTGCGTGATGTGGGACTGTCGTTGTACGTAAGGATGAATGTCTGGCACTCAGGTTTCTTAAGACGTGTGGCATTCTGGCAGTGAGCAGGCCAGCAGCTGGTGCTGACGATGTGGCGGCGCACTCCGTGTCTGGGGGTCTTTTTGAAAATGGTCAGTGGTCTCACCTGGGCGAGGGAGGGAAGGGGAGCTGTGTTCATCACTGGCTGCCTCTCAGGTCTGGAGGGACAGTGCTCATCCACTGAAGGGAACTGGGGACAGAGGGAAAGAGTCTCTCCTCTTCAGTGCTGTAGTTTTGCCAGGCCTCTGGTCTGTTGGATTGTGAATGATCAAAATGGGACACAGGCGGCCAGACCTAGAGGGGCCACAGATCTTTTCCAAACGGAGCCTGCTCAGCTGCTGTCACTGACCCAAGGCAGCTTGCTTCTCCCAGTGGAACTGGAAATCTTGGGCCCAGAAAATCCCGAGCTATAATGTTGGCAGCACTGTTTCACTCGGGAAATGTGAGTTTTTAAAGGACTGGATATTTTTTTTAATTAAAATTGCCATAGTAACATGGCACCATTCATCTGAAAATCATGGCTTCTAGATATTACTAGGTATCAATGCACACACACGCAGAAATGCCCCATTTCACAGATGAAGCGAGTGAAAGACTTCTTCACCCTGGCATGTGGAGCCACGTCGAGTTTCTCATTGACTTCGCTTGTCTCAGAGAGAGTTGTCAACAGCACTTGGCCATGGCAACCCTGGGTGGGCAGTGGGGGATGGTGCAGACTGAGTCTTCATCCCACCCCACTCATTTTCATGCCTTCTTTCTCCACCCACCCTTTGGAGTAAGAAACAGGAAGAACCCAGAGGCTTAGCCAGGTAGGCGAGGGCCAGCAGCTGGGTAGGTGTGGGTCCTGGGAGAAGAGGAGGAGGCCCACCTGACCGCCTCCCTGTCCAAGCTCAATGACTAAGCAGCGCTGGCCAGAGGGATACTGTAGCATAATCCGATTTTAAAAGCACGCAGATGGACCGGGATGCTATTTAAAACACCATTTGTAGGAAATCTGCTTTTGGAAATACCTTAGCACTGCATATTTTGATAGAATGCTGTCCTTCCTGGCTTTATCCCTGGTTTTCGTTCTGCAGGGAAGATATTCCTGAGAATTGAATTTTGCTTTCTGGGCTCGTTTATTCTCTTTCTTTCTGTCTTTTGCCTCCTCTTCCCACCGCTTGGCTACTGGCTAAATTTTTTTCCCCAGTAGCCAAGGGGTAATTTTGCTTTTGTTTTGTTGTTGTTGTCTGGTTGTTTAGTGACTCAGTCCTGCCCACATAAAGACACTGGGGCAGAGGCATAGCCCTGTCTCTCCCCATTAGAAATTCATCTTCTTGGTACCTAAAAGGAGGTAGGAAAATGCAAAGCCTGCCAATTAGGCATTGTCCCCTCCCCCACGCTCCCTCGCCCCACCACAAGCGGCAGGCAGGTGACAGGGGAGACCTGCTGGGTCCTCCCCTCCAAGGGTGATTTCCACTGCCCCTTCATTAGCAGATCTACCCCCAACCCCCAGATGCCTGTGTTTAATGTGCAGATTCCATACCGTTCCTGAGCCTCAGCATGGCTCTCTGGGCTGTTCGGGTTGAAATAGTTGAGTGAACCATGCCAAATAGATTTGTCAAGTCTGCTGCAGTTTGATTTGATGCCATGAAGAGGAGGCGGGGTGAGGAGGGGACTTGGGGGCAGTGGAGGGAGAGGCTCTGTCTATGCTGGGCGCTACCGCTGAGCCTTTCTTTGTAGCCGCTGGATGGTGGGCACCTTGCCAAGCTAACTGGTGCTAAGTAGCGGGCTTGAAAGCAAAATTCAGACAGCAGGACCTGTGAGCAAAGTGTAGCAGAAAAGGAGGCAGCAGCCGGCTCTGCTCCACGTACTGGGGAGGGTTCACAGATGCAAACCAGTGCACAGGGTGTGAAGAGGGGATGGCGGTGCTGGGAGCAGAAATGTGGGAACCTGGTTTTATTCCCTGGTCACTGTCAACACCAATGCAATGTACCAAAGGCCAGGGAATTTGGGAAATTGGAGAAAAACAAGATTAATGAGCGCTCAGGGTGCTGGGGAACGGCCGTGCTATTTCCTTGCAAAACACTATTTGCAATTTGGACCCAGGCTGGACTAAGGCAAGGACTGGGCCTGTGGGGGGACGACTTTCTTCTTGTGGCCAGGAAGCAAGGAAAACCCAGGGACTCTTCTCCAGCCTTCCGCAGCCTGGAGCAACATCTTCTCAGTCTCTTTCCATCTAACAGGTAGTGGTGGGGTTGCCCGTGAAAAAGGCCTTGCCCTGCTGCTGCGGGCATTGCAAGCGTCCTCTGGGCAAAACGCAGCACAATTATGCAGGCCACATGCATGACACATTCGCCAATCCTTGTGCAATCCCACATGCCATAAACATGGAGCCTATGATTTTCCTATAGGGCGGGCCCCCTCATGTGCATTTATGGCACAGCCACAAGGCAGAGAGCTCGTCCATCTGGTGGAGCCCCTGTCCAGACCATGTGCTCCCTTAGATGATACAAATTGCTTCACATAGATTTCCTCAGAAACCACAAGCAGAAAGTGACTGCTTTTGGTTTCCCCAGCTGTATTAATAACACCCCAAACATAGAGAGAATGTTGTAAATACAACAGTAGAAGTTTCACGGACGTGTCTATAATTATAGGCACAATTATGTACACACAAACCCAGGAGAGGCCTGGAGAAAGAGGGAGGTGCTGGAAGGCACGAGGCTTTGGCCAAGCTCCTGCTCACCTCGGAGATGCTGGTTCCAGGAGTCTGCCTTGGAGGGAATGAGACCACGACTGGTGTCTGGACGGGGGGACAGAGGCCATTGCCCTCACATGTCTAAGCAAAAGCCCTTGTCTTCGGTCCTCCCTTATTTGGTGAATGTGGGCATTTCCCTTGCTGATACATCTGTGGTTACCTTTCTCTTACACAGAGAAAAGTAACAAAGTAAGTCACAGTGTAAAAAGTAAGTCACAGTGTTGCAGGGGCTAGTCTGATGTGTTTAGAATACTTTTGGCTAAACGAGAAAAGTCTTAGGGTTGCTAAATATATCCCGATGACCACATTGAGGATGGGAGGGCGAGGACAGGGATGAGGAAAGGTTTGGGACCAAGAGCTTTTAGAATTATTCCTTAATAAGTGGCAGAAATGCACTAAGCTCATCAAATTAATGTAATGATGACCTCCAAGGTGCTCGGAGAACCCTCAGGCGCCGGCTTATTCATTTCCATTGGTGTTTCAAAGACTGTGAAATTGAAGATTTCAAAGACAAGTAATTTGTCCCAGGAACAGGGGGACCCTGTAGCAGGCACCTGGTGGCCTGGCTTTGATTTTCAGACTGGCGGTGGATCCACGCCTCGCTCATCGTCTTGCTTCCAGGGGGAGATTGGCTTCCTAGAATTTCAGTCTAGAGGTCGAAGGTGTGCATTCTCCAGGGGAGCCTCTGTTATAGCGGAGATCCGAAGGCCAGTCGCGCTTAGACAGCATGGCTTAGAGAGCCAGGCTCAGCATTTCAGAGTCTGGGCTCCGTCCTAGAATCCTGAGGACGCAGAGTTGAAAGAGGTTGCTGTGCGTTTGATTTGGCCATGTCCCTTGAAAACAAACAAATGCCCCACTTCAAAAATCCTCTGTCCTGTATTTATTTTCTAAATTAAAACTAATCATTTTAAAAGCCATTTGAGAATTTTAAAACCTCTGTGACACAGATCAGAGGCTGAGGAGGAAAGAGAGCAGTGTCAGAAAAACCAAACCCCCGAATCAGTTGGCTCACACTTGGAACCATGTGGCGGCGTCTATTTTCAGACGATGCGCTGTGTGACCTCGGGAGTTTCTCTGAACGGCTCTGTGCTCCGTGTCGCCGCCTGCCCAAGTGGAATGGCGCTGCAGCTACTGTTGGCAAAGCACCTTGGGATCTGTAGGTGGAAGGTTCTCTGCCGATATAGCTAATGTATTAGGCCCACAAAGCTCTCCTTGAGCAGAAGCAAGTTATCAATTTAAAAAGTAACAAGGCCCCGTGGGATATTTATGTGCTTCTTTTAAAATCGGAGGCCTGGAAGGAACCTGATAAGTCATCCAGACCGCTCCCTGCATCTGACGGGGCCTGCCATGGGGCTGCCCGAGGTCAGCATTCCCCCTTGTAGCCTCGTGCTTCTCTTAGGAGTGCAGTCATTCCTCCAATTAATAAATTTGAGTTTTCCAAAACTACCTTTTTTTTATAAAGCCTCCTGGTGGATGACTGACCACCCCTTATCCGTTTGATTGCTGTAATTGTGTTTGTTGTGTATAAGATCAGGACAATGACTCAAACCATCAGCGGGGAGTGGGCATCAGCCTTCAGAAATCATGGGTATGGTTGCAGCGTCTCTCCAGGGTTATATGCGTTCAGAAGAGGGCTGATGCCCTTTCCAAATTCATGTCCCCCAGTTTATCTGCCCCCCTCAATTATAACAGAAGAATCCAGGGCCTTAGGTAATTAAGTTTGTTCCTTATCCATTTGCCATGGGATGAGCTCAGACCTTTAGCCTCTCCACTTAGGAAGCTCAAGGGAAAATTTCATTATACATGCGCTTGGAACCTTTTCTCTATCAGGCTCCCATGGCTGGCTTCACCCCACTCCCATGGGTGCTCAATTGTCTCTGGGAGCTGAGACCAGCCTCCCTGGCGCTTTCAGCCTTGATGCTAAATTCCCCAGGCTTCCCAGGCCACTGCTGTGCACGGGGGCCAGTGGGACAGAGCCAATAAGCAAGGGATGTGGAAGGGCGTCGTGATTTTGCGGGACTGGGAAAACATGCCCTTTGCCCTAACCCTAGAGTCTCTGATGAGCACTGGCGCCAACACCTCATCTGGCAGATTGCCAGTTTATGTGCTCTCACCATTTTCCTTCTCTGGCATGCTGAGCTTCCCCCGGAAGTGGAAGGCAGGTGGCAGATGGGCTCAGGAACCTCATTCACTGTATCTTTTCGGTTTCTCTGCTGCCCACCTGCAAGTTTAAAAAAAAAAAAAAAAGGTGGCAATGTCTGTTTCAGGAGGTTTTCCATGTGGAGGGCCCTTCCCACCCAGTTGGAATGTGTGTTTCTCCCCCGTTCCTTCACAGGAGGACGCTGACCATTCCCTCCATCCCTTCATCGCTCTGCGGATACACTCTCCCCACCTCATCTCTCCTCGAGCCCCAAATCCCTAAGCGGCCCTCCTCTCTCTCCTCCCTGATGCTTTCCTGTCTCAAATCCTGAAACCCTAATCCTGTTAGTATGCTATGTTCCAGGGCTCAGCGTCTCCATGGGGGTAACATAATCCTGCACATGCAGATGGGGACGTACACATCCCC